>VWZD01005949.1:27348-319941 GCA_013396695.1 Sakesphorus luctuosus
TGCTGAGCAGACACTGTGATGATGCTGGAAACAGCGAGAGTGAAATTCTGATGTCCAGGTAGCCATAGGTGACTCCAATGACTAACAGATCATTTGCTTTTCTCTTCTTATACAGATTCTCTTGTGATTTTCACAAAGGTGCTGGTATTAATAAAGTCCAAAGAGAATATTTACCCCTTCCTTCTGTCTATTTCAGGTCATATTTTGGGAAAATGAGTGTAGATCCTGTCTCCATATTTCATGAGGCCACAAATTCACTAAAACTAAGTGTCTGGGAGTTTTACCAAATGCCTTAGGGACATCCATCTAGACTGAATGTGTTCAGTAAAGCTTATCATTCCTTACATTTATACTAAGACTTAGTTGCTTAATTCCAGGCTCCCAGAGGTATTGAATGCAACAGTCTGAATACATTTTCTGGAGGTGTGATGGACTTGCTAATTAACTGATTTAATCCATACCAACGCATTATCAATACCTTTGTATAGCATGCCACAGTGTAGGATAGCGGTGGTAGTCAGTTGTGTGCTGCCTTCTAAAAAGTATTTGCATATGTATTTGAGTGTATAAACATATTTTTTATTTATATTTTTGTGGTGATGTCCAATTGCAACTAGGATAGCATAAACACCTAAAATATTTCCCTGATAATGCGATTGACATTTCTCCTCCCTGAGACAGATGATGGTAGCTTGAATCACAGGAATAGTCTAAGAAATAATATTTTCTAGTGTGATCCAGACAGCCATATTATAATTAAATGAGAGATAAAGCCAATTATAGTATTTTCCTTATGAAATGACAGTCATAGTTAAAACTATATGCGGGAGAGGAAGGGTCAGGATGAGATTGTTGTTTTCTCCAATGATGGAAGAATCATTTTTGATGACATAAAATAGCTTTTCAGTTTTTATCAGCAGCATACCAAGAACAAAAGAAAAGAAAATCTTTTGTTCAAACCTATTTCTGTGTAATTTTTAAAAATTATTATTCTTTATTGTTAAGTTCAGGCAAATTTGAAAAGAAAAATCAAAACGAAAACTCAAACAAGACCAGTGTTTAAAAATGTTTTGAGTGTATTATATTCATCTAATTAGATATAAATCTGTAAATGGCTGAGATCAGCCCAATGTTTTCAATCAACTGTTTGAAGAGCTTTACAAATCTGTTGTGGCAATGCCTCCTCTGCAATCTTAACAAATCTTAGTATGCAAACTTTTACAATAGTATTTGTAGTGCTATGAGTCCCCACAGACATAGAGACCATTATCTATATTTTTAGTGTTATACAGGCAAACCTCTAAAGAAAAGCCTGAAGTTTATTTAATCGTACATTTAATACAGTATCTATATATATTAAAAATAGCTATCTGCTTGCTTACTCTGTGATTATACTGAAGTGCTTTGTTTTTCCATTAGAGGGAGGTAACAGATATCTGACATGATAGTTCCACCTTTCTTTGTAGTGTAATATTAAAATACTAACAATGAGCATTGTCGAGCTTAGTAGATGGAAGTTTTAGCAAAGATGCAATAAGGGTTGATTTTAACTTAGTATTGAACATCAGAAGAGATGTATTGTGGTTTTCCCTCTGTAGTCCTGGGTTCATGGTAAAATGAGCTGGATCACCTAACGAGACTCCACCACCCGTGAATTTCATCATGCTAAGGATGTAGCCCTGTTCAAGGGGTGCTAGTGAAGTTCATAAGGTAAATACTCTCTTTTCTGGTAACATTAAGCAGCAGAGCTAATGCATTGCCTACATGTTTGTTTCACATTATTTCTATTCATCAACAGTCACTGTAGACCTCTCAACATCAAAGCATACCATTTCTCTTATTTAAAGTTTATTCCTTTATGCTGGTGATGCATGAAAATTCTTAGATTTGTTAGACAAGAGGTCCGAGCTGTGAATTGTTGAAGGTTAGTATGCAATATTCTAGGAAGGTATTAGCTTCCCTTGCTGTATTCCTATGCTCTTCCCAAGGCATCTGCTAACCATTTTGAGGAAAGAATACCAGGCGAGATGAACCTCCAAACTGACCAGGTATGGCTGGTTTTGTTTTCTGCTTTTCTGAATATAGATGCTCATGTTTCAAATAATGGTTAGATTTTAAGCGCAGGATTTGCACAGAATTACTTGCAAACTTTGCTCACGCTGTTTAGCTGACTAGCAAAACAAACCAAATGGCAGGTTTGCCTTATGGCAAGGCAAGGGCATCAGTAAGAAATCTTACTCTTATGACCTAAGTAGACGGAGCCAAAGGAAAAAAAAAGGGAGAAATATTAAAGGAAGTGTATTCAGGTTTTTCATTCAGATAACAAGGAGAATCCATATGCCCATGGAAGAAAATAGGATTTTAGAGTAAAACTCCTACTTGACATTCCCTTACCTCTTCCTTGATCAAAGAAGAGACAAATGCAGTGGCATGGGTGAAAGTCACAGCATGGTCACAATTTTATTTACAAATGCTAACAGTAAGATAGAGCTGTAATGTCTCATTATCAGAGTATTGGCTGTAACAGTTAATATTGCTTTATTTTCTTTCAGTAGTGTAGAAACAAATTTTATAAAATGTATTGCTGATGAATAAGGTATGTGAGATTTTTCAGATGATACATCTGGGCCTCAGTACACAGAAGAATCCCTATTCAAGATGGTATTTAAGTGTATGTGTTTTCTTTAAATATGTGATTAAGTAAATGATGGAATTGAAAGGGATTTAATCATGTGCTTTTCAAGTCTTTTAATGAAATTAGAAATAATAATGCCCATTCTGGTGCCTTCTTAGCCTTGGTTTAAACTCAAGGTAAAATCTGAATCCATTCTCATTCATTCTCTACAGAAGAAGGAATTCTATTTTCTTTCATTTTTCTAATTAAGATGTGACATGAGGTGTCATTCTGATACCTGACACTGTTTTGTCACAAAAATTTTAAATGAATGGTTTTATTTCTGTCCAGGTAGAGCATCTGTGAACTACATTCTACAAAAACTCACCCACAGGTGATAGGGCATGTAAAATGTACCCTGATTTGCTCATTTTAAATAGTTCATTAATCATCAATGCCAGCATTCTCTTAATTGTGGTTCTTTGTGACTGGCAGAGCATTTACTGGTGAACTGCAGAGAAGATGGCTCATTACTTTGTCAGCTCTCCTCCATTCTTTCCACTTGCTGTACCACACTACTGACAGTTAAAAAATACATGAATAATTGACAGATTGTTTTCCTATATACTCTGCTGTCATTTTTGCCATAAGAGCCTGTATTTAACTTCTTGTGGGAGGGAAGTGATCTGTGGGATCTTGAATGGAAGTATTAAAGGGCTGAGAAGCCCTTTGTAAAGATGAAGTTTGGACAATGAACACATTTTGAGAAGTTAGATAGGATAAATTAATCTTAGAATATCCCATAGTTATAATAGTTTTGGTGAAGCTTGAAAAGTTACAGGGTGCAGGCAAATAAAATGAGAATACACATAACCATAAATAAAAGCAGACCTCAGATCTGTTGGTATTATGAAAAATTATGCTGTAATATAACTTTGATGATTCTCTTCAAGTTCCTGTCTCTGATGCATAAGACCTCGGATAAATGTGGCTGATTCTGCTACTGATGTCAGTCCTTTCTACCAGGGCTGGTAGCAAAGCTCTCATTTAATGCTGGAAGTGGCAGGTTTTCCATTTATGCTCTGGGAACTTGAGTGAAAACACCCACTGAAAGCACAGAGGGTAATAAGCAGACATTTTGTGGAATAACTTGCAGCCACTGTGGACCAGGAGGAAACTGCAAAGAGGGGGCTAGAGAGGATGAATGTCTTGCAAATTCCCTGGGCTATGCTTACATAGTACTGTCAGAACTCCTAAATTTTTGTTTCTCTGAGAGAAATTGTTTCTCAAAGAAGAAAAAGCCATTAGTACAATTGAAAGCAGCCAAATAGTTAATTCTTATTTTTTTTAGTTTTTTATTTTTTAACTTACAAATTAATATGTTCTGAAAATTGGATCAGAAATGTGTATTATCCTGGCACCAGACATGGAAAGAAAGTAAGGGGTAACAGATCCTTAACTTTGGCAAATAAAGAAAACCATTTAATAATCATACATCAAGCCAAATTCTCGAGTCACAGTGGTACAACTCTATTGACTTCAATTATGGGCATCAGTGTAGCTGAGAGGAGAATGTGAATTACAAAATTCTAATTTTCTTGCTGTGCATAAAAAGAAGAATGTTGGTGCTGTTGAGCTGAGAATTTCAAATGAAAAGTGTGCAAAGTGGCAGTGAACCACCTGGATTTGCAGTCAAACCTTAGCCACCAGCTACTCAGGTAGACAGTAATATTGTGTGCTACAGCATCTGCAAATGATCAAAGATTTAGGTCCAAAGTCAATGTTTGTTTATAAAAGAGAAATTAAGAGCAATAGATTTGTGCTGGGGTAAGACTCTCTTTCCCTGAATATTATCCTGTCATTTCAGGCAGTGCATTTAATTTGCTGACCGGTTTTCTGACTCAGGCATTGCCAGTACTTGAATATTGCCTGAAGTGATGTAGAACTCGACAGTTCTACACAGCCTACACAGAGGTATCCAATGCCATTTTGGATGTCCTGGGTTATCTGAGACTGGCAGAGGGGCTGCACATGTGATACAGGGCTTGCAGGAGCCCTTTGTCCTTCTGCAAGGGTAAAGGGCATCCAGCACTCTCTGGGATACCAAAGGTGAGAACACCACCAGGAAGCCGTGCCCTAATCGTTAAAGGAGCTTTTGTGGTAAGAAGAAAATGCTCCTGCCAAATTTTCTGGGTTTTTTACTCACAATAGTTTTATACTTCTAACAAAGTAATGGCAATAATACTAATATTTGACTTCCAATACATTCTTTCCAATCTGTGTCTCTGGGGTTTTTGCTAAGGAGATGGGATTTCTCTGCTTATTCTGCAGAGGCAAAGAAACCTAAGTGACTAGTTCAAAATCAGCAATCAGCAGAGACAGGGCATGGGAGACTTTGGGTCTTCTGCAGCCACCTTCACAGTTACAAGCTGTGTTTGATCCTGGTGAGTTTCATCATATATAATAAGTCAGTAAATGGTTAAAGATTCACAACAGGCACAGCCCTGAACTGCATTAATCAGGCTTGTCATGTTTTTAAAATCATATAGCTGAAAAGGAGAAACTATTTCAAGTTAAGCTGCAGTCCTAGTTTTCAAACAAATAGGGTTTTTTTTCTCTCATATGAGGGGGTAAAAAAGGTAATTGTATTTTGTATGGTGATAGAGAATTTGTGCTGGTTTCAACCAGCTGCTGAAATTAGTGATAACAGTCACTGGCCTCCCCCACCACTGCTGGATAAAGAGCTGCTGCTGAGTCTATTTCTCAAGCTTAAGCCAAATTGCTTTGAAGGCTTGTGAAATTCAATTTGCAGGAGAATGGAGGATCCTCTCCATGTAATTTCAAAATGTGAAAAATAGTAATTGCTTTTACTTCATTCAGAGTATCTGTGTAGGTAAAGCAGCTGCAATCCTTTGGATCCCAGCCTCCTCTACCACTGGAGTTGGGAAGAAGTTGAGCCCACACCCAGCTGCAAGTGATGCTGGATCCCACATCTTTTTATCATGTCCATCCTTTCAGTAGGTGGGCACATCTGCTCAATGGCCAGTGCCATGTTTTCCTATCTGCTGAAGGCACTGCTTTCTATTTCGACAAATTACATGAAAAGGTTTTATTACAATATCTCTCTCTTTAATTGACTGCATTTGTACTTGTTTCTTCAGCATGGAAAATAATCCTGTATATGAACAGTCTGGCTTGATCTCAGATTTATAAGGTGTTTATATTTCTTCTGTTCAGTAGAGAACATAAGTATTAACGGATTTTTTACAAGCCTCCTGTTAGGAGCCGTCCTTGATCCTATGGCTGGCTTGTCTGCTGGTAATCTTTCTCTGTGCTTGAAGAGCTGACAAAAGCATCTTGGTCTCCCTGGCAGTAATTAGGGCAAGCTAACTGCCTGCTGCGCTGAAAAGTAGCTCTGAGATTTGAGGAAATGCAAATGCAAACTGCAGACTGGCTAGTGTGCCCATACCTTGTTTCATTTATGCCCAGGAAACACTGCATTCCATTGTATTTAACTGAGACTAGTATCTCATGGGGGGGCTGGGGAGGCTGGGGGGTAACCCCAAAGTTCAGTTGGGCTCTGGTGTTACCTTGAGAACTCCAAGCTCAGAGTGAGGGTTTTTTGGGTTTTTCCCCCACTGTTGCACAGCTGTAAATCTAGAATTGCCTTTACAAATTCATCACATCTTCAGTTTCCAGACACTGAACTTCAAAAAGCTAATGTAGGAGCCTTCCTCTATCAAAAACAAAAACTTCATAAGACTTAGAACAGCAATTCCTTACTAATTCTCTTGATGTCAAGTCATTTGGTATTAAGTATTGATGAAGTTTCCTCCAAAGTGAAACAAACATGCATAAACCCATAGGTGGGAAAAAAGATAACCTCAGACTGCAATCTGGTAATTTTGTGTCCAGGAAGCCTACCTCCCTCAAAAGTCATTGAACAGGAATACGAGACGAGGTTGCTTATAGCATGTATTTTACTCACACTTGCAGCAGCCACTGTGCACTTGTGCTTGTGGGGTTGAACAGCTTTGCTCACTAGGGAGGTGATTTGCAAGCTGAGGATGTAAGTGGTGTGTTGTGAATGACCACACTCCCAGCAAAAAGCTCTGAGGAGCAACAGCTAGTTCTGTCAATTTATCTATTTAGTCTTAGAGGTGTGTGGGTTTGTGGTGTGTTTTGTGGTGAGTTTTAGTTTTCGGCTTGGGCCGTTTGTTTTTGTATATGTGTTTGGTGGTGGATTTTGTTTTGTTTAGTTTTTGGAGGGGGGTGGAGAGGTGTTTTTTGGGACGTTTTTTCCTGTGGGAAGAGAATAATGGTTTAATTGGTGAGCAAAATGCTGCCTGGCTCCTGTGTGTGCTAGGTAACTCAGGGCAAAGTAGACCTAGGGACTGAATATACCCTGAGATCCTGTTTCGTCTACAGTTCTGTCTCTGTGACAGATGTTTATTGGTCTTGACACTCCTTTCTTTGATATTCATTACAGTGCCATTACACGGGTTCTGTTCAACTCCTAAACACTAGAGCAGCATCTTCTGGTTTAAATGGTCAGAAATAGAAATCTAGCATCATAAAATAAGAGGTTTTGTTTTCTGTAAATAACTTGAAGACTTATCTATGACTTCTTGATTATCAGATCAGCTTCTTGCATTACTTCTCATATTGTAGCATGATGATGCTACACCACTTCTTTAATCTCTGCAGGAAGCAGAGTGTCCCCTCCCTCATCATAACCGGGACAGTATCAGTGTTCTAGCATAGACTGACAGACAAGTTGCTGTTAAGCCCGGCAGTTTTTTTTCTTTCTCTGTTCAGAGGTAATTATCAAAAAATCTTGAGGTTTCTGGTTTTGGTTTGTTTTTTTTTAAGATCACAGATGCGTTTGCCAAAGCACTGCACCTTTGCTGTCACTCATGCTCAGTTACACCATGATGTGCCCTGGATCTGTTTTGTGATACACAACACAATTATATCTCAGGAAGATTTGCTCTTCCCTTTCATATGTAGTATGATTAATTTATATGTAGTCAGTTCATGCTTGTAATGAAATAAGTTTTTCATCTTTCTGCCTTTCTTCATGTTTTTGTGCTCAGTGAGGTTGGTTTTTTGGTGTTTTTTTGTTTGTTTGTTTGTTTGGTATGGGGTTTTTTGCTTGTTACTTTTGTTTCTTTTGTTGTTTTTTTTTTTTGTTTGGTTTGGTTTGGGTTTTTTTGAGAGGGAGGTTTTATCAAAGCTGTTTTGGCATTTATTTTTACTGAGAAGCTTAGTTAAATAATTGAAACAGCCAAAAAATTGCTCTAAAAAAGGGCAAACCATATTTTCTTGTTTTGCTTCAGGAACAGCTGAGTTTGAATACAGATGCAGACACTAAAGTAAATTAGATTATCTCAGTTCAGTATTCAGCACCACAGTTCCAATCCCCATCATTGTCCCAATCCCCATATCTATGAGATGGAAAGATTAAGTAATAATGAAGACATGCCACTGCACCTGCTTTCAACAGTACCAAGCTACATACAGTAAATCCACCCCTAGTTTTGTTTTTCCCCCTCTGGCATTATCCGTTGTTCACAGTTCCCATCTCAGGGCCTGATCTAGATCTCCACAGACTCTAAAAACACATTTCTAATCATTGCCTGTTCGCATTTGCCTACAGATTTTGAAAACAAGCTGCTTTTAAAGGTCTCTCTACATAAAGCAAACTGTAAGCATCTAAGTTGATGTGTAGCTTCATTTGTTAGAACACCACTTAACCAGAACACTGGTTAAACGTTGAACATCTGGCACACAAGGCGGTTTAGTGCCTACAACACTGTGACTGACACAGGCGTGTTTTCAAAGGGTGTTATAAAAAAGTTAAGAGTTCACCAAAATAAGGTTTTCAGGTATGTGTGTAGCCTCTGAGTCCCCAAGAGCCACTCCACAACAGCTTGTGTCCTGTCCTGTGCAGGTTGCTCAGTAGCTTCTGGGCTTGCCTTTGCCCATCTAGTTCAGCATAGCCCTTAGCTCCTGCTGGCACAGCTTTGACTTCTGAAACAGCTTCTAAGGATAATACAGATGAGATGAACATACAGTGGGTGATGTGATAACAGTGGAAATAACCCATGAAAGGATTCAGATTCCAGAAAAAAGGATCAAACTCTTATCCCATACATTGCTATACTCCCTGAATAAATTACAGCCATGTCAAAGCTGTGTTTTGTTTTGGCATTGGCATGGCCTTTGACTTTCAGCCTCTTTCTCTATTCCAGCTTTTTTTCCCCTGTCTCTAAATTCCTTCTCCTCTATCAGTAAGCATTGTTGATATAAGAATTACACCTTTTAGGTTGGTTTGGGTTTTTTTCTGCTTCACTATTATGCAATGTAATGATATTCCCCTTCACTGTCCTCCAGCTGTTTTGATTTCAGTGGGGTTTGGTTTTTGGAGGATTTTTTTTAATGTCAAATAGCTCCTTGCTGTTAAGGTCAGGTACTACCAATCTCACTGGAGAGTCAGTTCTGTGGCAGCCATATAATTGACTTGATATCACCTCACTGAAAGGTCAGTGTGCTTTTGAGGGTTCTTTTCCCTTGTCTTACTAGCATTTTGGATAAGTTATTATGTTTCATGCAACTCCAGACTCTTGGTTTAAATTTACAGGGTTTTTTTATTCTGTAAATGGAAATTATATTTCATATTAAGCATAATTTATTGTACTCAACAGCTGCTGTTATGATGTATCAAAACTGGCCTGTCATGATTGATATGTTTACACTGAACCACAGCATCTGGAATAATTTCCCCACATATTTATGTCCTCATCTGCCCAGATCTGATGCTTTAGGAAACCAGGCCACGTGAGATGAGGAGTTAGGGAGTAGGAGGGAAGAATCCTCCAGACCCTGTAGCATTTCCTGGCTTCTGCTGATACTTTTACTGATACAAGGAGAGTTCTGCAGAGGAAAATCAGGGCAGGATGCGTCTGGAGATTAAAATTCTTTTTGAGTGCTCAAAACTACTCTTGTTCCTTATTCTGCAGTGGCCTAGACATAAATTTATCCTTCGGCTTGGTGCTAACTTGTGCAGTTGCAGCAATGAGGATGTTTCCTGTTGTTTCCAGAAAAGGACCAAATTTCAGCCCTTCTCCATATATCAGTAGTCCAGACATTGATTCATTCCTGGTTCTTCTGCAGCAAGTCTTTCTTTTTAAGTGATGTAACAAAAACATAAATAATAGAAGCACTTCAAGATAAATGTTAAAAACTAAGCACAATCCTTGTAGTATTGCCATAATGATAACTTTATTTTGCAATCTAGAGTTCATACTCTCAGTTCATACTCTGCGGACCGGAGAGCTAGAAATTCATGTTTTTAAAAATTGAAATGAAATTATGATATACACATTTGCAAAGACTGCAGTGTAGAGAACAGTGCCAGATACCATAAGACCTGAAGGTGTTACAATAAAACTGGCCATGTGTATGTGCCAGAGAAGACTAGAACAATGGCTTCACAGGATTGTCACTATAACGTTTTATTAATACACTAATAAACCTAAAGCTCAGAAATGGCTAGTACTTTCCTCTAGAATAATTATTGTAATAGAAGACTTCCCAGGTTATTTTTATTGCTCTCCTGTGGGGCTGAAGGTGTTCTGGTATAATAGGGTTTGCATATTCAAGACACTTTAAGACCTATGAGGAGGTCATTTGTTAATAACAAATGGTGTGTCTGAACAGCACTGCTAGCCTCTGTTTTATAGCTTGTCTTTGGACATAAATGTAAGCTTCAAAAGAATAATAATAACCAAGCTGGTAAATAATATATGTCACCCTTGCTAATCTGGAAAAACTGTGAATGCCAGTTCAGTCTATAGATATTAACTCCCTTCATTGTCTGGACAGAGACCTTTGTAAATCATTTGCCTTATTTAATAGATTATGAATCAATTGCTGTGAATTGAAGAGTTCTGGTGACTTCTGTTTTATTGGATGTAATCTTTCTCCTGTCATGGGTGTTCCAGGAAATCAGGTCTATTCATTATGGCCCACTGTTGGTGGCAGAGATGTAACTCCCTTTCAGGAAAGCTTCTACTGCAAGCTATAAATTGAAGTTGAGAACTAAATTTATTCCTTCTAATACCTCATGCTGAATAGCTGAACTTCAGACTAGTCCCATAGCATCAGTTTGACAACATTGCATTTCCAATATTTCTTGAGTTGTATAATTTAGTGCAAAATTTTGCAACTGTTTTTCTGCATGCACTGCGCTTTAAATAATACTTCTCCTATTCATGTATTTTGTTAACTATCAAGTAGTTTGTATGCCAATTGGTGTTTTGAAGTTTGCCCAACGTATTTTATGGTTGCATTGTACTGGGTTTGAGTGTTTGTACCTTGCTAATGCTCCATCTATTACATAGGCCTAATAATGAAGTATACCTATCGCTCAAGACATGGTATTTGATGTTATTTCATTTTTCTAGGCTATCATTTTCAGACAACACCAAAAAGTGCCTTGATTTTGTCAAAGAAGAAAAGTGCATTTGAATAATAATCAGATTGAGAAAAGTGAAAAACCTCAATTTAGCAACCCCAGGCAATTAAACAGCCTCAGCTGATAATTTTTAACCTTTCAATAATGCCTTACACTTTTTGCATATGACAGCAAAGTCCAGTGATTCTACATACCAAGAAGACTGCAGTAACTTGGCAGGTTTGTGGGTTTTTTTTTTAGTTTGGTTTTGGTTTGTTTTGGGGTTTTTTTGGTTTGTTTGTTTGACAGATTTGGGGTTGTAATCCATTTTTGTCTGAAGAGCAGATGTCCTTATCTTTACAGCACAAAATGCAGATGGGAAATCAACGTCTTTATTTTTATGTGGCTAGCTCAGTTCAACGTATATTAATGTATATTGATATCAGTGGTTAGACACTGAAAGTGCTTTGATATGAGAAGTTGCAAAGAGCCACCCTGTCTGTAGTTACAAGTGGGATTGTGACTCAAGCCTGATTTTCAGTACCTCCCACTCCTGTTTCCTGGAAAGTAAGCACTCTCAGGATCACATGGGACCAGATTCTAACTTTTGAATTGCAGTGCTGTAATTTGGAGTAGCCATGTGCATAGGCATCTGGAATAGAACTACATGGGAAAAATGCAAGCAGAAATTTTGATCGGTCTTCTTAGTTATGTGGAGAGAAAAACTTGCCATTGAAAGTCCTGTTACGTGTGTTAGCCACTTCTCAAGAGACTTTGAAGGCTTTCTTTTTTTTTAATTTCCCTTCTTTGACTTCTACTATGTATTTCTGCTTTCAGGATCAAGCATTTCTCCTGTCTCTGGCCTCTCTTTGACAAGTCTGTTCTTCTAACCCGCTGTGTCAGGCTTCAGAGATGCTTTTAGAAACACCTGTCCTGTGGTATAGAGGTTTGACAGTCATTCAATTTATACCCTTTGCTAGTTAAACTCATGAAATTCAAGTGTAAGGTCAAAGCCACAATGTTCCCTAATTTTTTTCTAGCACTGCTGCCAATCAGTGTTAAAATAGACACATTCTCTATGAGTATTAAAATTAGTGCAGAGAGGCATGCTGATTGTGCAGAAAGATGAAATATGAACCTTTTGCCTTGCCTCACCGTCCTTCTCCTGTGCCGAGCTGCTAAACCTTTTAATTTCTGTGCATCTTTAGCTCTTCATGGCTACTTTCCATTGGACTTCTAACAGTGCAGTGTATTTCTCCCAGCTGCTAGTTCAACTCTAATGCATAAACCCAACTAATGAATGATCTTGGTTCTGTCCTTTGGTCTGCCTCTCAAATAGTTTATTTTTATCCCACATGTATGAGAAGAGTTACCTTCACAGAACACAGGACTTAAAGTAGTTTTTTTTGCTCACAGCCAGTAATGAGATTTTGAATTCCAGAGATACCAAAGAGATGGTTTTTGGGAACAAAGCCATCAATGTGCTGATGCCATGACTGGGTCAGCACGTGGTCAAAGCTGCTCTGCAGTCCATCCACATGAATCCCTAGGTGCAAGATCTCTAGTCCCTCAAGTGGTGCAGGGGAGCAGGCACTCTCCATTGCCAATTATACACAAAGCACAGATCTCATTTTGGAGTGTCCTGGCCCTAAATTGGGAAACATATGTAATTTTTATTTGTCTGTATTAGTGATGCTTAAAAGGTTTTGGGAACATGTAAAGTAAATCCATTTGGAATTTTTGGGCTTGATTGTTGTTTTTTTTTTCTCTTAAAATATCCTAGTATTCTCTGTGATCCCCTAAATTGTAACCGTCTAAGTTCCCTTTTAGCCTCCATGTGAAGCAAATGGGGTGAAAGCAGGATTATTTGAGCAGAAAGTTTTTTTAAGTAAGCTTAAGGAAAATAGTACTTTCCACTTTTTTGTCTTAGAGGAAAAGTGGAAAACTTGGTTGAAGTTTGGGAAAATTGACCTGAAATGCTTCACTCATCTTCTCTATCTAGATAAGAAGGATCGCTGTATCATAGACAGATGTCTTGTGATTGTCTTTCCATTATAAAATAATGCAATAAAATAACACTGAAAATGAAACAGAAAATGAAAAATTTGAAACTGTATAGGGAAAAGGGCTCTTAATGTTTAATAGCCACCACTAAAGACCCTAATTCAAGCTACCAGTTCTTATACTTCTGTAAGATAAGGTGTCAAACATTATTTAAAATGTATGTGCTGTGAGGTTGGACTGCGCTCTGTGTTTCATGATTGATAAAGTATTGTTCCTAAATAAATCTTGCAATTCCAGCTGCAGTGACACAAATAATAGAACATGAAGGTGTGAAAGTGGCCAATCTGAGTAATTTGAAAAGAAGCTATGCTTCATTTGGTCTTAGAAAATAAGGCACAGTGAAAATATGATTGCCTTTGTTGAATGGTTTTATAGGATTTCTACCATATAAACCTCTCCCTGCTTACATTTTGGAGTGACTCAATGATTTGTGTATGTTGTGCAGTTTACCTTTGTTTTGTTTTAAGAGACATATTATGGAATGATTCTGTAAAATTTTATATGTTGGAACTGCATTGCTCACGTTGTCATCAGATTCTGATTTGTTTGCAAATTATGTATTGATGTGTAAGGGTGGCAAAACCAGGCAGAACACTGATCCTGACAAAGACCACAGCTCACAAAAGTAGTTCTCATTTTATTTTTCTCATGGTCTGGTTTTAGTAGCCAAGCTGCCAGCACAGAGAAATTTATTCTTTTATGTTTGAAAAATAATATAAACGTAAGTTACACCTTCTGGACTTCTCATACTCTTTAGCATTTTTGCTATCTGATGCTATTTATACTTCAAAGATGATTTTCAACCTTTAGCCTAGTGAAAGGAAAAAGTATGCTTGTTTCTTTAGAGCAAATAAGTAAGCGGACAACAGATTAAAAATTACATTTACAGATAAAATAGAGCCTGACTTCATAAGAAGGTCAGATTGACAAATACCATTGGCTTCTTGTGTTCATTTCAAGTTGGATTTAGCTAAAGCCTGCACGGTTGTAATCTCTGTGAGGTTACTTTATTACTCAGAACCCATGTTTTGAAGTGGCAGTCAAAGAGATGAGGGCTTGAGGTTAAAAGACTTTGAGACATAATAATTCTTAATCAAAATCTTATTAGGAAAAAAATGGCACCTGCATTCAGTAAAACAATAAAGCACCATGAGTCTTCCAGGGAGTACAGCAGCCTGTCTTGACAGTGATTTATGTTCTTTTTCGCCTATGATGCCCAAGTATATTATCTAGGTTGACATGCATATGTACATATATCAAGCAAGGTCTTGGCACCTGTTACAATGCCCATACTGAATTTACCCTTGTTGATACCTCTGAATATTGGTAGAGAATGAAGGACACAGTCCCCTGACACATATCAGCTAGATGTGGCACAACATGATTTCAGCACAAGCTGGGCTTATATTTACACTCTGTGGCAGAAGTAATTAAGAGTGGAGTTTGATTGTCATCTGGCCTTGCAGTTGTTCTTGCCATTAGAGTCTGGCAACCTGTAATCTTACAAGTCAACAAGCAACAACCAAGCTTCCATATCCTTTGACATTTCACGGACTATTTCTGTGTAGACATGAAGCAAGTACTCTCTGGGAAAAATATTACAATAATAGATGTGACTCCTGAAACCTTGACAAGTGCAGAATAATTTATATTGTTCTGCAAATCCTATGAATACATTTTCCTAAATTAAAAATATGCTGCACTATTTGAAAAATGTGTAGCCTGAGTACTGCGGCCTAAAGCATCACTATATAATTTACTAGAAAAGTATAACTTTCCAATAGGTTTTGAACCATCCTGTAAAATTTAATACAAATACAGCACTCTGGCTTGGAGTTTTCTGGGGCACAACGAAAACAAAACAAAAGCATACCTTCAAATTAAATCTCATAGAATATGTTTATATAATCTTTGGCTATCATTACTACTATATTAGATGGGATTTATTCACAGAAGTTACTTATGCACTAGTTTGTCTTTTCTTAATCTCTTCCTTTCCCTCTACCCTAAATGTAGAGGTTCGTTTTTCTATATGAATCATTACTGTCATTTTTACATGCATTTGCGTAATCTTCTAAGTAGACTCTTTAAAATTATTTCATTTACTTTCATATACAGGAAACAACGACAAAACAAATGCAGATCCTCTTAAAAAGTCTAAAAACCATGGAAGCTTACAGCATGCTTTAAGGGATATAGGGAAAGAGCCATAAAGAATTCCTACAGAGTGTCATACAATCATAGAATGGCTTGAGTTGGAACTGACCTTTAAGATCATTTAGTTCCAACCCCCCTGCTATGGGCAGGGACATTTCCACTAGACCAGGTTGTTCAAAACCCCATCCAGACTGGCCTTGAACACTTCTAGGGAATGGGTTATCCTCAAGTTCTCTGGGCAACCTGTTCCAGTGCCTCACCACCCTCACAGTAAAGAATTTCTTCATAATATCTAATCCAAACCTGCCCTCTTTCAGCTCAAAGACATTCCCCTTTGTCCTATCACTATATCCTCTTGTTAAAAGTCCCTCTCCATCTTTCTTGTAGACTCCCTTCAGGTACTGGAAGGCCACAATAAGATCTCCTTGGAGGCTTCTCTCTCCAGGCCAAATAACCCAAATTCTCTCAGCCTTTTCTCACAAGAGAGGTTCTCCAGCCCTCTGGTCATCTTTGTGGCCTTCCTCTGGACATCCAACAGGTTGTCATCCTTTGTATGCTGGGGGCTTCAGAACTGGACATACCACTCCCAGCAGGGCCTCACCAAAGCAAACTAAGGGAGCAGAATTGCCTCTCTCAACCTGCTGGCCATGCTTCTTTTGAGGCAGCCCAGGATCTGGTTGGATTTCTGGGCTGCAAGTGCAGGTTGCTGGGTCATATCAAGCTTCTCAACAGTCAGCATCCCCAAGTTCTTCTTGGCAGGGCTGCTCTCTACCCATTCTCTGCCCAGCCAGTATTTTTGCTTGGGATTGTCCTGACTTACATGCAGGATCTTGCACTTGGCTTTGTTGAACACCATGAGGTTTGCACGGGCACAACTTTCAAGCCTGTCCAGGTCCCTCTGAATGGCATCCATTCCCTCCAGGCTGTTGACTGCACCACACAGTTTGGTGTCATCAGCAGACTTGCTGAGGGTGCCCTTGATCCCACTGTCCATGTTGCTGACAAAGATGTTAAACAGAATGTGGGTTTTGTTTTTTTTTTTTTAATAATCCAGAGCTCCTCTACTTGACAAAGCTTCTGCACACCTAAATTAATTTTTCTTTGAAATCTGGGTCACAGAATTCTTTAGCTTGCAGTTTTCCCTGTTGAACAGATATAAAGTTAAGCTACATCTGAGTAATTTCTACAATTCTCCACAACAGAGGTTGTTTTTTCTGGATCGCACCTGAACCTTCTTTCACTGAAGAGTTTATTCAGAATTTCCTTCTGATAGTATAATGTAGCTTTGTAACTTTATACAATTTTCTGAATTTATATGTGAATTGTCAGATTTCAACCCTACAACAGTGAACCAGAAAGAGATTCCACACAGATCTTATTCTTTGCCTTATTCAGTGGAATCATCAGGTTATTGTCATCTAATTATTACATGGAATGTTTAATGGAATATATGTTATAATTATGAATTTGACTAGGACACATTAAGGAAAAATCTTAGCATTTCATCAAGTGAATGGATCATAGTTCGAAGATGTGTGAGGTTATTTTCAGGAGTAATTTTCAGAAGTGAAGAGTTCAGCCTTGATTTATGAAATGCACAAAGCACATTTAAAGCAAATTTGAAGGGCAGTTTCCTAAAGTGATGAGGACATCTGTGAGAGGTTCAGCACTGAAAGAAGTGGTGGCATAAATCACCAATGGGCTGATATTTGGTCAAATATGTATATTAGTGGGAAGGCTATGAAATTTGCATTTGATTCTGGTTCAGGTGAAGTAGCTCAGTGGCAAACCTCAAATCACAGGCATACTTCTGTGATCAGCTTTTGCACTATGATCATCTTTTACACTTTGCCACACAGTGAATACCCTCATACCAGGGTTTTTTTGGTGGGGAAATCAGAGCTGTGAATACATCTGTGCTTACAGTATTGAAGATCCAGATTATTTTAACACGGTGAAGAGACCTGACTCTATTAGAACATCCTTTGAATCTCAGAAACAGAAGTAAACTGCAACAGTTGAAAACTTTTTTTTTTTTTTATCAGTATAACTGTATTATTCAGTGAAAAGTATATGTTACAAAGAATATGTGTAAGTAAATAAGCAAATTTACTCAGGATTTTTAAGAAGTTTTTTATGCCAAAGCAATCTAAAGCTTCTCTTCTTCAAAAAAATTGTGAGCTAGGAGCTACAGAGATGATAGAGCATACTTCCAAACAAGATATTTTGTGCTTTTACATAATCCACTGATTAAGTAATATGTAGCAGGCCCATTTTTCTCTGATTGCTTAAAACCCAGTGTAGAAATGTTAGTGTGTTCATGTCTCGGGGACTGATTAGGAAAGAGATGTTTCTCAATGTTTCATCTCCCTGAGCTCCTGCTATGAACAGGTAGGTGAAGAGAACACATTCAAAATGCATTTAACAAATACAAACAAACGTACTTGAAGACACAGTCAGCTGTGCATGACATTGTCTCTGATGGCACTCTAGCTAGAGAAGAGTTTTGTTGTCTTCAGTGGAAAAGACAATGATGAGAAATGCAACCTTGCACACTAGGGATAAAAAAACAAACCCAAACCAAACAGATGAGGTAATGTTTTGCAAGAGTTTGAAAAACAAAGGGACATGGGGAAATAAGAAGCTTTAGTAGCATATTATATCTGACATGTTGTTTTTCTCTGTGTTTGCTGTCGCCCACACAACAGATCATTTCTTAATTTTTCCATATGTTTCCTTTGTGTTTTTCATTAATTTTCCTATTTTTATAATAATTGTATCTTTCTGAATTTGTTCCTCTACTCAAAAATCTTGGTTGATTGCTCTCTGTATCCTTCCTCCCTTTCATTTAGCTTATTTAATCATTATTATCTTTCCCTCCCAAAACCCATTGCCAATTTTTTTCTGAAGCAACAACATTTCTCAAGTTGCCATTTCTCATTGAACTTTAGTAGCTTCTTTGCAACTGCTAATTCCCCATGGCTGTTGCTCTCTTGCAGCCTTTTTCCTTCCTGGGAACACTGAAGTGACTCAATTTGGCAGTTAAACTTTAAAAAAAAATTCTAACCCAGCACATGTAGAAGTAGCATGCTCCTGTCAATGCTATAAGTAGCTGTCTTTTTGAATGGACTTTTATGTGGTACATGCAAGCCTGGGTGCAGGAGGAGGCTTTATTGCTTTGTACAGAACATGTGTTTCATGAGCAAGTCCATATCAGCAACCCAACAGTGCCAACTGTAGACTCTGTTCACCTGCTGCTAATCCACTCATGTCAGCTAAGACTGCAGTCTAGTTAAGTTGGTGATTTGGTAAGCCTTTCTGTGATTGCCAGGGAAAGGGAGGAAAGACCTCTGGGAGGCTTGATGCATAGTTTTCCTGCGAAAGCAAATTTATATGGAGACTGTCCTCTTTTGTATTTGTCCATATATTTCTGATTTCAGTGGATTTTTAATCTGCAGTGTCATTTTTTGCCAAAAAAAAAAACTCTCTGTGTTTTCTTCTTCCCTTTGTTTGCTTTTATTTCTTTTACCCTGTTTTTAAAAAGAGAGAAAGGGGTCAAGAATAGGAGGCTAAAAACTTTTGAGTGAAAGCAAACAAAAAATATTCACTTACTTAAAAGAATCACAAAGATCATGCTCTGTCTCACTGTAAAATTGGGGGTTTGCATGAGTTTCTTGTGCTTTAGTCACTTGTCAGAGGAACCAGATTTGCTTAGGGTTTTTGTTTGGGGGAGATGTTTTTAATTTTCAGGAAAACTAAATCCCTCAAGGCTTCTAACTAGGGAGAGAAGGAAAGGGACTGGGTGCCATATCTTGTTGATGTCATAGGTGGAATGACACATCCCAGATTTGGGATGGGTTGGTTAATTTTAGACTATTGAATCACCACTCAGTCACTCAGTTGCAGCACTGGTCTGCCATGAAATAAAAACATATTGTGGTCTTCACAAAGCAAGATGTAGTAATAGCCTCTGAGATAGATGTTTTCTTCTTTGCAGCAAAGACTGTGTTACATGTGTCGGATTTCAACACTGGGAATACAACTGTTTGAGATACGTATTTCTTGAGTTTCAGCTGTGAAAGCGTTCATGAGAAGCCACCACTTAGCCTCCACTAAGAGGAAAAGATGCATGAACGTAGCCGCCAGTGCCCCTATAAAATTACCTTTCTTTCACTTCTTAGGCTGAAATAGGCCTATTTTGAAGACTCATCATAGGAATTTCTGCGGAGACCAAGATGTTTAACTACACATACATTTACTAGCTGCATAGTTTCTCAAATAGTTTATCTTATCTCATTGGGAGCTTACTCTTTAACTGTGGCTCTTGTATCTTGTCCAGCTACCAGGGAGTGTTTCTATTTCATTTGTGAATGTCATGTGCAGTGCTTTTGAAAGAACATCATTTTGTGGCAGAAGTTACAGGTTTTCATGTAATAAAACAACAGCAGTACTGTGTATTTATGTAGCCCTTTCCTAACAGAAGATTTTTGATGTCAATAAGGGCATGATCATTTTACCATATGCTGAGCTTTATCTTCATAGTCTGTCCTTGTCAGAGGATAAATGATAATAGGAATGATCATCCTGGGTGAAAGGTCAGAACTCCCACAAATGTATGAGGTCATGATCCTTAGTGTTGTCTCATTCATTGATCTCAATGAAATTATGGGAAGAAGTTTCGGACCAAAACGGGTTGCACCATTACCTCAGCTTACTGCAGGTCTTGTCTTGAGTCAAATTGCTGAATATCTCCAGAGCTTCTAGACCAAGTTTCATGGTCATTTTGGAATTCAATGTTCCCAGGGCCAGGGTTAGACTCAGGGATTTTGCTGGAGTTAAATCTTCTAAAGGTGCCTGGGCAGAGACAGTCTTTAACAAGTAGAAATTGTTCCCCTCAATGCAAGCAGAGAAAAGAAACTTATCTGCGAATACTTACAGTTACAAGAGCAAAATCCCTTACTCAGAAGTTAATTTTCTGGCTCTTTGTGTGAGCACATGTTTAAGGCATCTGTATGTAATGATTTGCCAGTAGGCTTTTAGCCACAGTACATTCTGTTATAGGAAAGGCTCTGGGACATATAAAAATTTTTTGCATTTTCAAAACAATTAATCAGAATAAAAAGAGGTTTTTATTACTCCTATGCTGTTTTTATTGGGATTGAAGATGTGAGGAGAGGCTGGCAAACACGAGGCAGACCGATCTAAGAAACCATAAACCATTTTTGTAATCAATAGAAGTTATTTTAAAAATTTCATCCTTCAGTTCCCTACTTGCTTCTAGCTACTAAATCCCATGAAAAAGACATCTTATGCTCTGCTCCACCAGTTCAGATGTTCAGAGCCCTTGATAAACTAACAGACTGGTTATTGAGAAAAATAAAATTACATTTCTGGATTGGATTTATGATTCTTATGCAAATGTAACTGCCACATTCTGTGCAGAAAACACATTTACACATTTAAAAGCATGAAAATAGCAATAATCCTGTTCAGGAGCTACTCCAGTTAATACTTTCCTATATAGATTTGAGTATTCATTAATAACTTCTGGATTGTTATTAGAATTGTTTTATTATAACATGTAATTTGCTTGAACTGACTGTCTTTCTCAAAATGGTTTTAATTACAGAAATAAATGACAAAGCTTAGGGGAAATGCTTATACAACAGTGCAGTCATTTTCTGTGTGCCAACTGGAAACTCATTTTTAACAGATGGAATTCACCAGTTTTCAAAGAATGAATACAAGGCCTTAAAACTTTACTTAACCTGTCTGAGAAAATATGAATGTGGTGTCATACATGCTATTTCTTCTTGGCTTCTGCTCTATTAACCAATTATCTGTTACAGCTGCAGAAAAACACCAGAGTTGCTCATTTTAGTGAGGATGTATTTGGCTATTAGGATCAGTTTTGTATGTCAACAAAATGTACCATTGTGGGTTAGAATAAGGGTATGACTAGAGATATTTTCTTGTCTCTACAGGGACTGATACATTTCTCCTTATTCCTTCTGGTGGTGTGGGCAGTACTATTGAGGATTCTTGGTCATCTCTTCTCTTTTTTGTTAGCATTCAGCCTGACTCTGTTCTTGTAACTCTTGTTTTCTTTATAAATCAGTGGGTAAGACCTTCTTCTTAATTCTGGCTGTAGACAGCCATAAGATGAACGAAGGAGTTAAGCTGCAACCTATCAGGAATAGAAAACCAGTATTTTGCTCCTAGTTGATAAGCTGGTTGATTGCAAGTCTTGTCTCTTCTTTTGAGACTCACTAATGAAGAGCAGTAAAAATGTAGTCCAGGAGTAGCTCAAAAATTAGAGGTGCACTGATTAGGCACGACAAAAAGAAAGTAGGCATTGCCAATATGAAGAAAATGAGGGTGCTGGGCTGAATGACCCTGTGGACTGTAGTAGGAGAAGAGAGATGAATTCATTAGGATCAAGTGTAAAATTGCACACTTCAGAATAACAAGATATTGAGCTACAAGTTAATTGTTCATCCATTAGAAATAAAAGAGAAAAAACTAAATTACAACAGGATGAAAGGCAATTGTACTGTTGAGCCCTATCAAGAGAGGGAGAACTGACAAAGACCCTGTCCTAAAAGGTAAAAAAAAAAAAGGGTGTTTTTCCACCAACCAGTTACCCCAGCTTTACGTGGCACTTGCAACACATCAGTACTCTGCATACACAGGAAATGAGCATGTCTTCATCCCAGTGTACTTCCAAAACACACAACATTAATGCAGTTACTGTAGAGTATAAGAACAGCTAAGATTTCACATCCTTTTTGACCTGATGTGATCTCATTCACATTTCCATCTTCTAAAAGAGCATGGCTTGTTTTAACACAGAAAAACCTGGAATACTGCGTCTAACTCTGGGGTCCCCAGTTGGTGCGAGTCCAGAGGAGGCCACCAAGTTGATTAGAGGGATGGAACAACTCTCCTGTGAGGAAGAGCTGAGAGAATTGGGTTTGTTCAGCCTGGAAAAAGGAAGGTTTTGGAGTGACTAAATTGTGGCTTTCCAGTACCTGACAGGAGCCTACAAGATGGAGAGGGACTTTTTACAAGAGCATGTAGTGACAGGACAAGGGGCAATGGCTTCAAACTGAAAGAGGGTAGGGTTAGAGTAGATATTTGGAAGAAATTCTTTACTGTGAGGATGGTGACGCACTGGAACCGGTTGTCCAGAGAAGTTGTGGATGTTTCAGTCCTGGATGAGCAGCCTGGTCTAGTGTCCACAGCAGAGGGGTTGGAACTAGATGATTTTTAAGGTTGCTTCCATCCCAGACTATTCTATGAAAACAATGACTAGAAATGAAAATAAATTAATCAGTGAGGGGAGAGGACTATTTATGCCAAAGTATTGAAGTGACATGAGATGAAACAGGGATAAACTCGTCACAGATAAACTTAGGTTGGGAACAATAAGAGGATATTGAGAGAGTGGTGTTCCAGTAGGAACAGTCACGATGCTTGGTGTCAAACAGTCAAAAGTGTGATTGGTTGGTAAAAAGATCCTATGCTGGTTATGAGGAGGATGTAACCTTGTTGACCCAGGAGGACTTCTCCAGCTCTGCCTTCCTTTCCTGGGCAGAATGGGCTTGGCCAGGTCTCTGGTCTAACCTCTCTTGCTCAGAGGGAATGGTCCCAGTGCGAGCTGGACCCAAACAAGCATGATCTGGCATGGCATCTGGCAAAAAATAGGTAGGGTAGATTTTATAAAGAAATAAATGTTAGGCTGGTAAGCTGGACACAGAGATGTTTTTCCATTTTTTTTTTCACGGGGTCATTCTGAATTTTAAGGGCTGTCTGAGTCTTTTCTTTGGATTTTGGACACCAGAAACCTCTCAGTCATGTGTGCCTGTTAGACCCCAGGCTCCTCACAGCTGATGCTGTGCTTATACTTTGCACTAATTAAACATTTGTAAACAATTTCATAAATGAAATAAATTGGATTGCCAGTCATGGACTCCAAGGTAAAATAAGTTGAATGTGTAAATTTTATCAATTAGAAGTATAGTGACTTGTGACTTTTTATTACATAAACAAAAGCATTTGCATCTGTATCCTGTATTTTTTTGTCTGCTTCCATCTTTCCCTGTCTTATTCATGTGATGAATTATGCATTTGCTACAACAATATTTTGTTATATATTGAAAATTCTGTAATTTAAACCTCACTATTATTTGATTTGTAAATATTTCTTATGAACTAAAAGCTTAAATTTAACATTTGGCTGATTTTATTTATTTTTATTGTTTTAACATTGTAGCAAGACCAACCAAGAATATACTTAGTTCATTAACAGTAAATGAGGAGATAGCACAGCTATGCTGTCAAGGAAATGAAAGAGCATAGAAAATACATTCAGGACCATTTAATTAATGGTTTTACTCTGCATTGCCCTACTTTTTATTCTGTTGTCTTTTTTAAAGCACAGAAAACATTTTTGATAGACAAAGAATAATTGTCCTGGTTTCTTTCAATTAAATAAATATGCATTTCTAGAATGCCAAATAAAATTCAATGATACTGTTCTAAAAAAAAATAGGGGGGGGAGGTCTGAGCAGTTAACTGTTTCTGTAATCTGTGAATAATGTGATGTACAATATGTTTCTGCTTCTTTATTGTTAGAGTTTAGGGGCTAAATCCACTTCCATAGTGGCATAAAGATGGGCACTCTAATGACAGCTGTCCGAAGATGCTGATAGTCCAGCGTAGCTGTGCTAAGACTTCTCCGCAAAGCTTCAGTGAAGAAACCTAAACCTGTTGGGGAGCCCTGAGGGAGAATAACATACTGCTTGCCTTCCTTTCTTTGAACAAGAAAACCCTCCTGTGGCCATGGAGCTCTCCCTGGCGCAGAAGGAGGTGCCACCTTCAGCAGCCAGAGCTGACTGACCTCTGAGGCTTAGCTGGGGCAAAGCAGCTGTGAATTTTACTGCAAAGAAAAGAAGGAAAACCAGATTTGCATTTTGCTTGTTTTGATTCTGCTACTTAAAACTAATCTCAGGGAGCTTTTTCATTTTCTTGAAAGCTGCTTTGTACTGACTAGCCCTTGGTATTTGTCAAACTCTTTGTTTTCCCTGCATGTTCCCTGCTGGCCTGCTCAGAAGCTCGTTAAATTATGAGGATTATTCAGAGCTGCACTGGATAATAAAATGGTCTATTGATTAGTAGACTTCTAATTACTTGTCTCTTAGCATGAAAGAGAAATAAGAAGATTTGATAGCAAACAAAGCAGAAAACAAATAGGGTGTTTCCAACACATAGGGGTGTACATGCTTGTGTGTGGCCTTGTACATGAATATTGTAATTTCCAGTTTATCATCATGAGCTTATTTGACTGCTTACAGAACTGTGACCTGCACAAGCAAACTGTTTGACAGATAATCAACCAAAAAATACAACTCCTTAATTTTTATCCTGCAGTACCCTGCATATGCAGTGGAAGAACAACATCATGATGAGCAATATATTTTTGATTTTTCATTTCTTGTCGTAATAACATGAAAGTTATGGCTAATTTGTGTTTTAACTAGGTACGTAGTGATGGAAATGAATATAAATAGTGTGCTGAATGGTAAACACCAGTAGTTAGTGAAACCTTTCCACCTTCATCACATGCCTCCATACTGATCCAACATACCAAATTACCTCTGGTCTTCTGCAGAAAGAATGTATAGTATGTACTGCACCTTCAAAAGAATTCCTCTAATAGTTGTGTTAAACAGTGTTTTAAAGCTGTTGTGGAATTTTTAAGGATGCAGATCTACAAATCTACAAGCCTTGTCTAGAAGTAAAGCTGACATCCCCTACCCCTTCTGTATCTTGAATGGTGAGGTGATGGCAACACTGCTTGTGAGAGGTCTTCTCACTTGTGCTTAGAGGCATCTGTGCTTCCCCAAGAGCCATGAAAGCAGAGGACAGAATATGGGATGTTTTGAAAAATAAGAATTAAAATCCTGGCAGAATTGCTCTTGATCTCTGAAGGAGTAAGGTTTTTCACTAGCCCTTTAATTTTCCATGTTTCACAAAACTCTTTCTGTGCATTTCTATGGGCTNAAAAAAAAAACTAATACTGCTCCCCCCCAACTCTGTATAGTACTTGCCTATGGCAAAATGGCTGAGCCAAAGCAGTAATTTAATTAAAGTGTGAAAATCATGTAACTCTCGTGAAGTGTTAAATTCTGTTTTCGTTGGGGAATTTTTATTTGTTAGACCTGTCTAAATATCAAAGGCTCAATTTCATGTTGTTATGCCCTTTTAGAGAATATAAGTTTCTAATTCAGAAATGAAATAGTTCCCATTGCTTTTAGCTCTGTCTGTGGGTTGATCAGACTGTGGTGTAGTTTTCATGGCTCTTCTAGTTCGTTTGGTTTTCCTTCCTGGTAAAACCCCTTCCTTTTTAAACCTGGCTGTTGGTAGAGAGGCAGATGAGCAGCCCTGTGCTTTATAGATGTAAGCAGTCTTGTCGGCTGATCAATCTCCTCATTTCCCGTCACCTGGAGGTTGATGTCAAAGCAAGATATTCTCTGCTAAATGTGAATTTCTTCATTAGTTTTGCAGTCTTCCTCTAGGCTTGTAATTTAGAGTCCTCCTGATAACTAGCACACAACTGCACCCATTAATTAGTTTTTCTTTTGAAGGTTTCTTTCTTGGAGTTTCCATCCTTGTCAGCTTACAGCAGGCTCAGCTGCCTTCAGCTACTGCTTGAATCCAGTATCCACGTCAATCATCCTTTCCGTAAATACCCAACGCACAAGCTCAAGGAAGCCCTGAGCATCCCTGTGACCACAGGAAAACCACCCTTTTTGCAAAGGGAAGCACTGAGCTGAGTGAACATTGTGTGTGCTTTTGAGGGTGTCTGTGTAGTTATTCAATAGCTGCTTTATTTTTCCATGCAGCACACAAAAGAGATACGGCCCAGGCTCTGCTGTTTACCCGATGTAAGAGTCAAAACAGTCTTCTGAATAAAGAACCAGCAGCACGCACCCAGTCTCTGCAGACTTCTCCAAGATAAGGGATAATGGAAACGTTTACTAACAGACAAAGAAATTATTTATTAGTATATGAAACCTTTAATTTAGAAGGAAGGTTTCACATTCTCTTTTCTTTCCTTACACTCCCACTCTACAAGATGTAACAAGGCCAAAATTTAATGCATTTGCACATCTATTTCTAAGTTATGTGGGTGTCTCTGAAAAGGTATGATTTTGAAGTAGAACAAACAATATATTCTTAGCAATCTTCTTTGAACCAACAAGGTTTTAGAAACTCAAAGACCCAGATCAATCACACCCAGTATATTACATTCTCCGCTCTGTTAGTTTTAGATTTAAACTGTTTTATAGATGTTGAAATTGCAACACGGATTCCCCAGCTGCTAAAAATGGCTCTGATGGAGCAGGGCAAAATCACACCTGGAGAAAATACACTGAAAACTAAGACTTCATCTTTCTTTCTGCTCCCATAACTACCTGGAAAAAAAAAAAAAAAAAAACCCAAAAAACCCCAAAACAAAACAACAACAACCCCAATAAAACAGGTTTCTGTCTTATGGTATGGATTTCATCATCCTGTATGTTGGTGGAGGCAGTTGCCACTGTTATCCATAGAGGAGGCTGATACAAAGGGATAAAACCTCTCCTGATCCTGCCAAGGCTGATGAGAGAATGACTTTGAATGTAAAAATCTGTGAAATACATGGTGTAAATAGCTTTATTGTTTACAGAATATCCTCTGCTGCAGTTCCTTCCAGTTTATTTATTTGTACACATACAGATGTGCATTATGTACCCAGGAGAAAAAAAAAACCACAAAGAATTTTATTTTTTTTCCCCCTCATTCTTATTTGGGGGAATAAAAACGTGATCTCTGATATGGTCTCTCAGAACAGAACAAAAGGAAGATGTGGGCCCCTCTCTCCTGATACCCCCTTCTCCCAAATTCGGTTTTCACTTTTACAACTTCTTGTGCTTCTCCTGGAAAACACACCTTGTCGGTGTGCTGCTGCAGGTGGAGTTCTTTCTCCCCTCTCCTCTGGATTCTATTGCTGTTTACAGGAGGAGAAAAACCTTTAGGTAATTTAGAAGTTTTCTCTCAGCCCTACCAAGCTCAACCCTGTTCCCCAGGCTCATCCAAATGCTATGGGGAACTACACCCCCAACACTGCTGAGCCTCTGGAAATAGTTCAGGTTCCCTAATAAATCCCTGTGCCTGAACTGACACTCACTGAAGTGAGAATAATACCTGTAAAATCATTGGGTATTTGTTTAAAATAACAAATCCATTGTTGCTCTGTGTTTTGTTTGCACCCCTACAAAAGAAGCAGGGTGGTCTCATGTGAATCATCTGTGAGGATTAGGGCTACTTTATTTAGGACTCTGTGACCTGTACAGAGGCGCACTTGGTACAGAAATCAAGGTAGATGATCTCTTTAAAAGTCTTTTAGACAGTGGACGGTCAGGTGCAAGTTAAGATAGCCTCAGTATTTCCTAGACTGAAAGAGGGGGGCAAAACTACTTTTCCTAGCCAGCACAGCATAGCAAGGGTGAGTACATCCTGCATGTCACATCTGGTATCCTTTGTGTAGCTATAGAGACGAAATGGATCCCTGTGAATAATTAGACACTTTAATTCTCAATTATTTTTAATTAGAAAAGCGTGGGCATCATGCCTCTAAAATTTCAGAATGCTGCTCTGAGTTTGTTGTATCGTTGATTTTTTTTCCCTACAGAAGGGTATCATACACTGTTTCTTTGTGTCTGCTTTTGTAGGTGGGATCAGGCTTGCAGCAAGATTTCTTCCTTCAGCTTTAAACATGCTTCCACCAATGTTTAATTTTACAGCTGTTCACTTTTAATCATCCTTGGAAAGATTTCTGTAAAAGTAGCCGACTTCTTTCTCCTTTCTAAATCTATATCTGTGTATCTTTCCACATAACTTGTCGCCTCTACTCTAGAAAAGGTGATGAGTACTTACGACTAAACCAGATAGGTGTGAGCAATCAGGTAGTGTTAATATTTGCATGGGTAAGAAACATAATTTATGGAGACAACTGAGACAAAATAAAGGTGCTCTATATAATTAGCACAATAGCTGCATGTCATAATTTTCCCTGTGTATTATTATGGCTCTGTTGATTAACCAGGTGTAAAGGGATTTGGAAAGACCAAAAAGAACGGTTAGAAAATGGTGGATAGGAGGTAAGGAAGCAGAGAATGAAAATATGTATGCGCCAGCACAAAGAGTACATTTAGTCTGTTTCTGGACAGTACAGAATTGGGAACTAAAGTCTGAGGGCTGCTGTTATTTCCAAACAGGTAGGATTGATCTAAATTATGGTTTCTTGAGAGAGTAATTTTTTCCGGTGTTCTGCTTCCATTTGCTTAAATAAGGAGGAAGATCTTGACCTTTTAAGCAATAGAAGGCAGGTTTTTTGGAAGATTTTCATCACTGTCGAGCTTTTTTCCTGTGATCCATGGGAATGGAGGTACCTGCAAGCCTGCCTGATGGGTGCAGTTTGGCTGACAGCATGATGGGAGAGTTCAGACCTCCGGGAAGGAGATTACAGACTTCCTGTCAGAAGGGGGTAATTTTGTCACAGGTGCAAGTTCACTAAGTGTTACAGAGATGACAGAAAGTGTTGATACTGACACTTATCTCCCAGAGTTTGGTAGTTTGGCAGAGTGGAATATTGCAGAAGTCTCCAGGGGAAAAGTGAAGATGTCACATTGATGACATCCCAAATACTGTTCTAGTTCTCCTGTGAAAACAGTAAGGCTACCTCCTTAATACCAACTCTCTCTGGATAGGAATGACTTTGTGTATGAGTAATTATGAAATTAAAACTCATTGTAGACAGCAAATCCACACACATCTCAAAGCTGTTAAATACGTTTCCCAAGGACAGTACTGGGGGGTTTGCAGGTGACTGGGCATCAGCAGAGAGGCACACCTGACCACAGGAGAAATGTGACTTTCAAGTTGAAATGACAGTTTAGTTCCCTAAGGACACATAGGCATTTATATTCCAAACTCACATAACTTTCATGTTCATTAAGCATGTTAAAAGTGGTGGATAATATATAAAAATCTCATTCTCATCTCGAACAGCTTAATTTGTGCTTGCCCTCAGGCTGAAGTGTAAGAACTGAAGGCTTCCACCTGTCTCTGAACTGCAGAAGCACATTTTTTGGACAAAATCCTACCTAATAAAACTAATATTATAAAAATGGTAGCTTTTTGCTCTTGAGTAGATCTTTTGCCTGGATAAATTACAATAATTTTATAAAACTGCCTGTTCAGTGCAGTAGCAAGGATTTTAATGATGATATGTCTGCACAGTTCCTGTCTAGTTAATGAAATATGTATTATATTTAAATTTAAATCTAATATCAAGTTTGGCTTCTTTTGTTCTCCGTTGTGTGTGGTGGGTTTTATGTCATTGTTTTTGTGTACGTTTTTCAGGCATAATGCATTTTCTGCATTTTAGTAGCCATATAGATTTGTCTTTGTGATATTTACTACACTTTCCCTTGCTATGAAATATATGCTATACAACTTACTTCCTATCCCTCACTGCATTGACAAGCAGGTTTTTAAGTTATATTTTGTATATTTTTGCCAAATATATACATTCAGCAAAACTCTCATGTACAGCTTGAGAATGTGTACTCAAGCAAATTCAGGTTCATTGCTTTTTTGCATTTAGTGTTATTTTTTTATATATTTCAACTTGATTCAGGAGTTTACTTAAATGCAAAGTTACAAGTACTTGCATGTAAGGTCAGGTGCCTTGCTAACTGCTTTGCCATTCTAAGTCCATAATGCCCACAATACAGTGCCTTTACATCATCTGGGTAAAATTTATCCTAACCACATCGTCCATTTTATTTCCATATTGCACCATGGCACATCGTAAATGATGCACATTCAGCTGCATCTCAATCAAAGGCAAAAAACCCCCCCCGAACTTGGCTAGATGGAGGGTTATTCTCCAACAGAAGGAATTCCATTGCAAACTAATTTTTGCTGGACAACCAGAATCTGTGGGATATACTATCCTGACGTAGCACAGCTCATAGCAAGATGTGCTCTGCAGCCTTTTTCCCAGCACTTTAAGGCAAGACTTCTCAACTATTATTACATTCTCAAAGACATCTGCTCAGCATTTGAAAATACTTGGGATCTGCCATCCATCTTTATACTGTTGTTGTTATTGTTGCATTAGTCCCTTGAATAACGGCATATAGGACATATGACAGTCCATTATTGTTAATGGTGTTATTGTAGAATCACACTTCTGAAAAATACTGCCCTAAGCAAAATATTGGAGATAATTTATTACTGTCTTTCAGGAAAGTGCATGCTGGGATTAGCGAATGTGAAAGGACCCCCTTGTTTGAACTGCTGGAAATAGTATTTAGATTTCTCATTTAGATAATTTTCTTAATGAATGTAGGAGTATTTTTCTTATTTGCTTCACCCTCAGGCGAACACCTTTCATTGAGGACACAGCCCTGACAGGGTTATTGTCAGGCAACCCAGGAAATCAATGCTGACACCAGAAGGGCAGTTAGAGCACAGATGCCAGCCATGAGCTTTGCCTTTCCTGTCCTCTCTCCTGGTCCTGGAGATGGGATGTGCAAAAGAGGCTTGAAACTTTGACCATTGCCACCCATGCAGCAAAACACTGGATAAGTAACCACGCAATTATGGCCTGATGGTGTCCTCTGCCATCTTCGCAAAGGGGAAAGGTACAGTCAAGATCTGGGGATTTCCAGGGTGCTCCTCAGAGGGCCATTAACTGCCCTGGATGAAAATGCTGAGATATTTACAACTGTAAGAGCTATCAAAATATAATGTTCACCTCCAGAGGACATTTTAATGTTTCTGGCTTATGCTTAGAAAACAACGTGTAGAACAAGTGAGGAGAGTGCTTTCTGCGCTATCCACTACCACATTGTCTTGAAGTTTGCCAGCTTCAGGGTCAAGAGTCAGGTTCCACAAGGCAGGTGTAAGAGCCTCAGGGCAATGACTTTTTTCTAATTAGCTCCACTTCACAAAGATAGACATTTAACGAACAGTAATACTACTTCCAACAAGCTGTGCAGTGTTTCTTTCACCATTAACTGTCTTTGTCGCAACTGCAAATGAATATATGTGGAGAGCACCCGTGTCCAGAAAGCAGCCTTGCTGCTGTCTGTGGGCTGTTATTTTTCAGTTCATTGGGAAAGGAACACCTGTTACCCATGCTTAGAATTTAATTACTGAATGTTAAAAATCTAGGCACTACTATGCAAATCTAGCACATACACTGAGACACACACCCTAGGGTCAAACCTGGCTCTGTTGAGAGGAGGGAGATGTTTTTCATATAGAGTGGGTCTTATTTCAATTTAATTTTCATGACGAAGTATATCGACGCACTGCATTGCTTTGTTTTACTGCCATGTGCTTTGGCCATTAGCACTAACTTATATGCTGACATGTCATTTATCAAATGGTGTTGCAAGTTCAAAATGCCTTTAGAAACAGGTGACACACTGCAACTGAAATGGATGGGTGAGGGTATGGCATGTCAGTGAAACCTTATCATCTCTGAGCTCCTGTCAGGGAAACTGCGAAGTTACTTTCACCTGACTTTTTCATCTCTCACTTTTCATTTTTCTTAGCATAGACATTCATTATTCAAAGTGGTTTTGAGGGCTTCTGGAAGCCTTACTCTCTAACAAGAGAGTAAGGCAGCTGCTTGGTAACTATTGCAACTGTTGAGATTCATGAAAATAGTTAAAAGAAAGAAAGAAAAAATCTCCCTTGGGCAAATTGAAGTAAAATGCTGCTGTTTTAAAAGGTGTTGGTTGGCTAGACGTTGTGGATGGATTTGGGGGAGGTGAGCGTTGGCAAGCTTTAATAAACTTGTTTTCAGCAGTTGCTTGGTCAAGGTTGCTCCAGGCACCTGCGCAGCGTGGGGAGACTGCTCGGGTCCTGGCCCACGACGGCAGAAGTGCACCACAGGATTCCATATGGCAGCCCAGATGTGCTGGGCTATATTCCCATAGCATCTTACCTACTGCTTCTCGCGCCAGGCGAGCGCTGAGCGCGCAGCATATGGAGGGCACAGGTTGGGGTGGCGGTATAGGGGGAAGGAAGGAAGGCGCACGCTTCCCCTTCGCCGCCTTTGTACAACTGCTTGTTGGAGGCCCTCTGGTTTATTACTGTGATAAGGCTGCCGAGGTGCCAGGTTAAATGTCACACGCCTCCTTTTGGGAATGACGGGAGGCAAACCATCCCACCCTCCCTCCCTGCCGCGCCAGCTCGGGGCGTGGGGCGTCCGCGCCCCCTCCCTCTCCGCGGTGCGGCGGCACCCGTTCCGCGCCGCGGTGCCGATGCGGTTCCCGGGCGCGGTCCCAGTTCCTGGTGCGGTCCCGGTTCCGCAGCGCGATTGCCGGTGCGGTCCCAGTTCCCGGNCGCGGCCATTGGCTGGGCGGTGGCACGTGCCGGCGCGCGCCGAACGGCGCGCCCTGATAGGCCGGGAGGATGCGCAGGCAGTTCATCATCCGCGGCTCCCGCGGAGCGGCGAGCGCGCTTGTCACCAGTATTGATTTCAGAGGATGGACTAAATTTCCTAGGATTTCCATTAAGAATTAAGGGCGGGAGTGGTGGGGGGAGAGAAGGAAAAAAAAAAAGCTGTAAGCACGCAGGGTAGCCAGGCAGACATGGATATGAGATGGCACTGTGAAAACTCTCAGGTAGCTTCTTCTCTCACAGCCGATGCAGCGCACAGGCGAAGCACTGCCGCATGCAGGGTTTAAGATACCTTTAGGCTGACAGCAAGGAGGAGAAAGAAAAAAAAAAGGCATTTGCACCGATTTACTGAAAATGACTTTTTTTTTAATTAGAATACATCTCCTTGGACATTGGCATGTCATTAATATTAAGATCAAATTTTTGCACGATATCTGTTTTAAATCTAGAAAAGCTTTTATTTTTTTTTTGTGCTCCAAGAAAATAACGATTTGGTACCCAGAGCATGGATGCTGCTGGCTTTTTTCTCTTCTGCTATTTTTAAACAATAGAGCCTCTTTTTATTTTTTTTTCAGCATGTTTGCAACAAATTGTCTAAAGGAAAGGAAAATTGAGAAGAATCAATAAAAGCATGAATAAAACCTGCTTCAAATAGTTGCCAAGCTGCTTTCTTTTTAATAATCTAGCAATTATTTTGGCTTAAATGATGCTTAAACCCTGACCATGCATGCTTTTCATCTTGGCTTAGAATATGCGTGTACGTGTGTGTACGTATGTGTGTACTTGTTTTGATTTGATTTTTTTTCAGTGAGCATTTGCACAACGGGAATTCCTGTGAGTTATATGCATGTTTTGATAAAAAAATTGCATATAAATGAATGACTGTATGTAATTGACTAATATTTGGTGATATATAATGCAATGTAGCTTTATTTTTAAATGGGTTCCTTCTAATCTTTCAGGGGAGGGTAAATCGCTGCATGTTTATGATGATGAAAGTCTTTGTGTATTTTTTTAAAGGTTGCTTGTTTATTTCCTTGTTTACAACATCGAAGAACAAGGAGGGTCCGTCTATTTATCTATTTAATTAGCTATTTAGTTATTTTTAAATAACAAACCTCCAAGGCATCTAATTTAAAAGACCAATCAGTTACAAAGCATTCCATATTACCTGAAAACGATCGGAAAGGCATGTGTTTGTGTGAGAGTGCTCAGCTCCTCTGGGGAGGTTGGTGATCTTTTTAGCTCCTTATTCTCCCCAAGAAGAGTTAAAATGCCGTGGCACTGTCGCGCCTGCGTGCACCATGGGAATTCTGCTGGCAAAACCAGAGCTGGCATCAGGTGGGACAGGTATATTACCATAGTAGGCAAAGACAAAGGTGAGGGTGAAGATTGCCAAAAGAAGGTAAAGGGCTTTTAAAGCAAGGAAGCAGCAGCTTCCTTCTGTACATAAATATCTCATTTTTTCTCATTAGCTAGAAAGGGGAAAAAGGTTTTTTGGTGCATTAGTTTTCTTTCAAATGAATTAGAGAATAATAAAGTGGGGGAGGCAGTTCAATTTTATCCTGGCTTACAGGTTATAACCATTGTGTTGAGAGGAGTTATGGTTTTAGGGGTCTTTTTCCATGATTGTGAAAAGGTTACCTGCTGAACTAGATCTAAGCTATCCTCTTTTTATTGCTGCAGTTGCGGGGCTGAAGATCAAACCTTCTTACCTTTAGTGTACTGGGCATATTATGTAATGCTGTTTACATTTGTTAGCTGGGCTTCCCCAGAGTTCTGATATTAAGCCTTTTTGGGGTTGTTTATTGTATGCATTTAAATCAATTAACATCTATAGAGCAGCTCTTCTCTTACTGCTCTGGTTTAATCAATACCTGATTTTGCTCTTCCCACAGCATCTTACCTGAAAGAAATAATATTTTGGGTGTCTGTTAAGAGTTTTCCCATGCCAAACGGTTCTGGCCTGTTGGTATCTTAGTCAATTATTCAAGTTCAGTCTAAAAACTTTGTGAATTGAGTTTACCATTGCCAGCTCTCTTCCTAATAGTCCTCCACATCACCTAGGCATCATATATAATTTGACACAGCTGACAGCATCCACTTAGAAGAAGCTTATAGCTGAGCCAGAATGGAATTTGAATTGCATCTCAACTCCCCAATATTAATGATCCTTCCAGGTCAGCAGAGTAGTAATTGCCAGGGCAGCCTAAGGAATCGTCCATTAAACCTGCTTAGGTGGTAGCTCACCTGTGGAGAGATGCATCTAGATAGTGTGTACAAAATTAATTCCATTTGCTTAATATGAGGTCTGCTAGACTTATGAATATCTCAAAAGCCAACATGTGGTCTCAGGTTAGATACCAAGTAATTTTTCTGGTATTTTAAGATTGCCTATTACTACTAGCAGAATTGCCTTAGATGTGCCTGAAAAAGAAATTCACAGAAAAGTCTGGTTGGTGGTTGTATCTTGAAGGGCAAGCCTGTATTTCCGTAAAGATATAGGTTGATCTAAAACCTTGTGGCATAAAGCAAGAGTTCATGTTCATGAAAAGTTCATGTTGTCCATGTTCTTTAGTCCTTGAGGTAGCTGAGCATTTAAAGTAACCCATTAATCAGTCAAAGTTTGTATACACGAGCTGATTAGGTGGGCAGCTGGACCTTTAAATCCAAAATCAATATTCAACAGGAATTCAGAGGAGACAAACAGCCTAAGGACAATGTTAAAAAACTCAACTGCGCTTTATGTCTTGGAGTAATGCTGATTTAGCAAGAAAACCCAGTCACAGTGCGAGAGGATTTATTTTTTGACCTTGTGCATTTGAGATGACATAGAAAGTTAAGAGTTGTCAGCATGGCTTTACTGCCGTTAACAGGAAATGCAGAGGTTCAGTGGTCCTCCGTTGCCATTATGGAAGGTACCCACATGGTGTACCAGAGAACAGGGATGCATAGAAAGACCAAAATACAGATGCTTCAAAGTGAAAATCACATTCTTCTGAACTTCCTTCTGTGCCGGGTTGATGATTTAACAAAAGTACCATCATGAGGGTGGTTTGGTGACACAGATGAGGAAACAATCTAACCTGCTGCAATCCAAATGGAGTATATCCTCTAGGAGATCTGGGACCACTACCTGTCCATCTGTCCTCTCTCCATCTTCCTAGCAACTGAAAATCATAGTGTTTTGTTTTTTGGTTTGGTTTGGTTTGGTTTGTTTTTTTTCAACAGCCATGTAAACTATGGCAGCTCCATATTGTAAAAGGATTTCCCACTCTGATGACACCCTCCTGCCTTGAGTCTCCCACTGCCAGCGCTTAGAGGAGTTGTTTCCTCTCCTTAGAGCTCTTTATGTCTTCACACTTTTAGAGATAGTGTCACAGCTTGTTTATGTTGTGTGTATATACACAAAAGAAAGCCTTTCTGAGCCTTTTGAGATAAATAATTGAAGAAAACACCAAATTCAGTCTTAGCCAAGGAGAAGCTTGACAATCTGAGCTCATTGGTGACAGTAGATGCATATTCAGTCAGTAGTAACTTTGGATTTCTGGATTTATTGCTCTCTCTTTGTTCCTTAGATTTCTGATGTGTTTTTTCAATCCATAGGGTGTTTTGTCTTGCTCTTGCAAGCTACTCTAACCAGCAGATCCAAGAAAAGTCTGATAAAAACATGAGAAGTTGCTCTTGTGGAGTAGCTTGAACATTTACAGTCTTTGCTATGCTTTTGTGCACTGGATTTCTCTTCTTATCCTTGTCTACATCTCAACTGTACTTTATTTTTGCCAGTGGGATGCATAATTAGATTTAGCTGTGTAATCACATGCAGTTAATAGGGTTAATCCTTTTTTTTTTTCAGATCATATCTTCCAATCAGTTTTGGGTGAAACTTCAGATAATGCTTGCACTCTAAGTACCATATCAAGATGAGACAGAGTAAAGGCAAAGGGCAAGACTTACAGTCAACAGCTTTTTGAAAGGATTTGGGTTTAACAGGCAGTCAGTGAAAGCCTTGCATTTCCTCTCCAGAAGTACTTGTTGGGACTTTTTCTGTGCAGCCCACATGCAGTGGGCTGATTAGTTTTGATAGAATGCCATAAAGGAGGTCAAATTATTATTCTATGCCCTTACATCCAGATTGCTACTAGCAAGAAGTGCTGCTTTTTCCCCCTCTAATAATGCATTTGACTGCATTATTAGAGAATGATAATTCTAAAGAATGTACTTTTCTACTATAGAAAGGGAAAAAATGTGTGCAAACTTAAAAAACCAAAACAAAACAAAAAAAACAGTAGAAAGGCCAGGGATTGGAAGGTGTGTTCTGCATGTGCAGGAAGTCTGAGCATTGTGGACACACCAGTGCAGCATTGTGGCTGGGATTCCAAAAAGGGTGGATTTAGGGTGAAATTCTACAATTCTTAAGGTCAGTGGAAGTTTTGTCATTGACTTCAGTGTCACTGAGACATGTTATCCTTGGCAGAAATCCGAATGGTGTACAGCATGAAGTCTAAGTATGTAAGGATACATGGATGATTGTTGCTAAAAGTATATCAGAAGTTAAGTGGGAAATGAGTAAGATGGTATTTTCACCAAAATTACTCATTTTAAATTCCATCTCATGAACTGATTCCTTGCCAGTAAAGAGCTGGGAAGCTTTCAGGTGGTAAGGCATTTCTCGTGCTGAGAGTCTGTAATGTCTAGGACCTTGGAACACCTTCTGGTTTGAATCTAGCCATATGTTTTTGGCACAAATCCAGAAATGAATATAGTAAGTTGTGGACGTTAGGACAGAGCAAATTGTATTTCTTGGCCACAATAATGTTAGTGTCTTTTTACCTGGTTTCTCTAAATTGGCTGTGGTACAGCTGCAGACCAATAAAAACAAAATTACATGAAGTAAAGGCTTAAATATGCTTTTCCTTGAATTTTCACAAGTTTTGTATTTTTTTTTTGTAGTTTTTCTGATTTCTTTTATTCCCTTTGCATTCTATTTCAAAACTCCCTTGCTAGTTCCCTCTCATTGTGAAGCTGTGCCACCGTATATGCTCTTGTTACATTTTTCCGTATTGGAGGCTGAGAGAAATACTTTGCTTTTCTGTGGTGGTGTTTGGTGCTGCTCCACTGTAGTCGTTCAGGTGTTTTGTTGGATTTTCAAATTTTTTCAGTGGGGTTATTTGAACTGTTAACCAAACACACTTAGTTAGAAAAGTTGGTGAGCAAGTTCAGTGTCAGAAAAAGGGTGATTAGTCTGGGGCTGGGTCTCTGCACTATAGCTACTACCAATTTTTACAGCGTCCTCAAAGCAGGACATACACCTAGGGCACAACTGCACTGAAGAGGTACAGAATGGCTTTTGGTTTTCACCTGTTTTATCATGCATGACCAAAGGACCTTTAAGAAAGGTGATACCCAGAGAGTACATAGGAAATGAGCAAATATCCGTTGTTTGCATAGAGTATATTGTACAAAGAAGCAAAAATGAAGTTTATGTGGCCCTTAGAAGTAGAACATATTTTTGAGTTCCTCATTCATGTTAGAATTGCTTAAAAACAGGGATATGACAGCGAATGAAAAGTCATAATTTTACTTACATATAACACAGGTATATGAAATACTGGTATTAAGTATCATTAATACAGTGACATTGGGAAAGCTGAGGACATGGACATGGACAAAGTACAACCCTCTGCCATGTTTTATAGCAGCGAGGTGGCAGTGAGGAAGGGGTGGGAGATGGCTCAGCCAAAATCACAGTGGGCCAGTAAAAATATCCCTTCTGATAAGCTTCACTGCCAAATGCAAATATGTTCAGTGAGATTGATGTCAACGTCAACCACCATATCCTGGACAAGCTCACTTCCCCTGGCCCATGCCAGCTTCACAGTGGTTTGCAAAGCCAAGATGAAAAATGTAGCCTGTGATTTCACAGAGGATGTCCATCTGCACCGAACAGCCTGAGCAGCCCCGGGCCCTCGCTGACAACTGCGTCTGCGGAATTGCTGCATCCCACATGAGCACCAGTGACTGATTTCAGCACACAGTGCATCAGTGCCAGAAATAACTCTCTTCTTGTCCTAGGCATAAAGGGCACGATGCTAGGGTACTACACCCTTATTCATCTTTAAGCTCAGCCCTTAGAAACACAGTTTGTGTCCCTTAAATGAGTTTAAATTCAGTCTGGACCAGCAGAATATCTCTGCAGGAGTCCCTTGGCATATTCAATGCCTGTTGGAATATTGTTGTCTTGTTCAGTTTTGGTTAGGAGAGATTTTCCAGGAGAGCCTTTATGTTACTCCTCTTCCTATTGAATTTATTCTATCTAGCTTAACAGACAGTAAGACATCTCTGCTAACTTGCGGGGGTCAGCGTGCATGAAATGCCTAAGAGAGAATCAGCATAATTTATTTCTTTCTGCCTGTATCTTAAGTGCTAGATTGCCAGTTGCGCCATTTTTACCTAGAAGCTTGGACAAAGTAAGACAACACGTTTTTCCATAAACTACACTGACAATTGTCATCTTTACCAGTCCTGACCCTTTCCTTTGCAGATTTACCTGTGCAGCAAATTTCTATTGCTACATATTTCCCCTTTCTACTGCGGATATATAGGGAATAACATAAGTAAAGTGGTAGCAGATACATCTGCAAAGGCTGGAAAGGCAACGTTTGCAAAATACTCCTTCAGGGTTACTGGGGAGGACACGTGAAGCAGAAAGGATACAGACTGACGTTCAGATCTCACTATTTTTGTGCACCAGACGGTTACAAAGTAAATATTAGTAGCTTTTAAGCCCATAGGAATGTATCTGTCATTTTGCCTAATCTTTGCTTTCTGGCAGCCTAGAATAGGCGACTGAGGTGGTAACCTAGTCCTGAAAAAGTCTGAGACGATTTTCTTGTGTCCAAACTGTCTGTAATACCTGTTCCCCATTGCTATGTAGGTGACATATCTGCACCAGGAATGGGTAGCAGCTTTTATGACAGCAGGAGCCAGTGTGCAGCCACGGCAGGATGAGAAGCTCTGACTGCTGATCCTTGACCCTTGCCTCCTGCCTTGTATTGTGCCAGTACTGACTTGACTGCTCTAGTAGACTTCATGTTATTCTTTTATAGCCCAGTGTCCAGACATCTTCAAGGATTAAAGTCAGCTTTTCAACTTCAGGTATTGTTATTGTTTGAAATAGGGAAACTGAACGTAACCTGAGTAAATCTAAAAATATAGTGGGGAAGTGACTAATTCCCATTGGAAGCCTACCTCAACTGTAATTCATTTCAATTCCAAGAGAAGATTCTCATTTATTTAGGATTTATTAGACAGAACCATCTTGAGATTGCTAAATAATAAGATGACTCTGGAAAATAACATTATGCCCCTTGAATGAACTATAAGCAGCTTCAGTTGTTTATCAGACTATCAGTGCATGGCATATGCCTGTCCTACTGCCAAGTGATAGAGAGCAAAATGGAAAGATGATGCCATAGCCATATTGATAACTAGAGTAGGAGCAGATGAAGCTGTGAAAAATGTTAGTTAAACAACACTCTCACAATGTGGAAACTGATGTTATTCAGAGCCTGACTAGTGTCTACATCTCTCTTAGCTAAGGGCTTGGCTCTGTGGGTCTTGTTCTTTCTGGCCCCACTTCCTTAGCCAGTCAGTCTTCCAATGCAGGATTATCTGTACTTATATCTTGAATGCAGAAAATCCCATTCCTTTGTGTATTTCTGGGAATTTGTGTTCCCTCATTCATTTATGAATATGCCAGGTAATTTTTAGGTTTTAACTGAATTTGACAATCCAAGCAAAAATTGAATAAAACAGTTATAAATCCCATTATCGTGCCATTTTGGAGTAAATTTGTGTCACCGTTAAACTAAAGCACATTGAATTCATGGTGACCTTTGCACTTTATGTGGTCTCACACTAAAACATTAGTGCCATTATTTCTTTTGGGCTTTTCCCTCAGTGTCAGTGTCCTAGAATAGGACATCTGTCTAATGGAGAACACTAGGAATGACAAATAAATTGTGTCTTGAGTTGAAATTATCCTGAATGCTGAAGTTGGCTGTCTAATAATTATGTTAGAAATAGTGTAATCATGCTTGCATTTTTTCAGGTACCATTTGAGTTACTCACGATTCAGTGTTTTGCATGTATGTGTATGACCTGAAATAAGCCAATGATTCATTAAGTTATTCTTTGGGGTCAGGTGGACTTCTTCCTCTAGTGAATCTTTGTTGATTGGAAGGTGACATTTCTTCGTCCTGAGCATGGTTTTGCGTGGATGTATGCTTAATTGTATTAGTGCTGATAATTGGGAGGGAGAAGGATATTCTTTGGAGAAAGGAAAAGCAGGAATATCCTGTGACCTTTGCAAAATAATTGAAAGTCAGAGTTAAGGAAACTACCAAATATGCTGTATATGCTGGGTTTTGTCTCTGCCCACAGAGGGTGGTCCTGTAAGTTAGACATGGGTGCCAAATATGGTCCTCAGAATTGTGGCATTTGTGGGCTCCGAAGTCATTAAAAGAAGCTTGGGGGTTTTTTTCCTTCGTCTTTGTAAATTCATGTGGACCTATTCGAAATGTTAGTAGCTGCATAAATTGCTGGATCTGATATCCGTGTAAGGTGTTCTGGTTCTGGAATACTGGAAAGTATGCAGGGACTCTGAGTTTCTAAAAAACAAAAAGGAATTTCAGTGGGGAACACTATGATAGCACATGCACAAGGGTGTCACCTGCAATCAAATCTCTTCCTTGTGCTAATGGCCTGATTTGGGACTGTCAGTGTGGTGTGTTCCTAGTACATCTGAGGAAACCAGCCAGGTCTGGATGCTGAATGAAGCAAAACACTGGCTTCATTCCAAGGATCTCTAATTTTATTATATTGTCTATACAAAGCAGGTGGCTGACTGAGTTCCAGATACGTTTTGAGTTGAATTTGTAGTCTTTATCAGAGAAGTTTTGTTTATATCACACTGCAGAGGTCAGATCAGGGGAAAAAGTGGTGCTCTCCTTACCATCAATTTCATGCCAATTAAAATCTCAAAATAAGAGTCTTGTAACTGGCTCTGCTGCCCTTGTTAATAAAGTCTCTTCTTCATTTTATTTTTTAATCTCATTTACAGTGGAAGTTTGAGTGTTATACTGTCATTTCAGAACCAGCACCCCCCTGAAATTTCTGGGATCAATACTTGCTTCATGTATATGCTGTTTCTTTCTGGCTGAAAATTCAGCTGAGGATTGTTGCATCTGCCCTTCCTCCACACCTGGTCCTCTGGCGTTGCCCCCCTTGTGCCAGGAGCTCGCATGCAGTAGTCCCACTTAGAGCCATATGAGTTTAATGGGAAAGGGAATTCAGTGCAAGAGCTTTGTTTTGGTATATTTTTAAATCAGAGCAGCCAATACTCTATATATACATCTGCTTCCACCAGGATCTTGCAAGCCTGCCGGCTTTGATTCCTCCCTTTGCACACCATGCCCATGAAGAAGACGCCCTTCCCAAGGTCGCACACTAGTGTGCTTTTATGCTGAGAAAACTGATGAAGGGTTATTCAGAACAACAAAATGAAAAGTCTCTGAAAGGATTCATCCCCCAGCAGGTACTTTGAATATTGCATGCAGCTGTGGGCTACAGCTGTGGAAGTCACAGAGAGTTATAAATTAGCCTTGTGCGGACAGCTAATTGGCAGCTTCTCCTTCAAAACAAGACCGTTTTGTGCAGTGAGTATGTGTGTGCGTTTTTTTCATACTCAGGTGGAGTTGTAAAAATATTTGATATGTGATCTCCCATTTTTCCTGCAGTGATTCAGCTGTGGAGGACAGCTTATGTATTTGAGAATTATCACTGAGAGCTTTCAGCCCCGATACAAAGGGAGAAGACTGCATTATAGTAATCTGATTTCAGGCAGAGAATATTCTCTGGACAGACATGCTACGCCAAACTTCTCAACTGATACCATTCTCAAGAGCACTTGATTAGAGAAGTGGAGGTGGTGGAAGAAAGGATTAATTAAATTGTAGAACATTATAATGTTTTTTGTATGAGCTGGTGACTGAGAAACCAGTCTTGGAAACTCCTGTAGCCCCTTTAAAAAAACAATCTAAGAAGACTAGGGTATCTTAACCTTCCAGAAAGAGAAAACAAATCTCTTCAGACACTTTACATTTTCTCCTTGTGGTATTCTGAGACATGAGAAGGATATGGAAATACCACTGCCAAAGACTGAGAGGGATGCACCGTGAGAGGATTGAGGCTGCAGTGGGCAACAGGGTAGTTTTATTTTCTTCTTGTTCTACATTTATGAAAAATTCAATTCCAGCAAGACCTGAACAGAGGGTAGATGCAGGCAGGCTTTGACCCCATGGATTACAGCACACATTCCTTGATGTTTACTGTCCATCTCCGTATCACAGTGAGATTTGCCAAAATGCAGACTTAAACACGGAAGCAGTTTGTGGCAATCTGTGAAGTCCCAGAGACGTGTGTTTATCCCCAGGAAGGGCTGTAGGGATGCTGTAGAAGATTGTTAAATACTATATGTGTTTTCCTAAAGCTGTAACAAGAAAGAACATAAGCAAGTGTGAATTGGGCTGGTCTGGGGAGTAGTGGGAGCAGCCTGGAGAACTGGTAAGTAGCTGAATCTGCAGCTGGTTGATGCCAAAATTCAACAGGGAACACAGAGGCAGGAAAATGTGGGATTGTTTCAGCTGATGCTCATGATACATTTGGCATTTATTTGTCAGGTGCTGTTGTGCTGCTGGAAGCCATCACATAGCAAAGATGCTTGAGGGGTTATTTAAAAAAATTAAAGTTTTCTGCCTGTGAACAAATGGGCAGCAGAAGAGGATAGTTTGCCATCAGACTGTGGGCATGGAAAAGCATGAGGAATATCAAGCTTAAAATAAAGCAACTGAGATCCAAAGTTTTCAATCAAGAGATCCATTCAGTCAGAGAATTGAAAAGATGATGCTCATTAAAAGAAACTTCTTTTATCTGTACATGTATTTCAGCCAACCTTTAGATGGTGTTTTAGATGCATTAGAAACTCTTTTTTTCTCTGGCTTTTGAGATGCATCAGTTAACATAAGGCATTGGAGGAGTGTTTGAAGATTTTGACATGAAGTCAGTTTTTAACTAGGTTTAATAAAATAGTTATAAAAAATCACTTCCACTTTGCCCACCCAATGTAGCTGTAAGTAGCTGTTATAATAAATGTAAAAATGATGTGATAGAACCTGAAATGTGCAACTAAACCATTAGCTTAATTTCATAAAGCCTGTTTTCCATGTCCATGGTAACATTGCAAAGGAAATGATGCATGGTTGACTGAGACATTTATAAGTTATCAAGGTCTTCAAACTTTTTTTCATAGAAGACTTTATGGGAAGAGAAAAAACAGACTGAACAGCTTTTAACTCTGGGGATTGGTTTTTCTGGACATGAAAGAGAATAGCAAGTTGCAATGGTTGCAAAAGAATCTGATACACAGTAATTAAAGAGCACAGACTATTCTTCACAGACTATTCTGAGGTGGAAGGGACCCACAAGGATCATCAAGTCCTACTCTTAAGTCAATGGCCCACATAGGGGATTGAACCCATGACCTTGGCATTATTACATCCAAGTTTTAACCAACTGAGCTAATCTCAGGGTTTTCAAATGTTGACTGAAAGGAAAAGGAGGAAACTGGAAGAGAATAAAGTCTGGAACAGTTTTGCTGCAGGCTATCACCTGCAAACAGTTTTGGACAGCCTCTGGAAACTGTGCATCTGTGAGAGTACCTGGAGGAGGTCACGTTTTGAGGTGTGTATTTATAAGATGGTTGGGCCCAATGCCACAAAAAAAGCATCTGCCACAAGGAGGAGTGAGTCTTTCCATGTGTTCTGGCATCCACCTCCGTGCTAAACCAACAGCAGGATTCAAGTTAAACTGGGAGGAAGTTACTGGTGCAGGCTGGAGAGCTCTCCAGAATCAATATGGTGTTACATAACAAAATCCTGTGCTGAGAAGAAAAAACCTCTTCCCACCTCTACCTTGGGGATGTTGCAGGTGAGCATTTGCTTGCCTAGATCCGCACCTGCATTTTTTATTGTCTGTTTGCTTTTGGGGGAGAGAGGAGGTCTTATTGGGTACAAGTACTGGACATCAAAAAAATTTAGCCTTTCTATTTCTAAACCAGAAAGAAATGACTTTGTTGAATCTCCCAATATAGAGAAAGAGTCTCTACCTATCATTGGCATGGGAGAAATGTCAGAGCCTTTCCCTGCTAGCAGTAGTTCAGTGCAGTTAAGATACATCTCTGGCTGAAGGCAGGGAAGTCTGGAAGTCAGAAAGACACAAATTTTATAGAAAAACTCATAGTGCTTCATTCACTCATAAAGGAACTTATTCAGAGTTACCCAAGTTGAGAACATAAGACTGGAAAAGAATTTCTGGGTTGAAAAATCCGTTCTGTTTCCAAAGTTCTCCTCCGGCATTACAGTTTTAGATGGACCTTTCTAGCAGTAAAAATGTATTAGAAAGCTTTAGGCAGAAAAAATGCCCAGCACTGCAAATTTGGGCCTTTAAATGAGTCATTTAGGAACATTGAACACTGAACATATTTTTGTTTTATTTTTCTGTCATTTCACTACGCATCATTTTAATATAGAAAGACCTGAACAAATTACAAGTCCAAAACATAAGCATAAACATAGTTATATACTATAATGAGAACTTGCATTACTAGTTCCTGACAGACTCTAAGTAAATTATTGTTATTGGACATTTTTCAGATGTTCTTTCCTGACACCAGCAGTTTTCAGGTCACTGATCCTTCTGCAGCGTTAGTGTTTTTTAAAAGTCATCACCATTTTGTTTTAATACTAATGAGTATAAAATGTTGTGAGGTTGCAAGGGAGATTGGGTTAGAAAGACTACACAGTGTATTCTAATTCTATGGATCTAAACTCTGGCAGTGTCTCATGGCCTCTGGGCTGGCCTTTCACAGTCATCCTAAGGAAGATATCCATTAGCTGAAAAGTATTTCTGTGCATGAACAAAAGTAGCCTGTTGGGAACAGTGCATTTATTTAAGAAGACATCTCAGTAATAGTGGAACAACTTACCAAATAATCCTGATCCTCCTCTCTTAACGATCTGAACTTCTGCATAACCTTTAGCAAAACCATAGAGGCTGGTAGATATGCTGGTGTTTACCCAAGCAGAATTCCCTCTGGTAGCAGTGGGAGTAATACCCAGTAAGACCTAAAGATTTATTTAGTGCCATTACACCAGAGGACCCCTTGCTTATGAAAACTTCTACTAAATTCAGTTGATGGTATGGGAAGGAAGCAGAAGTGGCAGATAAGTTTAAAGAGCAATTAGGGGAAGAATTTCCTTGTAAAACAGTTCTGTCTTTTCCATTTCATTTTGAAATTATTTTAATTATCTTTCATTTCAGAATGTTGAACCTTTAATGCAATCAAAAAATTAGATGTCATTAGAGGGGAAAGTGCACTCATTACAAAAGAGCAGGCTTGGATGAAGGAGTTGGTGCACAATGCTGAAGCCACTTTTGTCTTTCAGTTAGTTGATTAAAGTGGTCCTTGCATTTCTGAACATCTGTGCATTTTATTCCTTCATCTCCTTTCTTTTTTAAATAGCCTTGGGCTTTAGTATCTCTTCTGTTATAGACAGCAAAAGTGGTGTAGGTTAAATATAGAAATTCATACTTTGTTAAAACCCATAATCTCTTCAATGACCAGTATAGTTTAGCCCCCAGCTGGTATGGCTGTGGGTGTTGACACTTCTGAAGTTTCACTGGATTTCTGTAGGAGAGAAGTCAAAAAACCACAACAAAATGAAAGTTCCTGTTTTATCGAAATGTCTTTATACTTTGGCTCTCCAAAGTATAAATTATGGCATGAAATATTGATTTGTTGCAAGACATGATTCCATAGCTTATTTGCTTAACTTCTGCATTCTAATGAAAATCCAATTTGATTTTGACAGGTTAGGGCTGTAGTTTTAAAGGCAAAGTGGCAGATTTATAGATAGTGATTCCTTGAAGAGTGATTATAGAGACAGTTGCTCATATAATTACTGCATTATATGTATGTTACCAGTGTTACATGACATTAAAGTCAGTCCTTAATCCATTCTTATTATCCCCAGTAGCTAAAAACTCTGGAAATGAGAAAAGTAGAGCAACCGCCATGAGAAATAGAGTGGGTTCTCAAAGGAGATCCCGATTGCTTAAAAAAATGAGGTACCATGTCTGATAAGGTTGCGTGCATGTATTTTGGAGATTCTGTCATTCCACTTTGCAGAAGATTTTCTTATCTAGAGTAATTAGGGCTATTGTTGCTTGCATAGTTCTATGTTTTAATGCTGAGCAGCTGCTACTGTCTCAGAAGTACTTTTTCTCTTGGGTATACCCAGTGCTGGCCCCAGCTCTTAGCTGTGCACTGAAGCATTGCAGCTCTTGATTCTCTGAGCTAAAGTGTCTCTCTTACCAGATCAGGCAGAGCAGGAGGGGCTAAAAATAAAGGCTCTTGGAGGTCATGGGTGATTGGCTATAGAAAAAGAAGCAGGAAGATGTAAATTAGTTTTATTTTGTAAAACAAAAGGATGCATGAGTGTGAGGGGAGTTTATCTAAATGCTTGGACTTGGGACAGAAATAATGAGTTTCCTGAATCTCTAGTGCTTCTAAATGTGTTGTTCTTGAAAGCAAAAGCGAGAATGTTAAAACCATTGTGTTTAGTGCGCAGCATCTCTAGAACTATATCCTTCTTGTTGTGGGAAAGGCAGTGCTGACTTTGAAGTTAGGACCTGATGTGGAACTGAATACACCTATTCACCATTCTTAGCATTGACACTTTAATGCGTGTTTGAGTCATACAGGAGCGACCTATGTGAAAACAGCTATGAAACAGTGATTGTATCACTCTAAACGTTATGAACTTCATGGATTAAACAGAATCTCCCCCAAACACGCACATGCTCAGTCTGTCTATTTTCTAGTTCACTGTGTATGAAAGAATTAAATATTTACTAATTTTCCTCATCTGTAGTTAAAATAGCACTTTCTTTTAAATTATTATTTTTTAATTAGTGGTTCAAGCGCTGGAAAAAACAGTGAGTTCAAAGCTTTGTCTGCAAGGCTAAGCATTTGCTGTGCTGGCAAACACCCTTGCTTGGACAGGTTATTGTTTGAACTGAGGAAGTTTCAACCACTGTTAATTAGCTTTTTAACTTTTTCCTTTTGTTTTTGTTTGTTTGTTTGGGAGGTTTTGTGGGTGTCTTTTTGGTTGGTTGGGGGGTTTTGTTTTGTTTTTTTGTTTCACAATAATTTCTCTGGTGTTTGCTCTGATTTTAGCCAGGTAAAGTAAACATTAAATCTCAATTAAGATTTCTATATTCATAAAGCAGAACTTCTCAGTTGTGTTCAGTTCCACTGCTTCTGGGAAAGCAAAGCTGCCGGTTGGTATGAGATGGATTATATGCCTACAGACAGTGGACAGCAGGCTTTTGTCTAGTCTCTTGAATACGGTGAAATATGCTGCGACAGATGTGCTTGTGAATAAAATAGTCTAATTAACTGATTAGCAAGTGTGCTTGGGTTAGGTATATTGTGTGGTGTTAAGGCATGTCCTTAATATCTCTAGCATGTTTTCTGGAAAGTACAGTACAGCCTGAGAAATGGTGTAGAGCCAGACTTGGCCTACTGCAGTCTAGATGCAATAATAGCTGATACCTTGGTGTGTTTCATATGAACCCCACTGAGAGTAAAAAACCTGAGTGCTGGGAGAGGATCTGTGTATCCTGTATCATTTAGAAACAAAAAAAAGGTACAATGATGGAAAGATAAGGTTTTTTTAACTTTACTAAATTGCAGAGGAGCATGAACCCCTCAGCATCCATAATAAAAGAACTGGAAATTGTGGTGATCCTGCTCTTGCAAGCAAGTGTTCCCAAACAGCAGACACTTGTGGCAGCGAGGGAGCGCTGCTGCAAGTGCCCTGTCTTCCCGTTACGGTGTCAAAGTTGGCTCTTGTTCACCATCTGCAACTGGAGAATCGAGATGGACCAAAATGTGTGGAAGTACTGGGTTATTGGTGCTCCACTGGAAACACACCCAGTGAGTGTAGTCATGGCAGGGGCCAGTCTGACAGTGGCAATTGGGTGTGTGTCTCTGCCCATCTCCATTGCTGGTGCAAAACCTGGTGCCATGTTTCCCTGGAGAATTCATGCATTTTTGAGTGCAGTGGGAAGGTGTTTGTCACTGCTTTAATTTGCCAGGAAAGAGGGCTGCCTTGCAATTTGCATTATGGAGAAGAGCCCTGGCTCATTTATATGCAGTCAGCCAAGCCTAGGGAGTTTTCAGCATTCCATGAAGTTACACTGTGGGATGCCTGGCCCAAAACAGTATCTCTGCGTTTCATTCTGAAGCTTGACCAGAAATCTGCAACGTGTGTCACACAAAGAGTAATTAAATTTGTTTTCAAATAAAAGATAAATGGACAGAAAGACACAGACTTGTTCACATGCGTCCTCTGAATATTTTGAACCACGGCTTTTGCTGTAGAGCCATGAGGAAATAAAAACATTACATAATTTTGTCTGTTCAGTGAACTGAATTATTCATTTGAAATGAAAATATTTTATAATCATATGTCAGAAAATAAGTGTGATTTCTAGGCAACTATGCCTAATAAGAACCCTGTGGTGTGAATGCTAGTCTATGGCTGCTAAATAGTTCTCCATCTTAAAGCTGTTCTGGGCTATGTGTATTTTTAGGCATCCTATCAATAAATATTTTATAAAGTGCTGCAGACAGTCAAGGGAGGAAACGTTCTGTTGCAGAGGAATCCAATTTCAGGTTCCCCATAAAATGATGTGCTTTATAGGGTTTGATATCAGATACAAAAACAAGGACGTTGTATAAAATGCATCAGATGTTATTACTGAAGAAACCCTGCAGTGTTGTGAATAATTTGTGATCCTTCAAAGAAAACTAGAAGGGCTCTAAGCAGACCATGTGGTGATAAATATCAATCTACATGTGTTCCTATATTGATGAAGGAAGCTATTCCTTACTTTTATTAACAACAAGGTCAGATTGGTAGTAAAGGAAGGGAAGACAAGTGCTCTTTATTGATACTTACACTACATGTTTAATGCAGAATAAATTTTGCAAGTGCTCACTATGACTGCATATGCCGTTGAGAGAAGTCTGCCATCTCCAAGTCAACACTTGGGGATTATAATCACTTCTTGGAGGCTTTGCTCCAGCATTTCCAGAACTCCTTATTTGCGGCATCATGTGGTGGTGGCACTTGCTGTATGTACATTTTCTATGTACATGAGAACTGCTTAATACTCAGTCTGCTCCTGTTAAATTGAAGCCGGGAATAACAGCCTTCCTGAAGTACAAATTGACGCATACAGCTGAGATTTAGCTATTAGCATAATCTTATAATGGCAGATTTAACTTTCAGAGCAGAATTACTGTAAACACCCCTTCTGCCAGCATTTCACAGCCCCATTAAGCTGAAGAAACATCTGGTCATGGAGGAGAGATGGCATAGGTGCAATGGAGCAGTGGTGCTCACAAGCAGATGGGAGCCACTGGCTGGGAGCCCTGTCCTGCCTATAGGAAACAAAATACTTACTGTTCTCTACTTATACACTTGGAGACTATCAGCCACTAATCCACTTTTCTTTGTGGTGGATTAGTGCCCACCTTTTCCTTGAGATGCTTTCCATGTAAAGCCATCTTGATGTTGTTCAATCAAAACTGAGCCATGAGTGTAGAGGGTTTTAGGGGGAAGAAACTGGCCATTTGCTCTTTGTCCTGCTGTTTTAATGGGAAGCTGTTGCCTAAAGCTGAAAGTGCAAAGCTATGCATGCCAAGGTGGTAATTTTTTCTGAAGGAAATCCATAACCACAAAAGGATTTGAGACTGCAGGGAAGGCTTTCATTTCCTTTGCTTTTCCAGTGCTAAATCCCACATGAATTAGGAAAATAGCAGCCATCTAATGGAAAATGTGTATTACCCATTGTCATCCCATAAAACAGGGATTTTGTGAGTTCTGTGTTGTTTTAAAATACTAGAATTGGGAGCATTTGTAGCTTTTTTGCATTTATAAGGAAATGGTAGGATAAGAGAGAGCATGACAGCAAGCTTTTGTTTGTGTCTAAAGCAGTACAGTTCCCTGGCATTGTGGCTAATAAAGAACACAGGAGCCAAGTTTCAAAACTGCAGAAGAAGAAAGAATCACTCAGTGTCAGGGTGCCCCTTCCTTACAGGGTGGGAGTTTCAGATGAGTTTCCTAGACATCTTTTACCATTAGTAAAGCCCCTGGGACTGTAGATGTCCACAGTTCTGTCACCTATCAAGAGAAGTATACTTTAAATGTCAACCTCACTCCCTCCTCTTCTATTTTTAATGTGGAGAATTGAGTAGAGAAGCTAAAGAGCAGCTCTATACACATCTTCTAATTATTACCACTCATTATTTGGAGTTTTGAAAAAGAAAAAAAAATTAAAAAGCCGAGAGTTGACAGGCTAGCCTCTATGCTCTGAAAACAAAGCAGGTACTTCCAGTCTGAGCACTACCATGTGTCAAGTGTGTTGTAGAAAATGCCTTTGCTCTATTACCTGTAAAAATACTACAGGAAATGACTAGCCTAGTCCATACATTGATAGATGAGGTTAAGAAGTGTGACTGTCACATGTTCAAAAGGGCTCGTGAATTTTATTTCGAGAAAAAAAACTGAAGAGAAATTATTGCTTTGCTCAAAAAGCACCCAGTTACACATAGAGTTTTTTCCTAGGATTTTCATCCTCCCAAATATCTGAATGTAATTTGCATAGATATTTCAGACCTGCTTTAATTCAGACGTTGCTGCAGAAGAAGGCTGGAAAGAACAAAGGAGGGAGGCTGCAACGTTTTCAGTATGCTGAAGCAAAATATTAAGACATGCTGAAATATCCGTATGTTAAGTCGATAGACTACAGATACTGGGAAGAAAATCTTAAGGAACTGCCTCACTGTGTATCTGATAAGAGTTTAGTGAGAGGCTGTCATTTTGGTAAACAAATGCAGAACACGGCCCGGTCCTCCTTGGCATTGTTTTATGTCAAGCACTCACTTTGTACCATGGTGGATCTTTCATTACCAAAGACTTCATTGTGAAATTAAGCATCATGCCCTCCTAGGACCTATCCTGTTCTGGTTACTGAAGCAGTTTTAAAGTGTGAGATCAATTAATACAATCAATTGGGGATTAAAGAACTGTAGGTTGAAGAAAGCACTTATAGTTGGCTGAGTATATGACTTGAGTACCCCAGAGGGTCTGGTCTGCCAAGGTAGTTTTTCTGTTGTCTCTGAGTTTTATGTCCACAAATTCCTTTGCTAAACTGTACTAGCTTCCAACCTAAACCCTCCAAAAGTCTGGGATTCTTTGGCTCTGAGGTTTTGATTTGAGGCCTGAAGCTGCCTGTTAGTATCACATGCGTTGCACACAGTATCACAAACATTGCACAATTGCATTTATTTTTGATGAATATAGCCAGGAAAATTTAGTTTAGCTGAGCAGTGAAGTATTATTAAATGGACAGAATACATGCAAGGTTGATTCAGATATTTGAGCTTTATCTTCTGCTTGGGCTTTTGACAATACTTGAACATTACATTTTCCCACCCACAAAATACTGAATCATTAGAAAATTTTGTCTCGATCTATGTTTTCTTCCTTTGCTTCCAGATAGTAATCTGATCCTAACTGCTATTCAAAGCAGACCTCATTTGAATAATATATTATGCACAATAATTCAGGAAATGTAATTGATTGCTTTTAGAATATATTTATATGACTTTGAATTCATGGAAAAGAGCAGTTGAAATACCTAACTGAATGAATAATTATAAAGGGTTTTTCTGAACATGATTAAATATTAGTTGCAAAACTATTCTTCCATTCCTAGTTATAGGAAGTACATCATTGGAAGAAATTTACAAATCTTATTAGGATACAATAAGCACCGGGCAGTTTATATTCTGATTATGAACAGCATGCATGAGCTGAGCAGTAGGCTTGAGAGCTAAGCTGTGACAAATGCATGTTCCCACAAATAATTGCTATAGCAACATTGTCATAATGTCTGAAATCTGCCTTCCTTGGGTTCACACGTGAAGTTTTCTTTATGGTAAAACAAAATGCCTTCTCAAGTTGAAAATACTGTGTAATGGTGAGGGTGTTGATGGTGCTTTTTTTATTTTTTCTTCAAGTAAATAAATTTCAAATGTTGAGAAGCATAATGGAACATTATGGGAAATTGTTTGCTGTCATAATGTCCATTTATCATGAAATTTGACATTATGTGACTCCTTCCATAAAATTTATCTCTGCAAATTGTTGTGATCAGGTGGAGAAATTCTCTACAGGTGGTCTCGCCTAACTTGTGGAGTTTTTTCTTCTCCTGAGTGCTTAGATGTTACATTTATGTTCTGTAAAAATCAATCCAAATAAGGTTTCAGAGTTGCTGTTTCATTTCAAATTGCTGTCCCTTGTGATGTGGGTTGTGTCTCTGTGTATTAGGAACTCTTTGACTTAAAGCAATTAAATATAGCATTGCATATGCATCAGCTTCCTTGGGAGACCCTAATAATACAACTTGCATTTATGCAATAGTTTTTGGCCAAATTCTGGATCCCAATTCCTGCTTTATGCTGTTGGATAAAACCAGAAAGGGATGCCCCAAACGGCAAAGGGTGCATCACAGAGCAGCCAAGGAGTACTCGCCTGTTTGGTGTTGCAGTGTAAAATGTTTCTATGCGTCTGAGGACTTTTTCTGCTTGATTGATAGCTGATCCAAGAGGAGAGGGGTTGAGCAGTGCTTTGCAGGCAGCTCCTGCACTTCTGTCCCTTCCAAGCAGCTCAAAATTTGTTCCCCTGTGTTGAAGTTTATTACAGACATTAAAGTTTGTGATACGTTGGTAACATGCAGTGAAGTGTTACCCCATTATCATTATGATGAACAGAGAGCAACAGATGAAATAATTTCACCTGTGGTCCTAGACTGATGCAGTGAAGTCAGAACAATGACTGCAAAAGGTAGAGCACTGAGGGCAACAGAGGACTTCGATCATCTGAGTGGCTAATTAGAAATCTTTCAGCAGGGAGACAAAGGTGAGAAGAGGTTATAAAAAATAGATTTTGCAGTGATATTAGGGAGAAGAGAGGCATCCCACGCTCCAAAGGACAGACCTCAGGTGAACAGCAGGGGAGGAGGAGGAGGTTGGATCTCTTGTGTGAGACTACAGAATATTAAAGACGTGAGAAATCGATGATGGGTGATGTGTGATGGTAGTTTTATAGCTTTGTTCAGATCTAAGGAATCTAGGGAGTCCAAGATATCTGGAGAGTCTAACGATTGCATATTTTTGCAAAGACGTTAAAAAAAAAAAAAAGGAAGAAAATAAAAAAACACCTTTGTGTATTAAAGTGCTGTACTACACTGCCAAAGGGAGACGGTATATAAGCTTCCTCAGACACATAAAAGCTAGAGACTTGAATGTGACCCTTCTGTCCAGCAGGAGGAACTTAGGGCATGCTGACAGTGCTAAACTGCCTGGATACCTGACGTAGAAGGAGTGGGAGAAAGGCTGAATAGTCGTCTTTAATTCAGATTTTCTCACATTAATCTGCATTGTTTTTATTGAACAGTAGGTAGTTGTTACACAAAAGAGAGCTAAATCTGAAGAGTTGAGGTGTAGTGGGGTTTGTTATGCAGGCAGACACATGGCATGTGTCAGTGTGAGGGTAACGGTTTGTTCCTGTTGGGGTCTGACACATCATGCTGCTGCCATTACACGAGTATAGATGAACCCATGTGGCTTGACTGCTCCACCTCCTCCTATGAGTACACAGAGCAAAACTATGGGCTGGCTGGAGGTAGCTTACACTGCCCTCCAAAGCTACTCAAAAAATGTCTGGTCTTTTTCCCCAGCATAAGTTTGTGCACCTGGGAGTTATAACAGTTTTAATTAACTTCTTTTATATCACAGTAACATTCCCATATAGACAGGACTTACAGACATGGGGAGTTTAATTATAGCCTTTCCTGACATAACATGCCTATTTAGGGAGCCAACTGAATGTTTTAGTTGCACCAGCAAGAACTTCCAGACTCCCGTCTGAGTTTGTGCTTGGGTCTTATGAAATCCTTCGTACTTTTGAAGAGGAATCTTCCACCTTTTTGCTGTTTATGCTCCAATCAAATGAAATTTCCTTGCTTTTGTGTTGTATTTCAACAAATATAAGATCTTATGACAAGAAATTTTAACAGATACCTTATACCTTCCTGCTAGGGAATGGAAAGACCTTTTGAAAATACAATGCCACACTGAATAACTGGGATGTGCATGGATGATTAATTTCTCACTTTGCATTCTATTTTAAATTCTCTGCCATATTCCTAGTTATTGTTCATCATGTAATAATGAAGGTCAAAAAATCCAGACTTTGTGTGGCTTCGTAGTTTTAACTTAGTTTTTTTTAGGATTACCTCACAGCAAAAATGTCTTTGAGGTTTGTCTGAGAAGCATGCTATGCTGCAGTTAGACCAGCGATTAGTACATAGCCTTAGGCATATTCAAGTTTAAGATAATTCCCTATAGGTTTTGGCTTTCAGTTTTAAACAATATCACAAGAAATGGTGGGCCAAATGCACAACTGAAGTATGAACATTTGTTTCTCTGGAACTGTATAGCTTCATAGCAGCTGACATTCCAATATGTTGTTATTAATCTGTACCAGCATGTTATTAAAGTTGGCATCAGGTTGTGCAGACACAAGGCATGTGAATTACGGCTTCATGTCAGACTCGAGTTCTGGCATCCCCTAATCGTTGGTCTTTTGTTCTCTTTCACATTTAAAATTTTCCAAATCAAATGTTTTGCATTTGGTTTTCTGAGTTCCTTTAAAAACAAAATAGCAGAAACCTATTCCACTATGCACTATCAAACTGACGCCCTGAAAGGGACAGCTGGCACACCTGGAGCCTGTGGATTTACCTTGCAGATCTCTGCCTTAGAGTTAGGTCCTTTAATATGATACATCCCAACAGACAAGACATCAGCCAAAAAGTTGAAGTCTTTGCTAGAGGGATTTGCAGATTATGACTGATAGTGAATGGAAAGCTGAAATGTTGGTACCTGTTATGAGGACTACAAATCTGTATTTTTTCCTGCTACTGGCTGTGTCTAGCATCCTTTCCTTATCCCAAGCCTCCCCATGCTCATTGTTGTCCATAGCTTTCCTTGTGTCCCTTTGCTGATTAACTGTAATTTTTTTCCCACCATCCTCTCTTCCTTTTGTAATGGTCTTTGTGCCCCCAGCCTTACAGTAAGCACAGTGTTTCATTTCCCAAATCTTCCAGCAGCTTATCTCCATTACTTTTCGCACATTCCTGGCCCTTCATCTTGGTGTCTCATCTTGCCATCATTCTGGTCCTGATTTCTGTCTCCTTCCTACTCAAATATGGCCTATCCCTCCACCTCACCCAAGTGCCATCACCAACAGTATGAACAGCACAGGAGAAATTGTCTCTCGGGTCTCAGTTCCTCTCTTTGGTACTGGAAAGCCAGCACCTATCATGAAAACTAAGACCATGTTTTTAGGTCCCAAACCCAAATGACCTCCTACATGAGCTGTAGTTTTTCGTAGCCTGACACTCTTGAGTACATTGTCATACAGGTGATGAAAAAGGCAGGTTGCTTGTCAACCACATAGTTGTAAACAACATCTGCATGCCCGTAATATTTCTGCCTGTGTTCCTCTTTTTGTTTTTGTTTCACCTGGTCTATGAAGTTATGCAACTATTTCATTATAACTGTAGGTGCATGCATGTGGACTTAGGATTTGATACATCCAGGCCTGAAACACTGCTAGCATGATTTTAACTGGATAGTTTGATAAAACTAAGAGCGATTGCAAACGAGATCTTCAAAATGGAAAACACTGAAACCTAAGGGTTATACTGTACTATTCTGTGATGTATGTTGACTTGACAGCACCAGCAGAGATGAAACTTTTCTTATCCAAAGTAGCGTGTGTTTAAGCGTTCTGTTTTTTGTTGAAGGTGATTACTTAAAAAAATTGAAACCAGGAAACAATTAATGGTACATAGGTTCTTGCAGGCTAAATGATGCCATCTACAGCACGTGCTGCTCCCACAGCAATCACCTGGAGCATCTCCCATGCGTACAAAGCAGCCCTGCTTTCCTGCAGCGTGTTTCTCACCTGACTTTTGAGTGCCCTTTGTTAGACAGTTATGAAATAAAGGCATCATTAACAAACCCAAATAATACCCTCTGACAAATGTACACTTTCAGAAACTATGTAATTAGCAGTATCTCTGAAACAATGGCTTTAATGACACATTTATTTTACTTGAAAGGCATTTAGGCATTGTCTCCTTCCACTGCATGTGTAGCTAACTAACTCTTGTTAGTATTACCAAGTTGTATTTGCAAAATTAAGCTCTGCTGTAGGACGTTTCTCAGCCCTGCGAATCTAGTAGGTTATTTCCTCAGTATTTTCCCTGTTCCTGCCATTGTTCTTTGAATTTTTAAATTAAAACATTGAGATAAGGAAATGTGGGAATTTTTTAGTAGTAGAACTAACTGCAATATTTGAAAAGGCCGTGTTTCAAAGTCAGATTTGTGGGAAAGCAGCTTCAGTTTTTCTTTCCCTACTTTGGGTAAACTTGTGTAACCTGGTGGTACGGGGGATAAAATGTGACAAAGAATCTAATATGTAATATCCCTCAAATACTTTATATTTTAGTATTGACTATAAAACTCAAGGAAGGAAAGTGTTGGCAGTGGGACTGATGCTCATTTTCCTTCAGAACAGAAAAACTGTGGCTGGGAGAGGGATACTAGCAGATGCTCATCTGCTCTGACTGACTTAAGCTAATTTGCCTTGAGCCAAAGGCATCCCCAAATTAACTTGAAGACCATGGTGTAGGTAGGTCAGTATTAAATAGAAGATCCCATGTTTTCTTTTTCCTGTCTCTGTCTCTCACTTGTCTCTCTCTGGCACAAGATGAGATGGCTGGTTTACCTAAATGGCTAAAAAGCTAAAAAGCACTCTAATACTTTATGCAGTTTTACATTTCTTCTAAAATTAGTATTTTGTGCTGTGTGTTTTGAAACAAGATAGGAAAGCTTTTTCCACCCTGAAAATATGCTGTGAGAATGGAAACCTGCATGTTAGTTTCAGAAAGTATTCCTTGTGAAGGGCTTTTCTTGTCTTCCACTCTTTTGAGACCAGTAAAAAAATTCCCATGGACATCATTAGAGCAAGATATTCTGTGTGGCATCATTTAATAGACAGGGATACTCACAGTAAAACTGGCAGTACTGTAATTGTATAAAAAAGATGGAAATGTAGTTCAAAGTTGGTACCTTTCTACTTTTGCTGTATAAGGGGGATTTCATAACTGAATGAGTCACAGAATACCAGATTGAAAAGGACCTCAAGTATCAGCTGGTCCAGCCAAATCTTAAAAGTGTCCACTGATGGTACCAGGCTTTTCTCTAACTTCATTAATTTTTGCTACGGGTGGTCTTAACCACGTGATTAAATTGCAAAAAAACCTCCCAAAATAAACATCTATGTTAGCAACAAAATGGTGAACTAAAAGCACTTCCCCAAAAAACCTTAAGTAGTCAATATTGAAGTCTTTCATAAAGCTTTACCTGAGTTGTCTGAGATTAATGCAAATGCAGTAAGACTTATATTCCAAAACTTCAGCAATCTCTATACTTGTGATTGGTGATACAGGAATATAAAATAAAAAGTTTGCTACCTGTTGTCATGTTGCCATTTAGAAAGCAGTCTCTCTCTTGAGTTAAAAATAAAAAGAATCTGCAAAAGTCTCCACTGTGTTTTGTGAGTTCAGAATTAATGGAGACCAAAATGTTTACTTCAGCAAAAGAGATGGCTACAAATAGAATTATACTAGAAAATACAAGCATAATGCCCAGAAACATTTATCTCATACTTAGAGGCAAAATAATTTTCTTGCCTGGGAGAAAATTATAGGATTGCATTTCATCAATCACATTTCATTCCATATATTTTAGGCTCAGTGCAAATGTAAACACAAAACAAAAATCAAACTGCATTTCTGTTGTTCTTGTTCTCTAATGAAATACAGTGTTTAGGAGAGAGAAATACAGATGTTCTGAAAAGAGTCTCTGAAATAAAGCACAAGTGACTTTTAAAGAGCTCACAGAGTACCCATTCCTTGTTTTCAACCTATTGTAGATATCTGGGGGAAATAAGGGAAATTCGAAACACAGCTTCTTCTGATCAGTATAATCTGTGGCAGAACTATTTGTAGTCACAGAATGAAAATTAGCCAACAAAACTGTTTCTGGAAACAGAAATGTTACACCACTGTGAATCTAAAAGTTAGATGAGAAAGAAGTAATATGGTGATTCATTTGTTCTCCAGCCAAGCACCCATGACTACTTTAACAAATGGCACGGTATAAATAATATACTAGGCATTATGCAATTAGGTGCTAGTGATTTCTTTGCTGGCTTATCACATATCAGTATCTACTTTCAAGGGATGATGTTCAGGTTTTTGCCATATCTCTTGTGGTTTTTTTCTCCAGCGAGAGAAACCATTGGGCTAGTTGTGCCTGCAACCTCACATGGATTGCTGGTGATTCTGGGGCTGAGGGATCAGCTGGCAGTTCCCAAGAACACCAAGAGAAGAGTGCTGAGAGCAGGGACATGAGCTCACATTTTCATCGGCCCTGCTGCAGAAGGGAGAGAGAAAGCGGGATAGAGCAAAGGGAACAATGTACACATGATGCAGAGCTCATACATTTCTTATTCCCAGCTACCCACCCATCCTCCATATTTCTAGTAGAAGGGATAGAAGCAATTTTTTCTTTGTGCTGTACCTATCGTTCCACATCAGTTGGAAGCAAAACAATGTCACACAATTTTCAGGAAAGAAGTTATACGCTGGTCCATTCCTCAGGCACTGCAAAACAAATTTAGGTCTTAATCAATGCAAAAATGTACATGATCCTGACATGGCTCCTTGTGCCAAACATGCCATCAGGTTTCTATGGCATAAGTTGGCCTTGATGAAGGGTGTGAATGATGGACAATTCACCCTTCTTTGCAGCTGTCACTGTTAAAGCTTTAACCCAGCCCTCATGGCAAATGTCAGTTGTTCCTTCTACAAACCCCTAACCCTATGATATAACTGAAGACTTAGATCAAGTAACAAAGCAATTACCCCAAAAAATAAACCACCCTCTTTCCACAGAACACTGACATGCAGTAATTCTTACCCTTCTTGGTACTCTGTCACTGTCGTTGCTGCTTGCTCGGCTTCCAAGAACCACAGATAGTGCAGGATCAGCTTGTTTCAAGAAGTCCAAAATAGCCCCTGCTATTATGCAGTGACTTTCAAGGCCTTTAAATATTGAAGAGTGGCAACTGAAAAAATGTATTCATAGAAATGTGTGCATAGATAGAAATTGGTTTTGGTCTATGTCTGTGAAACTAATTTCATCCCTCTGTTGCAGAAAGGAAGGGACATGACCTGATAGGAAAATACTTGGATTATTTTCTTATTGTTATTTAGTAATACTTTTATAAATTAGTGCAGAGTGCTGCCTGTCTAGCTGTCCAGGTAAAATATTTTGCCAGCATGTGGATTTTCTCAGCTCTGCTCCTTTCCAGGTGAGATGAGTGACTCTAAGACTTTGATGAAAACAACTTCAAATCCAGAGATTAAAGGAAAGACACATGGGAGTTTTTACTTTATTTTATGATAAATCCTTTTCTCAAATGTATTTCCACTATTGGTAGTAATTTTACCCATGAGAATTTAGATGTTTGGGTGGAGGAGGGGAGCTAGACAAGTAATACAAATGCTGCTTTGCCTGGAATTAATAGTATGAATTTTAAAGTTTTTATGTGGAAAGACAGACTATCTGTATGTAGAGAGGAGGAGGCCAGAAATGAGATTATTCTGCCTTGCAGAGTGGGACACGTGTATTCCCATCACTGCTGTGATGTGGGGAGAGACTGAAGGTGGCCTATAGGGCATCTGAGGCATCATCTTGAGCTTTTTACCCACACCTCAGCATTTAATTTCTACAACACTCATTTCACTAACCGAAAAGCCTTATTAGATTTGGTTGCTATATCCTTGAGGTTTCCTTTTTTCTTTTTTTTTTTTCTTCTGTGAGAGGAACATACTAATCAAGGCCTTTGCTTTCTCCCAAGTGTCAAACACTGACCAATTCAAGAAATAACATGATAGTATTAGTTAGATGAGAGCCAGTTTTTAGAAAGTGTTTCAATTTTCAGTTACCATATTTTCACATTACAGGGTAATAATATGTCAGCAGTGACCAAAAGATATAATAAATACTGTGTACGTGCTTGAAATATTAGCTTTTGAATATCCATGTCCAGAAATAACATTTTTCAGTAGCATGATGTAGAGAAAATACTTTCTGGATGTGGATGGGCAAGCAGTAGTTGATACACATGTACTTGTTTGACCTGTAGCAGGTTAAATATAATGTTAGAGACAGTTGTCAAAACAGCATGTCACCTAGAACTGATAATATTGTTAGATCTCTATTGCATCTTTCTCAGAAAACTGCCTCATATAATGGGGGGTTATTAACACCAGGGCAAAGCTGCCTGAGGAATACACTTGATTCATGTGACATACTTAAGTTTCTTTCTACAGCCATCTCAATAACCAGTCATTGAGATCGCCTTCATACACCAAAACTTAAATTGAAATTACTTGAAAGTTGTACACTTAATACTGTCCCAAAAAATGAAACCTGATTTTTTCCACATGAAGTCTTTTGTGATCTTTCATGCCCATTTGATTTCTGCACTTTAGTAGAAAAAAACGGGGAACAGGAATATATTCAAGGCATTAGTTTTTGAGATAGTCCCTCACTGCCTAAGAAGTTAATGTGTCCAGTGCAAAACTATGAAATGACTGCTCTAAGCAACTTTCTGTAAACATTTCATGAACCATATTTTTCAAGGAAAGTTTGCCACATCTAATGAAGAAGACAGTAGTATACATCTGTTGGTTTTCCAAAATCTTTGTTTATACCACGGCTCTGGCTATGTACGCTTCTGCTAAGCTGAAGCAGACCTTTGTGTTTTAATATCAGTTGTAGTTGATTCTCTGTGAACTAAACTGCAAGCATTTGAATAAGCTTTGTTTTCAGGAGGAAAAATGAAATAATTTAAGCAGAGGTGATAACTAAGCATTACAGAAAAGGAGAAAAGGAGACTTAGATGTTTAATTTCCTAGTCCTATATCTGGACATATGTTTTCAGACAGTCATTTGCTAATATTAATTGAATTGTTTTCCATTAATCTTCCCATAATCAAGGCACTTGATATCAACTCCCTTGGATCCTGGCCTTCCCTTTTATAGTCCTGTCCCCTTTGCTTCCATGACCTTACCATTAATTTCTTACACAGACTTGTCTTAACCATCCTCCCATGCCTGAGCCATCAAAGGTTGGTTCTGTCTGCCTCTTCCACGTCATCCTGGCTGTTTTCATCCCTGCTCTCACGAGACAGTTTTAAACACACTGAATTTCCTCAGAGAGGCTACCAGGCTCGGCAGTGCTCTCCAGGCACCATCTGTTCTCTTTGGACAGTCATGGGCTCCTGCCTGGCTTTCCTCTGCCTACTTTTTTCCTGACCTTCCTTCCTGCTGTATGGGAGCATAATTTTGGAAAATGTTCTAGATCAGAGCCTGCGTAAACACTAGCACCTATCAGTAGCATCCTCACCTGACCCTTCTCATCTTCTGCTCTCTCACACAGTTATTTATTGGTTCTGGTTCAAAATCATACTATAGGCTCCACAGAGCATAGCCTTTGCCTTCCAGCTCTCTTTAGCACTAATCACAACAGTGCCTGCCTCTGGTATTGTTCACTGCCAAAGCTATACAAATATATAGGAGTAGTTCTGAATTACACAGTTGAAGTTCTCATCTAAAATAATTTAAACAGTAGTCACAAGCAGTTTTACTGGTTATAATTCATATAATAATTTAGGACTGCTAGTTTTTAACTATTGTGTAATTTGGATTTACTTGCAGTTCTCATGGGATAAAGTATATTATTGAACAAGAAAGGAATAAACTATATTCAGTGTAGCTGTGGGGTGCTATGATTTAAAGGAGAGCTGGTGGAATGCTGTAAGAGAAAATATGCAGGATCCATTATACTGTTAATGAATGCACAACTCAAATTGGTGATTTAATTTTTAGATAATATTTCTGTTGTACCCTCAGGTATAGCAGACTTCATACATAAAAACCGAACAAGATGGTATGTATTTATGCCCAGTCATGCAAAAAATGACCAACAATAAAAAATCCTTTCCTGTATTGTTTATGCATTTGCAATTATTTCTTTTAATGACATAGCATCCAAAGAACACTATTAGAAGGGCACAACCATACTTCCTGGTACTAGTTGTGAACCCATGGTAGTAACCTTTGAGACAGCTTGGTATTTATTCATAGCTACAGACTGACACTGTATTTAAACCATGACTACAGCATCATTTTTTCATCTGACCAGGAGCTTTCTTGAAATAGTCACCATTTCCTTCCTCAGGCAAGGTGGCAGATTGGTGGTATTTTAAACTGTCTCTTGGCTCAGAGACAAATCCCAACTTTTTTATTTTTGCAAGCAGACCTGGCTGATGTAAGCAAGACCTATTCCTGCAGGGTCCCCACCCCTGAATAGTCATCAGAACCAACATTATGTTGTAACTTTTACTAAATATGGGATTTTGGGGTCCATTTTTTTATGCTGGCATGTTAATTTTAAGCTTTTTCTACCATCTTTTTTCCAAAATGTGTACAGATGTCCAACTTTTTAAGAATCTCCATTTTACAGTAGACTGCATTTCAAATCTCACAGCCATATCTGCAAATTAAACCTGAAAAATCTCTGAAAATACACAAAGAAAAGAAGATGCAATGAAAAGAAATTGTACCTGGCCTTTCAGATTGTACATCTGCTATTTTAATACCTTTTTTTAATCTCTTACAACTGGAGTATCACTTCTTAAATGAATTTGAACAACTCACCCAAGAGACATTCTAATTCAATCATGTATTATGATGATACCAGTTGGATGTTATCCTATTAGGCACTCACTGTAAATAAGGGATTTTCCACTGACTTTTAAATCCTTGATTAATGAGAATGCTTGAAGCAGTGTCCTGTAAATTAGCCATAGTGCTAGCAACAATGGCAATTCACTTAGGAGAACTGATTTGTTTTAAATCTTCCTATCCAAATTAAAAAGCATGAGGAAAAGATAATGTGCATAAGTAAAACATATTACTCTATCTTGCATTATTGATCTGCACCCCGTAGCTGTCTAAATCCTTTTCTCTCCTCAGGTACATTTTTGTCAGTCAGAGCTCTTCTGGAGAAAAAACTTTAGTAGCTGGCCAAAAGTATTTAATTTATATATTCTTTATATTCTCTAGTATTTTAGCTAATTTTGAGTCCCATTTCAAAGTCTGTTAACCAGACCAATGGCTTTCATTTGTAGTTTCGTCACTGCCATCTCACTTGTGTTTCACAGCTCCTTTGGCCTTTTTTTCTGATAAAATTATGTATGAGTAGCAGCAAAGAGGTATTTGGGTTTGGGGAAAGGGGAGAATAGGAGGACGTGGTGACACATCTGTTAATTGCTACTTAAACTGGAATTCTTTCTGACATATTTTTCTGAAGAAAATCACTTTTCACATCATCTTATCACTTCACTTCTTAATCAACTACTGATACTTGATTTATTGTTTGCAAGAAAACTAGTTTTATACCAAGTATTGACTGTGAAACATACGTTACTTCCTTTAATATTCTGAGACATGAATGTCTTTCTTGACATGCTATATTCACATTTATTTAAGGTGCTAATAATTTCTGTATCCATAATATACATGCACTTTTATCATTCAAGAACATCCCTTTCTACTTGTAGAAGTATGAATACTCCTTCCATAGACTGGAATTAGTGTCACTTTATAAAGACAGTTTTGACACTCTCTTATAAGTAGCTGAGCAAAATATCTCTCAGACATTAAGATACTTAGAATGTATTATTTTTCAGTAATTTTGAACTTACTGCAAACTGTACACAAAAGTAGAATTACTTTAAGTCTTATCATGCTATCCTATATCAACCATAATCAAAGACACTGAAATAATTCTATAAATGTCTGATCATTTCTTCTTAGGTCACTCAAGTTGCAAGGGTGACTCATCCATGCATGTACCAAAGCACCCTTAAACAAAGTTCAAGTTAGGCCAGTAGATCTCACCGGGTCATCATTTCTTGCTATGACTATCGTGTATGCATGTGATCCCCTCTAATTGTATTTGTGTAGAATTCCTCAGTGATCCATTGGTAAATGTTCAGAATTCTGGCTGCAGGTCTAACAAATATAGTCTTCTCCAGTGTTTTGAGTAGTAGGAAAAATATAGCACTTTGGCTTCACTGACCAAATTGAAACCTTTTGGGAGATGCATTGTACTTTATGTACTTATTAATAGTTTTCTATACTTAATAGTTGTGGGGTTAACAGTGGAGATACTTGTTTAAGTCCAGACTTTATTGGTTACCTGGTATTTTTTTCGTTATACTTAAAGGTACTTTTCCACAAAAAGACTAAGGTATTGGTTTTCAAGCTTAAATTGTTGTAATCTGGGGGAAAAGATATGGACATTAGAAATTCAAGAGGATGTTTGCAGCAGGTTTTTTTTATAACTTTGGTTTTCTGCATGGTAGAAAGAATGAACAACTAGCATGCTTTTTTCTTGTCTTTTTAAATTTTGGAAATCTGCCAGCTAATTTTGGCAATTTTACAGAGTTGTTTCCCTAAGCTACAAATTTTCTCAGCTATAAAGAAAGATAATTTTTGTGATTGTGGTATCTAAACATAGCTGTTGTCTATAGTCTTTTTTATTACTCTCAGCAAGTTACTTCATTCTCTTATGCTCCAGTCTTCTGCCTCTAAAATATATTGTTATTATAGTAGACTTTTGTTTGTTATGTCTCACATATTAATGAATGTATCACTTTCCTACTTCTCAGAAGTGCTGAAAGCATATATTCATTAATATTCTTGAAGCGTGACAAAGTAAAGCCTATTACTGTAATACGCTTCGCTTTAAAACTCCAGTTAGAGTAATAATGATAAACAACATTGGTTAGCATTTTCCCCTACTGCACAGAAATAAAACTTTTACATGTTCAGATTTAAACTGATGAAGGAAAACTTTGATGTGTTTAATGCCCTTCCTCTATAGTCATGGAGAGATTCAGTGAAATGGGTTGTATCTCCTGGTTGGCGTGTATAACATACGGGAATCCAAGAATGGCTTTTTGCCTGCTGTGTCCTTACCCTCTTGTTTCAAGATGATGAAGTATTTTATTCTCTCCATGTATTTCCTTTAGTGAAGTGAACAGAAATTTGAAATGGACAGTTATGAAACAACTTGCCCATAGGAAAACCTTCTTCCTAACCTCATTAGTAATTGCTTGAGAAATGACCAGGTGCATGACAGTTTATATTTCCCTGCTATTATTTCCTTAAATAACTGTCGATATTCTTATTACATATCTAAATGACTGTTCTCAGAGGTGGCTTGAAAAGGTATTTCATTTTTCAGGTTCAGATTAGTTGCCTCAGTGTTTCCTTAAATATCTCCTTGTTCTTGCACTGTAAGAAGCAGTAGATAAAAATTCCAGAGTTTCTTTTATTTATGGTGTGTTGTATCATACATGCCCAGTTTTACCTCCTTTGCCTTGATTTATTTGATTTCTCTATACAAGGAACTGTCCAAATGCATTTTGGACAGATGTTCCTAGAACTCCTTGGACCTAAACGTAGCACTTAGGCAATACTTCACTTATTTAAGAAAAGAAGATGTTTCCACTTATTTAAGAAAACAGCATGGTAATTTCTACATTGTATATGTTTATTATTGCTGTCGTTCCTTGGCTTTCTTTTCAGTAAATAGTTTTCAACTCAGTAAGAGACATGTTCGCTCATTTTCCTTTTCTTTCGGCTCTACATCTGAGAAAGCAAGTGCAGTTAATGGAGAAATCATCACTACATTTATAACAGTTTTAACTTCTGCATGCAGTTCATTGTTTTGACTTGTTTTTTAATGGTCTCAGTGTTTTCAGTAATATCATAGGAGAGATTTTGGAGATAAGGAGGGAAGACCAGCAGCCCCAGTATACATATTTGTCCTTCTACTTTCTGTCCTTACTACAAAAAAAATATTAAAATGTTTAAGTGCCTACACTGGATATCTAACACAATTCTAAAAACTGACAAGTGCAAATTGAAAAGCAAAGTTCCATTAATACAGTGTTGGAGAGTGTCACTGTGCCATTGCACATTAATTCTGGAACACTCTGGGCCTTGCATAATCTGAGCAAAAGAAGAAATGCTAGTGAGAGTCTTATAACATGTACAGTCAATTCAAGTATATCTATTTGATTTTTATTTTCTTTGCAGACTACAGATGACATCCTTGTGGCCTCAGCTGAATGTCCTAGTGATGATGAGGACATCGATCCCTGTGAGCCGAGCTCAGGTGGGTTAGGTTAGTCAACTTTTTTATTACTTTCTTTTATTTCATATTTGCATGCTCCTGTCCCCCAGAGTCCCATCTAACAGGACAGTCCTTTCTTATATAGCAAAGAGAGGTTGAACTGGGGCCTTTACACCTGTCAGAGAGGGAGAGTCTGCTATCTATTTCTCGAAGACAACAGATGGGAGCACACTAATAGTCACAATCTGAGCAAGGTTATGACTTGACTGAGGACCTGAGGATGAACTGGGAAAGGCATTCTAGGACCCCTGCAACTGTGTTGTTGTGATAACAAAGGTGCAAATTCATTTAGCAGAAAGATGGTGCAATTGTTTGTGCCTCAAGCATTTCCCCCAGATAAGGTAGAAGTACTATATTTAAGATAGTTGCATTATTTCATAGAATCATAGAATTGCCTGGGTTTGAAGGAACCTTAAAGATCATTTAGTTCCAACCCCCCTGCCATGGACAGCGAGACTTTTCACTGGATCAGGTACCTCAATGCCCCATCCAACCTGGTCTTGAGCACTTCCAGAGATGGGCAATCCACAACTTCTCTGGGCAACCTGTTCCAGGGCCTCACCATGCTCACAGTAAAGAATTTTTTCTTAGTATCTAATATGAACCTACTCTCAGTAAGAATCCATTCCATCTTGTCCTATCACTACATTCTTAAACTGAGCAGTAGTAGGTACATTCACCTTACACAGTTTCGTATCTCTCAGGAAGACATCATGATCAAGATATTCAGGAATTGTGATAAAAATTCTTCTTTTTTTTAAGTTTGAGAAATAATTTCCAGGATATTTTTTTCTGCTCTTTCACTCTCATTTACAAATTCTTGAGTGTAACAAGACTGTCCTGTCCAGTATGAGTCACTGCAGTAGCTCATAATGGCTCTCAGCTCATTTGTGCCAGTTGCTTTCTTGCTTTAGTTAATTCAGGCAGTGCTGTTCAATAGATAAATCAGCATTTAGTTTGTATGATTTTATTTTATAAGGAAATTATAAAGCAGTATATTGCTTATGTGGCACCAAATAATTTCCAAATCCTCTGAGAGTGCATCTTTTATATTAAAAATGTATCTGTAATTTCTCAGCCTTACCTCACTGAAAACCAATGAAATTTCAGAATAATTCTTCTCTGAGGTTGTTTCAGATTTGAGGCTGCAGTGCTTTGTAGTCCTGAGGCACTCACTCACAGTCACTTAGCTGGTGGGTGCCGGAATGGGAGGGGTGAAATGAAGCTTTCTGACAAGTTATTGTTTCTGTCCAAACTCTTGTTCAGATGAGGAATGTGAATGTTAGTATTCCAGGAAAACATTGCCATTAGCTTTACATCCCAGTGTTTTAGCTTTCCTGTTTTAGCTTATTATTCATCACACAGCGACACTTCTCATTTTTGTTTATTTGAGAATGGGTTTACAGTTTCATTTTTTGGATCCCAACTGCTACTGCTTTTTTAAAAAGTGTGGATTGGCACAGGAATTATCTTCTGCATAATCCCAATTGTCTGGATCTTTTTATCTGTCATTCTTCTCATCAAAATGTCACTCGTCCTCCCACTCAACTTCCAAAAGCTGTTAATTTGCCTTCATCAGCCTTGTCCTTTTATCATATTTGAAACAGCCTGAGCCAAAGGGGTTACTGAAGCCATAACTTTTAGTATATCTGTTTCTCTGTAAGCTGTTTTAGTCTTAGTCACTTAGTGTTATGAATAAGCTTTCATCATGAATAATCAGGTAGACACTGCTCCATCTCAGTAATACTGCAATCTCCATGCGAATTTGAGCTACTCCTAACAGTACATTTGGGATAGGAGATCCAAAAGGATATGTCCCTTCATTTGAATTCTTCCTGTGGTTCAGTTCAGCTTTTTCCCCTTAATCCTTTTCACAACCCAGAGTTGCTTCTCCACAGCTACTCTTCAGCATCCTCACTAATGGTGTTGAAGATTATGTTTCATAACAAGTATTTCTAGAAGGCCAAATATATGATGGTTAGGGCAATTATACTTTTACATTTTCACTTTAGAGGCTGTAGTCTGGAATCCTGATGGTCAATCAACAAAGGAATCCACCCCATGGCAAGAGATGATGCTCTCAGGGCTCTGAGGTCAACATTTTTCTAGCAAGAATACAATCAGGAACGGCCATAGCCCATGCAGTGTTATTGACATTTCCATGATGATTACCCATAATATGCCTACTTCTGACCAAGGTTCTCAGCATAAAATGAGAGCCCATTCAGAAACAGTTTGAATATGGAACACCTATATATTATAGAAAACACTGCTTATGTAGATTTTACTAATAAGTGAGATTTATGCATAAAATAGGGTTTCTCTTCTATTACAGATATGTTGCAGTTTGTAGTGGCTAAAAAGTCCTGATCTGCCACCACCAGCTTTTCTTTCTGTGCACCTGTCTTCTAAATAATAAATGGAAAGATGCAATTTGCAACAAATTTCATATGGGACATAAAAATGTAAACCAGATTAGGAGCTGCTGAGCAGCAAACCCATCATCTTGTCTGGAACATAAAGTCACAAAAATTATAATTGCAGATTTCATTGTGGTATACAAACTGCTAAATGTGTCATAATTGGATGAAGTCATAACAAATTTATTAGCATGCAAAACTTCATCAACATATTTTGTTTGCATTATGTTTTTTGTAGTAAGGCAACATGTATTGCTTTCATGGTCTCTCCACCTTCCCCTTTCCTACTCTAAATACTAATAACAGCACAAAGATTGAGGATGATAATTATAAAAGAAAAATAATAGTTTATATGTACTCAACGTCATGTCATAGAGGAAATAATAGAGCCTTTGAATTTTGCAGACAAGTTATGAAAAATGTTAGTGAGAACTTATCCAAAAAAAAAAAGAACCTGGAACAATATAATGATTTTACATGAAGAGTTATAAAACTGCAGGTGAACAAAATGCCATTCTGCACACCCAGGACTGCTGTTGCAGCCGTTGTGGAGCTCTGTAGAGAGCTCTGATTTCTGGTGAGTTTCAGTGAGCATTTGTGCTACGCAGCTTATTTGTTCCAGTTACTCTGGGCTGGTTTATTATTTGCTAGTTATTATCTAGCCACTCCTGTAGCTATTGGAATGTTCCAAAAGGCAGAAAGGTCCAAACTAGGTCAAATGAAGTGAATCACTGAGTTTAATGGCAGGGAAATCTCAACCAAGGAAAAAGTCATACAGTTTTAGGCATACAAACAAACACTTCTTTTTCTGCAAATGACAGTTAACTCTTTCTCCAATTTAGGACTCGACAAAGGTTTAAGCTCAAAACTAGGTTGAAAACTTCTTCTGACAGCCCCAGCAGATATGGGATGGTTAGAGGATATGGCAGTCTTAAAGCCAGAATGTATGGTATTCACTGGTCTTAAGATTTTTAGCAGAAGACAGCCTTCAAAGTGAAAGAGAGGTCTTGTAGAAGCAAGGTTCAGGTTCCAGAAAGTGTCTACCAATGGAGCTTCACATGTTGCAAGAAAAGACAATATTTTATTGTCTTTTGATTTGACTGGAAGCTTTTGGGTTCTATTTCTCAGGACAGTGTTTAATTGATATCAGATCTTGTCCTATCCTAGTTCTGTAGGTAAAAGAATAAGAATAGTTGGGACAGATTTCCAGTATACCAACTGATAGCACTGGTTACCTTTCTTAGACCTGATTCCTGAGCAAAAAATGGGATCAATTATTTCCTTATATTATTGAGTAAGGTTGATTGATAGGTTAGATGGTTATGGGCTGATCTTTGAGCATGTTTTTAATTTTCCTTGGCCAGACCATTGCATTGCAGAAAATAGCTGGTGACTATCAGAAATCTCCAAAGCATCAGTTTAGCTGAGAGAGTGAACAAGTCACTGCTTAAGGTGACTCTTACAGTTCAGTCACTGCTCTGGGGAAGGCTTTGTCCTGTGAGCAGAACAGTATGGGGCTGTGCATGCAAACTGCTTCCTGCATGTGTATGCACTCTGCTCTGTGGTAACATGTGTTGGATAGATGAAGATGGCTCGGAACCACATGTTCTCAAATACCTTGTAATAGCTTGCATTTGGTTGCAGTACTGGTACCTATTTTCCTAGCAGCCAGGGCTGTGAAATATAGACTGTGAGTGATTTATGATCATTACTAGAAGTTTTGCTCTTCTTTTTCTGTCACAAATTACTGCAATGTATTCCTAGTGCATCTGGCAGCAAGATAACAGTACACTAAGACGTGAAGTGACTCCTCTAATTTATACATCACTGCAAGTGCCCTATTTAATGCTCTTCATGGAATTCATTGTGCAAGAAGCTGAAACAAAGAAAAATAAAATTACAGTTAGTTCATAGGGCTACTCTGTTCATTATGGCTCAAGATGTAAAGGGAATATTTGTGCCTCAGTCCAATTATCCTGTAGTTCTAAATGCATTTCCAGTACTAGAAAGATCACTGGGTTGTCTTGAATCAGACTTTTGAAATGCTTAACTGAAATATACCTAGACATCTCTGCATAAACTAATACAGGGTGAAAATCATTCTTTGTTTACAAAATTTCCAAATGTTAGCACTTACCATGACTATACATAAAGGAGCTGAGAGCACTAAGATAGAGATTAATTTTCTCGTAATCTAAGTTAAAATACTTGTTAAGCTTTTTTTTATATATATAAATCATAAAGGCCTTCTCAAAGGAATAGAAATAAAATGTTGCATTTTTCCAAATTATTTTATTGTGAACTGAACTCATTCTTTGTCAACAGGCTAAGGTCTTAGTGTCTGTCATGGTGAATTTCAAATATGTCATTTCTAATTTGAATTTGATCAAAAAGGTTTTTTTTTTCCTAAATTATCTTTAAAAATGAGGTTAAAAGTTATGGTTTATCCATTGCACCAGTACTGATCTCCACTCTTTGCCAGCCCTGCCACAGAAACATGGAAATACTGAGTAAACTGTAGGTTTCTAGCCAGTCCTTAGGATTTTCACATTCCCAGTCAGAAAGAAGAATATAGATGGATACTGAGGAGCTGGCTTTTTTCCGGAACACGATGATTTTCTATCAATGTCATATCAGCAGCTCTCTATGCTCTACACCTGGTAAGAAATACTGACATCAAATTGCTATAAATCATACAAAGCTCTCTATAAGCTTGCACAAGACCTTCTCCACTGGTGTGTAAATGATGAACCGTTTTCCTTGTGTGTGAACTTTGAGGGTACATTCATATTCCATGTGTGTTCTCGCTAAAGTTGGATGTTCTCACTTCTATATGTGTATAACAATTATATAAGAATAGCTGCCATTGTTAAATCCCAGCTGGCAAACACTCACAGTGTTAATACTGAAGTTATTATTTATATGGCAGTACCTAAAACTTTACTTTATGCTTCAGACATACACAGACAACGTGAAAAGACATTTCTTGTGCAGAAAAATTTAGTCAGTGACAGTTATTAGTACTGTTGTTACATGTTCAGTGGTTTCAAGTTAGACATCTCCACAGCATAGACAAAACCAGATGGTAATGTTTTGAGTAGTTTGAAGAAATGTACTCACTCATTTTATAAACAATAATTCAAAAAAAAATGGGCACATTACTCAATGCTCCCTGAAGGAGTGGCCCAAGAAGGAAGGTTCTGTTATTGTTCTTTCTTTTAAAGATGTAAAAGACCATTAGTGATTCAGTTCTGAAGGTACTTAGAGGCCAAGCTGAAGCACAAGATGCCACTGTGATCCCCAGGACGGGGATGTGTATGCAGGGAGGCAAACCAGGCCCTCCACATCACTCATTCACAAATGCATGGGGGTTTGTGTTATACCCACTAACTTCAGAGGAACTCCCTAGATTTTTCAGTATTTGTCTGGACTGTGAACAGTGAAATGACCATGAGTATCACATCCTTTAATTCAGGTAATACATTACTCAGTCAGAGGCAAGTGTACAATCCCCACGTAAGATAATGGGAGAGAGGAAGCAAATGCAGACCAGGATAAAGGTGGAGGAATTGTTTCATTGTTGAAGTTATTCAGGGAAAATCATTTGTCTCACAATCCATTTAATATCAATTCTCTCTTGTTTTCTCTCTCCTTTCCCACAAGTACATGCATATGTTCTTGAGGATTTACCTTCCTGATTTTCCCTAGAAAAAATTGCACGTGATTAGTTGCATGACCTATTCTTTTTGATATTCCCAGACAAAGAACTTGCCTACAGATAAGGTATTATATAGACCTTGAAGAATTAATTGTCTGTGAATGCAGTGTCTTTGTCAGACACCAAAAAAATGAAATTAGATCTATGTCCATTCTCTCTTAAACGAAACAGTCATTGTTTTCAGGACTGAGAGTCAAGATTTTCAGTAGAACAACTTATTAAGTCCAAGTTTCTGATTGTGTATCATTAATACATAAAAATAGGTTCTAGGCAGTTCTAAATATTTTGTGATTCTTAGTTGTCAGCCACAGAAATAAAGATGTGTGTTCTTTGGCAGCCTTCATTTTGAGATATTTCCACCGTTGGCAAAAAATATGTAGATATTTTTAATCTGGAACTAAAGATCCACTTACCTGAAGAACAGGCTGTAAAACACTTTAGATTTACTGAAAACAATTAAATAAGGCCAAACAAATATTATGTGGACTCTCAAAACATTTTCCATAGATGGACTTCACACTCTGACATTGGCTGGAAAATGCAGAAAAGTAAGTATATTAGTAATTGCAAACCTGAGGTTTTCAGAAACAGTTAAATACTTTACTGACTTGACTGAGACTTTTTTCCTGATTAAATAAGGGTAGGCAGAGGATTTACTTGTATAAAGGTGAATTAAAGAAATTACTGAAACTGGAACAGGCTCCTATTAATTTTTATGTCAATCTATTTAAAGTGTATAATCCTAAAAATTGGTCTTTTAAATCAGGCTTAAACTTAGAATCAAGATTGCACATAGATTATTTAACTAGTTGTTCTAGTTTGTTTGAAATTAGTCAATGTGCTACTGGTGCCTTGATTGATGCAACTTCATTGTTTTCCTTGAGCAACATTTCATTCTGGTTTGATTTGCTACATCTTGTGCATATATTTTCTTGCATACTGTATTGTGGACACTAGCAATACTGAAACTGTTTCTTGTAGCCTTATAGTGCACATGCATTGAATTTCTTGGTTTTTTGAAAAAAAAAAGATCACTTTTCCTCAGGACTGTTTATCATCCTTGTTTTGATAAACACAGTAGAAGAAGAAAGACAGTATTTTGCAAAGGTATGAAAGGTGTGAAAAGGTTTATAGCCAAAATACTGGCCTAAATTAACATTCTATTGCTCAATTTCTATATCATGGCTTGCTCAGACCAAACTTGAGCAATGTGATGTTAAATCCTTAAAATTCTACAGGAAATTTTCTTTAGCCACACTGCTCATTGGATCAGACAGAACGATGGGAATCTGGGCAGTCACCTCCAGCAAAGAGGGAATATACAATTTTGCTAAGAAAATGGGAAGCTGGTGTTGGTACAGAGAAATGAAGTGTGAGCAATTCATATCTGTATGGACTCTGTGAGACTGACACAGCTGCTGCTGAGTGGTAGGGAGGAAATCATTCCCCAGGAGTTCACACAGCAGTTTCTCACAGAGCTATGGAGATTCACTTGGGAACAGCTAGGATGTTTCATCAAAACACTGGACTTGTGAGATATGGACTATAACCAATTAGAATTGTACTTTAATGGTGTGAGATTACTTTAGCCAATTAGCATGTAGCTTTGACCCTATATAAACCATTTGCAGTGTATTAAAAGAGGGCATTCATTTGATCACATTGGTCTGTGCGTGGTGTCCTTGTTCCTCCACGAGAAGCTGGCTGCACTGCATGCAGGACACAGGACAGAGGCCAGGGCTTTGCCTCTCTGGGTTGAATGACACGGGGCACTGGCTATTCCAGCACTCCTTTGCAGCTCAGTTTTTCTGCATTCATACAGGGGAATTAGAGTTGTGCAAGCAAGCCATTGTGCTTCCAGCTAACAATTTCCAATACCTAATAAATTCAATTCATATGGTATTATAAAGTAGTTGGTGTATGCCAGAGGCAGTTTATCAAACCAGTAACCATGCTAACAGACTGCTGGCAGGGAATGGGGTTGCTGAACCCACTGCCAGACAAAGGAGATAAGAGCAAATTGTAAACTTCTTGCTGCTGTTTTCTAGCAATCACTACAGTGGGAATTCTCATTATCTGTTGCATACCTAGTACTAAGACTTGCTACTAATTTTCAACCACTTGCTAACACCTAATTTAAACCTCTGCAAGAAACACTGGGGTATTGTAGTGTACGATTAGTCATTTGAAAGCCTGCTAAGTGGCAGGTGAATGCTGACAAGTTTGAGAACTGGGTATTCTCTAAGGATGTTGCTCATAAATGGAAGCAGGAAAAATTGGAGGCAAAAGTAATCTATAATGAGGATGCATGTACCTGAAATAGTCTAACCTTAGGCTATCTCCTTCTAACTATATGAAGACCTGAATGAAACTTTGTTCTGCTATGTTGACATGCAATTCTGGCCTATAGGTTTCAAAACCAGCACTTCTGCTGAGGTTAAGAACTATGATCTAGATCTGGGACTTTGATAGTTTAAACATGACCTGGCTAAAACAGTAAATTCAGATCCACAAAAAGCACACGTTGTGAATGTACCTTTTAAAAAATTGCAGCAAAGAGATAAATGAGATGAAAGCAGTGAGAACACAAGAATTATATTCTGAAATAAAACAAAGCTTTATAGATATCTCAAAATTTTCTCCTTGGGCTAACATGAGAGACAACAGAATTGTTTTATAAAGTATGATGAGAGAAACAAAGAAATACAAGGCAGTCTTACTAATTTTAATAATTTTATCAGGAGAAAAAACCATTAATTACATCAAATGTAATTCATATCAATCTTGAATTCCATTTGTCTTTTTCTTCCCACTCCCAGAGAAGAATATAAGGTTTTGGCAGTAATAGGATTCAGGCTGAACAAGGGTAGCTGTATCTGCAAGTTGTATCCGAGCCTTTGGTTAGCGGGTGGAATTCAGTATTTATAGCAGTAGCATTTCCAGTGTGTGTGCATATATATTCTGGATGTCTTGCAAGCCTGACCCTTTCTTTTTCCAGGCACATTATCAACTTTGTCAGTAATGGATCTGACTTGTTGACAGTATTTGGAACAAATTGAATTCAGCATGCTTTCAGCTCCAGCATTCAAGTCATATATATAATGTTTGTGGCACAGACATTTATCTCTTCATGTAGTAGCTGCTTAGTGAAGGAAGACAGTCAGGGAATCACCCACAGTTGTGAAGATGAATGTGGGTGTCTGCACCTCCAGCTCATTTCATAAGCAAGAATCATTGCATGCTCTACAGGCCAAGCCATCAGATTTCTCACTCTTTACAACTACATTTTGGCATTCTCCTGCTGAAAACTGTTTCCTAGATAAGGTGGTTTGGAATTTTTTTGCCTTTTTCTTTAATGAGATGAGAAAGATAAGAATAGCAAGCAGTGAAACTTTGATCTTGCAAAACTCATAGGAGAACTTTTCCTTAGGCCAGTGGGGCCCGAATGTCACTGTCGCTGAGACTAAGTTTTTGGTACGATGAAGCCAATCTTACAGTTAGCTGCCACCAAAACTTTATGTTTCCAGCGTCCCTGCTCAATTTTTGCTTTAACACTTTTGCTCCTCTAAGTCTTCAGGGACCTAAAGCTGCAGGCAACTTACTGAGCAAATGGTATCAGCTTAGCTATCTGAACTGATTGCCCACAATTACAGCAGCTTAGCTCTAGCTTGAACACATGCTATCAGCAGTGTAGTATTTGTATTTTGTCTACCTTATGTTATCTTATTTGCAAAAGCATTATTTCCCACATAGGAGTATTTCCATTTAAAATGTAGACTACCTACTGACTCTACTGATCAGTCAAAATTTCTGACACAAAGTACCATGCACAAACCCAGGAAAATTACTTCACATAGAAAATACAGAAGCAGAGGTGCAAAAGTGAATGACAAATGTAGAAGTGGGGAAAGGTAGGACACCTAACCTGGGAAAAGGAGAAAGGATCCTTGTTTAGAGGAAAGAAATACTAAAAGAGAAGCAATGCAACTGAAAATGTTAAAATGTACTATTAAAAAGGGAAAGACCACAGGGAAAAAGACTGTTGAATGACATTAAATGATATATTGGTTTATATTTTCCATTTTGAGTAAAATTAATTTAGCTTTGTGAAAAATATTTTCACAAAAGCCTCTTATAAAACTTTGAAATATCCCCCTCAGCTCTGCAGAGCATAGTAACTTATAAACTCCATTGATTTGGTATGCTCTATCAATTGGCATTGTACTACCAACTAACCTATCTCCCTTTAGATTTATGTTGACATTTTAAAAGGTTGAGTAAACAACCTTCCACCTCTCAGCCACAGTGGAAAAAGAAGTTACTTGCAAAATCTGCAGTCTTCAGGAGTTGGTAGGATTTGTAAATGATTTGAAGTCAATATATTACAAATCATTACACTTGGAAATAAGCATTCTATTCTGTGCAGAGAGAATGTTTAGCTTCTTAGCAAAACAAGCTTTTTAGCTGTGGGTGGTGTTCCACTACTAGATTATTTTTATAAATAGCTAATTTAGTTAATATCACTTTAGAGGTATTTTAATGCATTATAGCTTTCCTTCTGAGAACCTTCAAAATTTGGATTTCTAGGAAGTAAGGAATCTGGGTTTGCACACCAAAGAGCATAACAGATATCTTAATAATTTTCCCATAAACACTTTCTCTGGAAATAGGTTATTGTCTTGTTCCTTCAAACTTAGTGTCTGACAGATTTCCTAGAACCAGTGCAATGGTGTTAGTTCAAAATGACAAATGTTCATTTCATTATCACCGTATCTTTCCACTACATCACAGTGTGTTGTGTGCGCAGTCCTCACCTCCCATTCATGTTGAATCATGATGCCATTATGACCATGGAGCATAAAGTGAGTTTAGGAAATGCAGCTTGTTTTGTGGTACCTCTCTGATATGGATTAGATCCTAGCTTTGGATATAGACCGTTCCAAGTCAGATGAAAGTTTGTCACTGAGCTAAAGCAGCCAGATATGGAACCACCTCATACTGTTTCTGTCCCATGGCAGCTTAATCGTGGATGAATATTCCCTTGGGAGCCAATTCTTGCCTCCCTTGGAGAGCCAGTTGAAGCTCAGTAGGAAGGGAGCAGATCAGGGTATGTTTGAGCAGAGTCTCTTGCACAAATTTAAAGCAGATCTTCATCTGCTTCATTGGTTTTGAATCTGGCTGCAACTATCACACCGGTTCTGCAGAGGAAGCACAGAGGTTTGTTTTTCAGATGTATTCATTGTAATGAGGTGTTGAAATTGCAGTGAGGTCAGAAACCAGTTCACCAGAATCCAACAATGCTACAGAAAATCAACCACAAACAGGTTTACAATGATAGCACATAGAGTGAAAATTAATATGTGCCTGTAAATAATTGCCTTCATGCCTCATTGCAAATGCAGTAGTTAAACATTTCTGTCTTGTGAGTAATTTCCTATTCACAGTTTGTGGGAAGTCATAAATGTAAAGAAAACAGGTTTGCGGTCCTTTTGTTGTTTTTTTGTTTTGTTTTTAAGTCTACTAATTTCAATTCACAAACACCATGGGAGCCTGCAATTCCAATTTTCTTTTCACAGTATTAATGAAAACTAGGCACTGAAAATAGTTGGATTTTTCCCCCTAAATTTTAAGCCACTCAGAAATACAGTGAAGAATAATAACTTTCTAATCCATTATTACACAATGTAAAACTGTACTCAATTGCTATTATTTCATGCAGAGTTTTTTGTAAGTGGCTTTTAAAAATCAGTCTCTTCTAAGCTGCTCTTTGAGACAATCCAAAAAGGCTGGTGTGCTGTGTTGAGAGGAATAGCTGTGCATCAGAGAAGTTGTTTTAAAAAGGAATCATTGCACTTACCACAAGATTACTTTTGTTTCCTCTCACTGTTGAGCATATTTTCTGATTTTGTCTTGTCAAACTATCCTCAATTTATTATTTCAATAAATAGATGGGTTCAGGTCTGGGGTTTTTTTTGCGATGACTTTTTATTCTTAAAAACCAGAGTAATTTTTTAATGACATTTAATCTTAACATTCACTTATAAGGTATTTCACTTCTCATTTATAAAATTTGTCTAGGATGAAGTTAATATCTTTTTTATGCTGCAGGCACTAGCAGCGACTGCAATTGAGTAGCAGGCAAGGCTATCCATAGACCTACCTCTGCTGTTGTGCCAGGAGCCAATTACTACACTTGCTTCAGCTACCAACGTGTTGGGAAGAAAACTGCATCGTGTTTCCCCAAGAGTTGGGAAACAAAGAGCAAAATCTTATAATCTTCACTTGCTCACCATTAAGATTATCTGCTGCCCCTTGCAATAGCTCCTGTCTTGCATGGGGGAAAACGGAATTCAGGGAAATTCCCCTCGGATACTCCAGTCATAGTCAAACAAAGGTCTTGCTTACATAGAAGGCAGCTGTTTCAGCAATGTTATGGAGGAAGATTTATTTATTTATTTATTTATTTCTGTTTCAGAAGAGTTTTAAACCAGCCTTCTTTCAGTGGCCCTTTCTCTGTCTCAGAATAGGACACTTGCTTTAGCGTGTACTCCATTAGTTGTCTCTACCAAAAATGCTCACAGACAAACCCATGTGCTATGTAAAACCTTCCTGTTTCCTCTGCCTTAATTTGTCTTGAGAGGCCCTACTAGGTTAAATGCATATTTTAATATAGATAGAAGAAAAATTGTAAGAAGTCCTTTTCCTTGCTGTACTGCTCCTTTTACAGAAGTCAGAACAAATGTAACAACAGATGCTCTGAAATGTTATAGTTTAAATAACATTAATGTAGTGGTTGAATATTTCTCAGACAGATGGGATAAATGAGATAATTGTGAAAACATTCTTAAAATAAAAGGAAGCCATCAGGTGAAAGGCAGGAGTTCAGGTAACATTGAAAAATATACCTTAATTTTTTTAAAAAATGTTTTCCTCTGACCAAGCTGTTAAGTGTCATTAAGTAGACATTAATTGTAAAATTAGTTGACGGTATTTGGCCCAAATGACTGTATTTCAAAGAAAAGGAGCAGCTGTCAGTCCATCAGCTATTGACGGAGTTTATTCAGTTGCTTCAATTATTTCTCAGACAGAAATTAATTTCCTGAAATCTCATACAGTAAGATAAGACACTGTCTCATTTTGATTCACTGTGGAAATACTCAGTCTTTGTTCTGCAACAATGCATTGTCTCTTGTAAAACAATAAATGACACCCTACATGTAAAAGAATTTTCATTTTCTACAATAGCTACAATGAAGAAACAGATCTAAACCAGTCATTGGCTACTTTGGAACAGACCACCTTTCTTAGTAGGGTGGCATCTACCCTGAAATGATGAAAAAATCTTAAAACATTCTGGACCTAAACTTCAAGATCTCTTGTGTAGTCATAGAAAATACTGATTTGTACTAACTCATAACAGCTAGAAACTTTTCAGAGGGAGGACAAAAATGTTAAAATACTATTTTATATGAATTACAGGCATTCTTTTGTGTCTTACAGTGATGCCTCTTCTTTCAGGCAAATAAAATGTCAACTTCTTTAAATCTATTTGGGATAACTGCCAGAAAGTGGTGTTTCAGCAGTAAGAAGACAAATCATCAATAAATAAATGAAAAGTAATACCAATATGGGGAGGGAACTTATTTCTTTTGGGGGCTTTTGGCTTTTTTACTATGTTTATTGTCCATAGGCCATTTGTAGATGTCTGTAGCTGGTGAATACTTTCAATTTTGGTTGTCCAAACCTGTTGCAATTTTTTCACCAGTGTTGATAGTTTGGCTGGCATTACCTTTAATGCAGCATCCTTAAAATCACCATCTTCTTTTTATGTCTTCACAGTGCAAAAACACCCAAACGTGACTATGGGGCATAGTGTGCTTTTGTGGATTTTGAGCAAGACACTTGTCTAATACACTTCAATAAATTGCTACCTGTAGACAAGGCCTGATAAAGCTAACATTATGAATATATTGTAAAACTACTGTTTAATAGTACTCTTAGTTAACATATTACAGTGATTGAATTTTTAGCCATGCATAATGATTTAAAATGCAGTTTCTATAAGCCAGCCTGGATGCTTAATGAGAGTGTTCTGCACTGCCTGGTGCGAAACCCTTGCTCACTCATTACTTTTACTCTCCTGAGCTCTGCCAAGGCTCACAGTGCTGAGGGTGCACACCCTCTCAGAAGTTTGGAAATGCTTGTGTAATCAAAGGAATATTGCACAGACCCAGGTCACGTCATTTCTGTCCGTGACACTTGCTAAGTTGGAGAAGATCCATCTCAGGTATTGCCACTTATAGTGATTCTATACAAAGATATGCCTTTCGTTCTGCTGAAAAATGCAATAAAGAAAGGAGATCATGGGAAATGCATAAGCATTGTGTGTGCTGTGAGCATTTAAACTAGAAATTCCTCCTGGAATTAGGGTTTCATTTCATATGGCTGTGCAAGGGGACAAAATGTGCCAGACAACACAATAGTTCCTATCAAGAAGACTTCACTGTGTGAAGACATAGGTCAGTTCAATTCATATCACAACTGAAAAGACCAAAGTCTGGCCTGAGGAGTGGGTTCTTAGGAGGCTGAGTCCTTGCTCTGTGCAGTTTGAGAGGTTTCCTTGGGGCATAAAGCATTGCTTGAAGGAATGTCTGATAACAGCATCAGTGATGAAAACAGGGAATGGGGAAAGTTGAATGAAAAAGAGCTCCAAATTGTAGCCGTATTCAAGGAGGATTCTGAATTAGAAAGGAGAAGGTAGGGTTTGTCAACTTTCTAAAAGTAATAAAAGTAAACATAATCAATTGGGAAAAAAAAAAGAAAATATTATGAGGAAAGGAGAAACTGAGGGAAGTGTAAAGAAGAGCTGAGGATACCTTATTTGTAGCCAAATTATTGGCTGCTATGAAACATTTTCATTATTTCTCCCATTCTGTTTGTCTTATCATCACTGTGTTCTCAATAAATACTGTATGTCACTTTTTGGTCCTTACAGAAGGAGGGAAAGAGAGAGAGAGAGAGGGAGGACAGAAGGAAATCCTTTCCTCTGAGATGTCCATGTTCTTGCATACAAATTGTGGCACACTTGTTATTTCAGATTATTTAGGCATTCTCTGCTTAATAACACATTTGGACAAACTACACCTTTGAAGGCTAAAATGAGTTGTTTCCTGCTGTCTTTTTCCTTGTTTAAAAGCCTGTTTGCTTGTGCTGATGGACATGAAAATGGAAGGAGCTGCAAACCGAACTGGTTTTGAACTGTTAGAGTTTGGGTACATTGAGAGGCAGTCCTGACCCAGTGAGCGCAAATAGAAAGATGCATGACTGTAGCAGGTAGATATGAATAACTCGTCAATGTGTAAACTCAATGATAACCTCTCCCTTATTTCATTATCTACCTACAGCAAATCCTACCAGGGCAGGAGGAGGAAGGGAGTACCCTGGCTCGTCTGAGGTGATTCGTGAATCCAGCAGCACAACAGGCATGGTGGTTGGGATCGTGGCAGCAGCAGCGCTGTGTATCCTCATTCTCCTGTATGCCATGTACAAGTACAGGAATCGAGATGAAGGATCGTATCACGTAGATGAGAGTCGAAACTACATCAGTAACTCAGCACAATCCAATGGGGCTGTGATCAAGGAAAAACAGCCCAACAGCGCTAAAAGTTCCAACAAAAACAAGAAAAATAAGGATAAGGAGTACTATGTCTGATCTCAACATCTAAAAGAACGCTTGTATAGAAATAGTCTTCATTTTATCTGAGACATAATACAAACTTATTTACTTTACTTTTTATGAAGCACATTCAAAAACAAACAAACAAAAAAGACAGGGAATGCAATCAGAAAGGAAAGACTGTTTTTAAAAACAAGCATTTCATGCTCTTGTTTTTCAGAAACAGGAGCTGATAAATTCCCTAACATCCACAATATTTTCATTTACTCTGCCTGTCTTTATGTTGCTGGAACGTTTCTGAAAGACAATGATGACACCACGCATTCATAAAGCAAGGAGTATTACTACAACATCAAGGCACAGTATGAAACAAAACAAATTAAAAAAAAAAAAACAAAACAGGAAAAAAAACAGAAAAAAAGAAGCTACCTATGATTCTGGATTTAGCCAAAGTGCTAGCGCTTTCTTGAGAAGTAAGTTAGTCTTATTGTCAGAGAAGACTGTCATTATATATGGTGACTCAACAAGCAAACATAGTTTGCCGTCTGGTGCAGTGAAGCAGTGATTGGAAACTTGCATTTGAAACAAAGTGCTGGCTTTTCTGAAGACTTATGTAGAAATACTTTCAAAAAGCCCCTTTCTGGTTGTGAGGAAAATAGTACGGAGGCCTTATTTTCAAAAACAAAAACAAAAATCTGGAATATAAGGCACATTTCCACAAATTAAAAAAAAAATCTAAAACAAGAGGGCATAGATGCAATCATTGGGAAATTTTCATGCACGCTTAATATGTTATTACATATGTTTATATAAAAACACATCTATATGTGCTTTCTGGACTGTGATAAGTGATGTTTTATAGCCTGTTGTATAGAAAATGCAAACTATATCTGCTCTTCAGCCATTTTTGGTAAACTCAATGTTATAAGTGTTGCTAGGTATAGAGAGTTTTATGACATCTGGAGCAACAGACATACTTCAGTTTTTTTGCAGCCATTATAAATTGTCCCAGACTTTTTCCCCTTTTTTTTTTTATTTTTAATTTACAGTGTAGTGGTTATACTAAGGGGGATGTGTATGAATGTATATAAGAGTCAGCTAATTTTTTTTCTTACTTGTACAGCCTCTATTACATTGCAATTAAGTTTCAGTAGTTTGTATGAAAGATGTGGACTAGAAAGCAAAAATATATCTACTGTAATTTGTCTTCTCCCTCCTATCCCCATCTCTTGCTCCTGATATGCATCAATGAAGTTGATCAGAATGGCCAATTTTCCTAGAAATAACATTCATTAATTAGCTAAATATTTAGTGACTTAAACTGGCCTTTGGCTTCCAGTCAAAGCTTCACTATTGGAGAGCATGGTTTGCCTTACAGAAACCTTGTTCTTAGAAATTATGAGAATGATGAGTTTCTTGAGAATCTTAGGAAGTATCATATAGTGTTTATCTGGCATTTAGTATGACAGCTACTAAAGCACTGAGTTGTAAAAGATCTTAAAATATCCATTTTAATTATCCAGGCTGATTCTACTGCAGAATTTATCCCTTTCTCCAAAAAGGAAACAGTCTTGACGTACATGGTAGTATTTTTTAATGGCGGGCATTTTGACACATAACGAAGTATTTTTAGCTAAGTTGATTGTGTAGTATTGCAGGACATCATAACCAGACAAGTTCATTGTGTTTTCAAGGGACACAGTTTATCTTGCATATATAAAACATTAATGCATTTTAGTTAAACATATTAAATATAATGCTGTAATTTACATATTAAGTTTGAGGTTTTCTAATAATAGCTCATTAGTTTCACAGCAATAAATCATAGCATAACATTTTATTTACATGTAAGTTTGAAGGGAATACATTAGAAGAAAGAGGATAGTTCAACAGAAATCAACCAAATTATCAGAAGGCCTCCTGGGTAGGATATAGATGTTCATACTTTACAGACAGGAAGGAGGAATTCAAAAATACTTTGAACAGGAGACACAAAACATGTTGTGTGTTACTCACTGTAGCTGATGAAAAAAAGTTGGAAACTGGTACAGCTATCTATCTGGGAGTCAAAGCACTTTAAAAATACATGTAGCTGACATGAAAACACCTCTCTTGAAGCTTGCCAACTGCATCAAGGTGTGTCATGTTGCATTTCTAAAACAATTTTTTATTTTCATTAGCATTTACACAAAAATGGGTGCAAGTTCACAAAATCCATCTGATGTTCATTTCTTAGATTATGTGGCATTCACAGTTTCTCCCATCTTTACAAGACAGCTGTACTCAGGGAATAGCAGGGGCAGGTATACTGGAGGTCATGGCTGGAAGCAAGAGACTTCAGCTGGAGCGGGGAAAGAAGAAGTTGAAAGCCAGGTGGTGTTCAGATTTCAGTGGTTGAAAATACATAGAAGAAAAAGAATAATCTGTTGACAGGAGACTGGACATGACAGAACATAGTTTGGGCAAGATGAAATGGTCTTTTCTGCTTGGTATTGATTGCATTAATAATATAACATTGTCAGGCCAACTTCCAGGCAGTTTGGTAGGTCAATCTTTAACTAAATCCATACATCAAGGAAAAAAAGATCTGCTATTATAATAAGAAAATACAATTTTAACACTGTTTCTGAAGGTTCTCCTTTTTCCTCTTTAATTTCATGATTTAACAAAAAACAATTATGGATGTATCAGAAGTGCCAGCAAGTCAGTGGATTTAAAATTCCTTTTTGTTTAAAAACAGCAGCAACAACAAACAGACATAAACCAACTACCTAACATAAAATTGGATCCTTTGTAATAACCTAATTTGTTTGACTGAGATGGCTTCATTTCTATAACTGTATTGTGTTGCCTTTTTTAACAAAACACTAAATAACATGTGAAACTTTCAACCCTAAGACATCAAAGAGAGGCCCAATGCCCCTAACCTTATAGTGCTTTCTGTGATAGATATTTACAATTTTTTTATTTGTTGCAAGGCCAATTTATTCATTATTGGAAATGCTAAGCAAGTGGAATTTACTGTTTTGTTAATAAAAATGTTTCTTAATACAAATTGCTGGCTTGTTTCTTCTGTTATTCTTAGATCAGGAGTACCTGTTCATCTTGAAGCTGTGAAAAAAATGGTACATTGGTATGAAGTTGCAGACATTCATGTCAGGAAAGAGTGAAGTCAGAGACATTTTGTGCACTTAATGAAAACCTTCCTATAAGTCTTGCATTCAACTGGCCCAGTTAGAAATGTAAAAATTACATCAATGCATTGTTTGGTTTTGCACAGACTTGCTTAATTTGAAATTTTCTAGCTTCAAATAATTAAAACTTGATGTTCCCCTCCCCATATATATATATGAAAAAAGATATCTCTTCTTTTTCTGTCACTTTTTGATTTCTGTGGTGGAAATAAGGTGGACAAGGGTAAGGTAATGAGATGAAAAGTTAAAACTGAAAATATTTTTCTTGTCTAGAAGATGGTTTAAAAAGTAATGGGAAAAGGAATGTATTTCAGGTCCTTAAAAACATTCCTAGATAACAACTACAAAATTTCAACCACAGCTAATCCATTATATGAGTGCTTTCCTACTTAGCATGATATTTAAATTCATGGGTAACTTCAAGCAAACATCTAATCCTATTGATTTAAGCAAGTGTCTAAATTTGCTTAAATGTGTTGCTGAATGGGGATGGAGCTAAGCTTTTGGATCTAAACTCCAAATAGAATTTAACTATGTATCTTCTTAAATCACACATCAGTAGCTCTTTGACTTCAATAAGATTTATTAATCTGCTTAATTACATAGAGACTGAAGGAATTTAGACAATTTAAGTTGCGGAATATCTGGAGAGAATAACCCCTATTTTCCATTGGTATAAAACAATTGAAAAGTTCTAAACTGCTTTATACTGGGATTAGGTCTTGCGTGTGTATGCTTAAATAAATACTGAAGGTTCCATTTAGAAAAATGCTTTATACACATTTAAATGAACTATAAGTGATTTTTGTTCTACTGCTACAAAGAAACAAAACAAAAAAACCCACACTTAATTATAAACTTTTTAATTTGTCACTGTATTTACTTTTTTTTCCTTATATCTATACTGTGCTCTCCCTTTTACCAAAACCCTAATGGCCTGTCAGTACCTGCATAATCCTTCATCATGTAGTCTCTGTAAGTAGTGTCGTCGTCCTCCATCATCAGTCATTACTGTGGCCAAGTAGCCAAAAAGACTTCACAGGATGATGAAAAGAGAGAAGTAAATGCCCCTGAATGCAACTTAGTACAAGGGAAATAGAGCACATACATAGTCTGTAAATGACAATTGTGTTTGTTAATTCCTTCAACATGACTTCTTTATAGCTCAACAAAACAGTTTTAAATCAGGTTTCTGCGTCTAATTTTAATAAGGATTATAGAAATTTGCTTCAAAGTTCACTACAGTCCGGTTTAGAGACACTTGGAAGTGTCATGGTGGATCAGCCATATTTGTCAGTACAATTTTATTTGGAATGCAGACTTTCCGCTTTATTCTAATGCCTCCACTTTGTTACAGTCTGTATTTCATTGTTAAAATATTCTGACCCTCATGGGAGTGGGGAGAAAGACAAATTCACACTGCATTTAATTTATTATAAAATGATGAATTCTTGGGGATGATAAAACTGCTTGCCTACCAGCCTCTGATTTGTCTAGATGATCTGCTCCTGCTTTAGTTGGTCACTGCTCTTCATGAAATGAGAAGCATCCCCCCATGGGTTAAGCATTGAGCTAGAAGTTCCGGAGAAGGAAAAGAAAAAGTAAATTGCACTAGTCAGCTCAGTTTTGTGTGGTGCAGGGACAGAACTCACCCAGTGCTTTACCTGCTTCCTTTGAAGGCTTCTTTCTACTGAAGGTCTTTGACAAACTTCAGCCATCAACTCTGACATTGGAAAAAAAAATTTGACCCCTCGCCTATCACAGGCACTCACTATTATGCAAATAACTTAATTTCTTACAATAATAGAATCATAGAATATCCTGAGGTGGAAGGAACACACAGGGATTGAGTCCCATCTCCTGACGTTGCACAAGAGACACCAAAAATCACACCAAGTGCCTAAGAGCATTGTCCAAATGCTCCTTGAACTCTGTCAGGCTTGGTGTTGTGACCACTTCCCTGGGGAGCCTGTTCCAGTGCCCAGCCACCCTCTGGGTGAAGAACTTTTTCCTAATATCTAAGCTAAACCTCCCCTGACACGCCTTCATGCCATTCCCTTGGATCCTATTTCTGGTCACCAGAGAGAAGAGATTGAGTTCCTGCCCTTCTGCTTCCCCTTGTAAGGAAGCCGTAGACCACTATGTTCAGAACACGTACGTTTCCATATGACCTTGCTCCTCCAGTGAAGCTGAATTGTGGACGACTTTGTTTTTTTTCTTAAAGAAAAAAGAAGGTGACATAAAGGGTAGAGTTATTTCAAAGATTGTGGGATTCTCAGTGGTAAATTGCCTTTAAGGACAGTAATTTCATGCTGGCATACACTTGAGAGGTTTGGAAACCCAGGCCAGTAATCCTCAACAACATCCTTTTGGTAAACAATAAAGAGCTCATTTGTCAGCAAGCACAAGGACCAACAGCAAGGCTATCAAAATGTGAATGTGTCAGTCAGGTTGTAGCAAGTAACACAGGAAAATGAAATTTGGGCAGCTAAAAATAACTGCTGGTGCATTGGCCAGACTCATATGGGTGAGTCCAATTACAGGCTAGTAAGCATTTATAGGATGATAAATGTCAAAACACTTCTATTGGTCATAGTTTGGGATGCAGCTGACAGAACACAGGCATGGGCTGCATGGCCACATGGGCATTTCCAGGACCAGGTAACAGAATACTGTTCAGGCACCCTCCAGTCTGGGGGATTGGGCAGGCTTTACACAAACAGCTGCTGCACAACAGCCAATTGGCTGTTTCCAGATAAACCTTCATTTTCCTTTGAAATTAAAGTACATTTTCTAGGAAAAGTACAGCAGATTGCTTTGTGAGACACACTAAGCAGCTCCCAAAACATGTCACAACACAGCCAGCACCATATGACATGGCTGCAGGTGCAGTTGAGAAACCTCCACCCTGCTCAGCAGAGGCTCAACCTCAGGATCCACTTGGAATGGGAAGGTATGAGGAGGGCAGACATAAAAGCTGCAGGCTCTGGTCTGGTGTGACTGCAGAAATGGGGGGAAATTCAGCTGTGAGGGTCTCACAGCCATGACTAGGTGGGGAACTCACCCCAAGGTTCATTGCTTGGCAAAGCTGGAGCAGGCACAGGTTTTCCTTAGTTACCAAAGGCCTCAAAGGACAAAAAACATTTCTCAAATAGGTGGTAGAATAAAGAGTTTAGGAATTCATCAGGATTTACTTCAGCTTTACCCACCTGTACTTCACATCAGAGAAGAGAAGCTCAGGCCTCCTGCACCTGGAGAATGAAACCAAGCAGCAAAAACCTCCTACAGGCGTTAAACTCACTCCACAGCAATATGAGGATCCTGAACTTTCTGAGACACCAGATTTCAAAAGCTTGGACCAGAAAATTGGCTGAGGATGAGATCCAGCAACACACTCCCTTAAACCATATGGAAAAAGGAGATACAAAAATCTTAAAGAAGAAAATAACAATGCAAACAAACCTTCATGCCACTGTCTTCTACTCAGCTTCTCAGGATCACAGGTGGACTTCATTCCTTTCTGATTACACCTGGAGAGCTTGTTACATCAGTCCACCTGGCAGAAGGGTTGTTGTGCTAGCAAGCACAGAGCTTGCTCTAGTTTTGGACCCTTCACTCCACATGTGAGCTAATTGTACAGGGATTTTCCTTGAGATTCAGGCACTGCTGGCAACCAATAAAATGAAGGGTATTTACTGACTTTTATTTGAGTTATGAAGAGGTCCAAGGAGCAGGAACTCCAGTGAGAGAAAAAAACCCAAGGAGGGTTGTCTCATGCTGACCAGCAAGTCTCCATATAATAAGCAGAAGAATTTCAGGTAATTAATTCAAATCTTGGGTTTTTTGACTGGTGGTGCTTGAGAAAGGCAAGTCTATGCTCAGCTTTTCTGAAAGCTAAATTTGTTTGGGAGCTCATTTATACCTGTCTTCAGGCTCTTTTTAGAGAAGTTTTTCAAAATGTTGATAGCACAAATATAACAGTCATTACCTAAACCAATTTCTTATCTATTTTAAGAGTTTTGTCTAAGGATTGTAGCATTTGACTCATAAGTTATAGTACCTCTGCACTAGTAAGAATAAATTTATAAAGCATGGCAGTTGATTCTGCGGACCTGACCTCCATATGGTGTCTTGGGATTTTCTTTGAACTGGTTGTAGTCTCATCGCCCAGACTGAGTGCCAATTAGTGGTTAGGTGGCATTGGGTGTGTTCATGCTGCTCATCTTATTTAATCCGCAAAGTGTCCAGTCCTTCATGCAGTGTGCTCTGTGAAGTTAATTGTAGTAAGTGGGAACAGCTGGAGCTCCTTCAGAACTGTACTCCTGATCTTAGATAAAACTTTCATGAGGAAACAGCCTTTGGGCATTGTTATATTCCAGTGTGCTCGCAACAATTCACTGTAAGAAAAGCAGGATGTTTTTAGTATGAATTACTCACCCGCAATTGAAAACTGCTGTTAGATGTAAAGACCTTCCTCATATTTTTACAGGACTTGATGTCTTTGCAATTCTGGCCCTCATATTCCTCTTTAACCACCACCCCTGCTACCTAGCATCCCCTCAACTCTTTTCAATAAACTTAAAGAAATAATGGTTTAAAGGACTTGTTTTCTTTGAATAGATTGAGGTAAATATGGAAGTATTTTTGGATAGTCACTGTACGAGGAAGCCGTGTTACCAACACTGAAATCACCAACTTTGTGCACAATTGTAACTTGTAGAAACATTCTGTAAGCAAAACTGGAGCTACTGGAGGAGGTGAACTGGAAGAAATGGCTGGAGCAGAGCTGGGTTTGGCCACTGTTCAGGGGCAGAAGCACACTGAACAACCAGAGTCTTCACAAAACTCCACATCCAGATTTTGCAAGACAGATCTCCTTTTAAATTATGTTTTGACAGTCATCTCTAACCTAGTTCTCACCAAAATAAATTCCTTCCTATATGGGAATTAATCACAGTAAGCTTCCCAATTTAGTCAGTATTAAAAATATCATGAGAAACCACAAGAGACTGGACTACATTTTGAGATCTTTGCTTGTATCTTCTGCAGACAGGAAAGCTGCCATTTCCATTAAGATTTAAATTTCATTGCTGCTTTTAACTACAGAATGATTACGCTTCCCTCTAGCACACTGCATATTATTATGGACACTTCATACAAGTATTTTGAATAGCCGTCATTAATTCTTTTAGATTTCTAAGGGTTAGGCATCAAAGACTGACGATATAGACTGATGCTAAAGATTTTTAGATTTGAATTCTTGGAAATGACCATATTTGTGTTTAAGTGGCTCCTTATAAGTTTTGCCTAAGTTCCAAAAATCATCTTGACAAGTCTATTTTTATTAGTGCATTTTGGCAAAAGTTGATTGCTAATTATAGAAAGAAACATTCTCTGTTCAGAAACTGTTTTAACTTGGGACCAGTTTAATACAGGAAGAGGAATATGAATTTAGAGGTTTTTAGACATATTGAGGTTTTGCTATTATCTAAGCCAATTTAGAATTTTAGAGACTTTAGATTCCAAAATGAACTTGGAATTGTTGTTCATCTGATTTTTGATGGGAGTTACCACACATCCTAGGTGAAGGTTTCAGTGTGTATGAGTAAAGTTGTAGCAATAGTGTGATGCCTGATCTCACAGGTTTCTGGAAGGCAGCTTTGCCAGACCTACATGTGAGCACAGTCTTTGCCTGTTACAGTGCTCTGCTCCCCACATGAAAACTTTCAGTGATTACCTATCTGTGGGAACCATTGCACAGACACTGCTGCACACCAGCGAAGTCTCCTGCTCAAAAGTGAAACTTGGCATTAATAGGTACTCTGAGGTAAAATGCACATTAACTTCCGTGGGAGGAGGTATTTCTTCCTGAGTACATAGGACCTCAAATAAATCAGTATGTTAGAAAATGCTCCAGAGAGCTGATGGAGGGCAAGGATATGTCCCTGAACAAACACACTGAATACAGAAAATATACTGAATATAGAAAAGCAAATCCAAAGACCGTAAAACCTATGGGATAGTCCTGAAGTTACAGCAGTAAATAATGCAGCATAACAAAATGGGGACTGTACCAACAGGACAGTTTGATTTTCAAAATTGGTTTCAAAAACTGTGCAGATGCTATGTAGTAATGAAAGCAGAATAAAAATTCAGAAGTGGAACTTTGTGATAATAGGATGGAACAACAAAATGATGGACTACAGCCATAGTAGTTACAACTGCCTGGGGAAATAAAGAGGAAAGAAAAAGAAGGAAAAGCACCAAATACATCTGAACATCCCTGATCAGCAATGAGATTTTTCTTTTGCTGTACCCTCATAAGCTCCTCTGTAAGTAAACTGTAAGCATTTAGAGGATGTGTGCAGTGTTCTGTTATGACTCCTAGGCAGGGAGCTAAGACAGCCTAGGATTTGTGGTAGGCCTAAGCTAAGTGCAGGTTAGGTGATTCAGCAGCTGCCCAGCTTCCCTCCCAGCTGTGATGCTGCAGACACAGCCATTCTAAGCTGGCAAGTGTCACATCAGCTTGGTATCTCTGTGCAAGCTGCAGTGCAGGCACTCATCTCTCACTGCCAGACAGGAGATGCACCAGGCCTGCCTAACCTGGCCTGTGGGATGTGGTGAGGGGCATGAGGACCTGCAAAAGGGAGAAAGACCAAACTCCTCTGATAGCAATAACAAAGCACTAACAATTTCATTCCTATGGGGCATGTTCCATCTCCACTGCAGGGTGATGCTGAGGCTCCATTTGAATTTGATTCATGATGTCTCATCTTCCTTCAGATGCTTACTGAACACTGTCAGCTGGAACTTCTTCAGCGAAGAGTCACATTTCTTTACTACTCCCACTATCATCCACCGGGAATTTCTGAAATCGGAGAAGTGCTTGTATCACTGCATATGCTTTTCACTTTTCCCTTATAAGCTTTTTTTTTTCTTTGAATGTTTTTCTAAGGCTAGGAAAGAACAGTCAAAAGATAATCAATTTTCACTAAATACCCATTAAAAAACCAAAGCTAACAAGAAACCCATTAATGCTGTCCGGTGATTCTTTCTGTTGCTACAATGGTGTCCATTCCAAGTACTCAAAGTACATGAACCAGACTGCAAAGTCTAAGGCTTTCATTACAATAACAGTATTTACAACATGTGAAATGTTGCTGAGTAGGGGAGAGACACTTCTTCCAGGCTTTTTGCCCTAGTTTAAATTCAGTAATTGTCTAGATTGCATTTCACCTGCGTATTGTTGTTATTGAGTATGATTCTGCCATTTAGAGAGCATTTAGTTTCCTAATATACCTATACCTATGTAAGGATAATTGTGGAAAGAAATTATAATTTCTAAAGTATCTACTGCTCGGACTGATCTTGCCTGTACTAGCATGTGTCTGTCTAAGCACATACACAACCACCTGTGCATATAATTGTCGCCATGCTGGTATGTTCAGTGGGAGAAAGGAAGGTGACAACCGCACTATACTAAGTAGTAGCTACTTAAAACTTAAATTTGAACTTGCAAGTTTCAAGAATAGGTGTCTTTTTTATTATTTAATTTTCCAGTGTATTCTGTAGTAAATGAAAGTAGGAATGAAAGGAAAATATTCTTGATTAACAAGACTCTTGGTCCAAGCAAATGTTTTGATCCTCCACTGGACTGCTACCAAACATTGGAGCCACAGCGGAGGAAGACAAGATTGTGTCAGGGTGGGCCAGAATATGTGTCTTCTGGTTGGCCCACAGGTATATAACAGCCAATGCAACTTCACAGAAATTAACTGCTCAGAGTCATTTTATGTCAGCATAACTCTGTAGACTTCATTATAATTTTTTGTGATTGTACCAACGTGAAACTGAGCCCAGCAGCATATGTCTGTGACACTGGGATTTATAGTTTAGACCTTCCTTCAACCTCATGCAATGGAGAAAATCCTGCTTTCTTATTTTTTTATTGCAGAGGGAACATTATATTTCCATTGTTACAGAACTGCAACACAAAGAATGATAGATATAATCAAAGGGTCTTTTATCTTCTTCTTTTTTTTTCTCATTATAAAAATCAGCAGTTCTGCAGCACTGATTCCTGGAGGTATATAGCACTACTTGGTTACTACAGCAACAGACAGCACTGACAGTACCAAGTTACAGATGAACTGGGTCCTTTTGCAAGACCAGATCAGAACTAAAATGGTTGTGATAAATCTGCTGTGTGTAAAGTTGGTGGGATTAAAATGTTAAAAGCACAAATATAATATAGGAAAGTACTTTATTTTACAAAGAAGCTTTTGCAGTGCTATACAACCAGTCAAATCAAAACAGGTGGGAGTACATACCAAATCTTCAGCAATTAAATCAGTCATTCTAGTTTCGTTTTGCCCTGTTCCACAAAGGTTTGCACCATCTCTTGTTTAGGGACTTAGGCAGATCTCTAAGCAGGGGGTAGCTGGTAACTATTCTCAAACTAGTAGAAAGGGCTGTGCCTAAGGGAAGGACAGAAATTTCCGAAAGTCTTGATGTAAAAAAAGGTAACGTAAACTGCATTATCTTGGATCAACTGCTTTTCGCCAAATCAGACTTGCTCTGCTTTTTTCGCCACCTCCTTTGGGAGTAAAAGACACAAGGTACATAGGGGAAAGAGGGCAATCTAACCTTTCTTTTTCCTCCTTGCCCTTCGTTCTTCCTCCTGTCTCTGTGAAAGACACAGGATGTCTATTCCTGCTAAAGCACCCTCAAAATAAATACTAGATTTGTTTCAAACCCTGAGTCCCTACAAACCCCTTAAAGCAGTCCAGCTTTCAAAAGCGTACAGTGATATGAACTATTATGTGCTGAACTCTTTAGAAAGGCTGACTGTAAGTTGTATTTACTAGGACCCAATCCGTGTTAGTATTTGTGATGCAGAAACACTTTCATAAATTGTGCCAACACATTTTCTAGCAGAGAAGCTGCTTATACTGGGCAAAATGTGCCTGTGGCAAGAGAGGTTAGAAAGAAATGAGGTATAAAATAACAATCTCAAAGTGTTATGTTAGTGTAACTATATCTAATTTAGCTCCAATTGCTGATATTGGGGCTTCTTCTTTCCTTCTGTCTTCTTCTGTACAGGGTGAGAAAGGAGTGTATCCCTAGAACAATTCTGCTGTCAGTGACGGTTTCACGTTGGCTTTGCCTAATCAAAAGCAGATGAAAGCTAGTAGAGCAGCTATGAAGAACCAAATTACTGAAGTACAATGCCAGTCTGTGTTGGAGTAAGGCCATAGGATGAGACTGAGTTACAGAAGCTCTTTAAAGCTATTATGTATTAACTGAGCCACTGTATCTACATGTATGCATGCTCTGAGATTGCCTGGAGAGCTGTGTGCATTAGCTTGAGCAATAATGAATGAGGTTGAGGCTCATGCATTTTGCCTTGACTTCAGGGGGTAAAAAAAAAAACTGTGATGGAGAATGATGTCAGCTGAGGAGATTGCTGGTAACTTGTTAAGCCATTCTGACTCATCTGTGTTAAATCTCCTGCCTGTACCCTCAGCTGCAGCTAACTAGACTTTTAGGCAGATAAAGAAAAAAATGCAGAGACTGAGAAAAAATAGCTAGCTCTCCAAACACACTTAGCTACTCAAAAACATGCCTGGAAAAAATGCTCAATTAAGAGAGACACCTAAATAATTCACCAACTTTTTAAAGTTTTACACTCTCTGTCATTGATTTCTGACTCTAGCATATTCATCATTATATGGCATGTTATTGAATTACTGACTCTTGCCAAACTGAAACAAACTAATCAATTCTTTATGTTCTTAAGAACAACAGAAAAACAGAAAGAGGCTGATCTCTCCATTATCCTAGTCAGACAGTTCAGCCATGCTTTTCTCGTTCTTTTAAACTGTTATAGAAAATCTCCAGTTTTCATTCAGGTGTCAGAGTCCTGGCAAAGTCAAACCACCTTTCCATAGTTTAAGATCCTTCAAAAAATAGAAATAAATACAGAGATTCTTGGAAAGTAGAGTAGGATTAATTTTACAGAAATTTGCTGTATATTTAAATATCTCCATGATGAAAGTCTAATGTAGATTATTCTGTAGTCATCTGAAAGAAATAAGCCCTTTCAGGGGGAAATACATAAACCATTTTAGAAGTTTATGTTGAGAAAACCTAAATGCTGCTCTCCACTGCCTCTTGAGAGTCTATATAGCTCACACAACAGAGTTTTTTGATTTCTTTGAATGAAAAAGCACTGCTTAAATTGTGGTGAGACTTTGCATATAGTCATCATCTTCTGTCTGAAAAGTCTTCCATGATTAACACATAACCCAAGCTGAAGCAGAAAGATAATTTGTCTCCTATTTTATTTGAGGCATACCCTGTCTCGAAGATACACTGATCAAAGGGGCACTCCCTAAAGGAAAATGGTAGCCCTATGAATGTCCTTGACTCCCTTGTCACCCTGTGTGACCAGAATGTGTTTCACTGGAGGATACTGCCTGATTTGATGGGGATCCTAAAGCCTCTCTCTGCACTGGTTCTTGTGGATCCCCCTCCTTCCCATGTTCTAGTTCTTGGCCCCTTGTGGATCCTTTTACTCTCCAACTGTCCTTCCTCATTCACACTCCATCAGAGAGCTCTTGCTAGTGACTGAAGTTGGTGATGCTGCTGCCAGTGCAGCAAGAAACCATTTGATAGCTATGGAAAAGGAGTGCTTGAACCCAGAAAAAGTTGTCCATGCTGTGTCATTGCACTCTGGCTGAAGGAAGCCTTCTACAGAGCTGGTCATCACATGCAAGTTTCCTGAGCCTTAATCTTAATTAAATCTTCCCCAATAAATACTGTTATGTACAGAACAATGGCCAGTCTTCTGAACAGTAGAGAGGCAATAAAAAAGCAAGTCTACTTCTTGTGCATGGGAATTGTGAACACACATACAGCCTGTAATCCCAAGATTTATTTAAACTGGGAACTTCATAAGGCCTTGATCAAAACAAACATAATTTCATTCACTGAGCAGCATCACTGGGATACGCTGAACTGCTATTTATCTATTTATGGCAGCATTTGGATTAAACATTCTGGTCTTGAAGATTTAGGGTGTTAGAAATGGGAGGGAAAAGCAGAGACAAGACCCAGTAGTATACAGAGTGCTGGATAGCTTTTTGTATTCTTCTCTTTTCCCCCTTTTTTTAAAGCTTCTTCCCTTTTGAGCTTAAAATACTAATGAGTACAAGCTGTTCTGCACAAGAGGAAACCTGCAGATGGAAAACAATGTAGATATGTCAGTTATACCTTACTCCATTTAGTAACTACTGTCTTCAACATACCCAGATTAAATGCACCTGCAATAAACATTTTTTGTTATTTAGGGGTTTTCCAGTTGGTTTTAAGCATTTCTGTATTATAGAGAAACATTATTTTTTTCTGTGCTGTACATACCTCATTCACATCTTCGCATTATGTATTACTGTTTAGCTCTTAAAGAAGGAAAATGGCTCAGATCTAGTGAAATGTACAGTTGCAGGGTAAATAAACATTTACTGTGCATTTCTTCCTCAAACTTTATGGACTGTTGCAATGTAATTAGTAGACAAGATAAATTTTAAGGTCTTGGTTTGGAAAAAAAAAAAGCTTGACAGTTGCAAATAGCTCTTTTCAGAGAAAGATGAGAGGCATAATTTTTCTACAATGCCTTTCAATATTAAACTAGACTACGGAGGTCAGTGTATCCAGCATTCAGTGGTAGCATAATATGATTAGTAACATCCTTTTAACTTCCATACATAAAAAAAGCTAATGGGATAAGTGAATTCTCACAGTAGTTCCTAGAGGAGAAAGGTCTTAGGTCTCCTCTCCTAAATATAGAACACACAGTTCTAGTTTTGATTTCACAGTGGTATACATGACCAGGTCATCTTTCTAGGGTAGCTCATTCTTTTCTCATTCAACACCCCTTGACTGAATGGCCATTTCAAGCTCATTTGCCATTTCTGGATCCCCAAAAACTGAAGCTGTCTCCTCTCATGCCCTAGCCACCTTGACCTCTCCTGTCCTTGTGTTGCCCCCTGCATCTGCTCTTCTCCTAGTGCCCAGCCAGCACTGCCCAGTTGCACCATACTCCTGAAACTTCTGACATAAAGGAACTGCAGTGAAACAACCAAGTGATGGTGCTCAGCAAAAATACCTACCCAGAGAGTCCTAGAGATATGCATCTTTCCTCACTACTCCAGAGTATGTATCTGATTCAGCTGATGAAACTGCACAAGAACAAATGAGCTCACTGAATTTTGAGACCAATTTTGGCTCCAATTCTTTCTGCAGCTTCTCATGGCTTGACGGATTGATTAAGTCATCATTAACAGCCTGAACCTTTGAATGAAAGCAGTGGGAGTTTTGCCACTTTTACCAGCAAGAACAGACTGCTGCACTAGTTTCCCACATGAAAGTACAATTCACTTACATGTAAAAGGGTAAAAAATAGTCCAAAAGACTGACATCATGGCTCATGAGTCAGTTTAGTACAGAAATCTTGCACTAAGGCAACTGAGTCCAGTAAAAAAGTCCGTGGATAGTCTTTATGTTTGTTTTATGGCCTGATTTCAGCTGGTCTGACTTCATCTTTTTGCTCAAGAAGGTGTGTGTGGACATAGGCAGGGTGCCTTTGGTGTACCTTGAAAACTAATGCATTCCTCCATTTTTTTCTTCTTTCTCCTTTCTCATCCTTCCCATCATCCCATGTGACACAGTGAACCTTGGGACCACTGAGGACAGGACATCTTCGGAGTGAGCCATCCCTCTGATTTGATTGTCAGCCTGTAGGTATCTGTGGAGAGATGTGTGGTGTGTGGCAGCAAGCACTGGGTGATTTTCAGAATCACTGAAAATATAACCTGAACCTCCCACCTAGCAGATAAAGGATCTACCACTACTGAAGAAGGCTAACCAACTTTAGCACAATATATTTATTTTAACCCCTAAAATCTCAGTATAGACTTGAACAGAGAAGCAGACTTTTACAAGGACTCTTTGGAGTACACTTGACCTCATACATTACACTTCAGTGACCATCATGATTTCTTGGTCATAATGTCAAGGAAAGATATAATTAGATTTATATTTATGTGCTTTATGCAATATAGAGGGTTATTTTCTGTTTATGCTATTACTGCTTTGGGAGTACAAACAAAACTGATGAGCACATTATTATACCTTTATGAGGGCAAGTTATTCAATGCATGAATGCTAGTGACACTTTCAGTGCTGTGCTCACAATCCTTATTCTGATCAGAATGGTTTAAATAATACATGAACTCACGCAAATACATATTGCAGCTCATCTCTTTCATTAGGAGTCTTGCTAAATTCTCTCAGCTATTCCTCTTGAGCACTCACATGTTTTCAGGGTGAAAGTCCTTTTATTTGTCGCAGACAGGTTGCAAAATCTTGCTGAGATATCATTTTAAATTTGTTTGTCTGTGCAACCTAGTTTAACAAGGGCAGCTTTCAGCCTTTGCTTTTCCTGTTCTTCCTGGGGGAAAAAAATAAAGCTTATGTAAAGTGTTTTAATGTATGAATTAAAAACATATGAAAGGAGAACTGGAAAATTGGATTTGGTAATTAAGATTTTGTGTTGGGACTGCAGTGCTCTTGGTCCAGTTCCCTAGAGTTTCTATATGACCTTGAGCTAGTCATGCTAATCTTCTTGTCTCCGTAAAGTGGGGTAACAGTTCCTTCTTTTCTTTCCCCTATATTTTGTCTGTTTCACTCAGGTACAGGTTCTCTTTTGGTGTCTTTATACAACTTCAAACATATTCAGGAATTTTTTTGTAAATCAAATACTAGTGAGGAAAATACTTCCAAATTTATACATTTGGTGCTCCAATTCAGGATAATAATTTTAAACAAATACGTTGAAGAAGGTATATTTATAGAGAAAGCTCCTGCTTCCAGTGGTTTTGGGCAGAAAAGCAAGGTTCTGTATGTCCAGGATGGGATCTGTGCATTAAATACAGCTGGCACAGATGAATGAATCCATCTTTCATGCCTGCTCTCGGCTCTGTGTACTTTGGAAGTGTTGCATGAGAGTGAGGAGATATTCTAGAGAGAGGCCTGATACATGGCAGCAGAGCAGGCTTTGGAAGTGATAAGAGACAGAGAGGAATGCATACAGAGGATCCCTGCTGGGAAAGGAAGTTACAGTTGATTATGTGTCCTACTTGTAAAGGACTGCAGGCTTGTGTGGCTTTGTTTTTCAGGGGAGTACCTGCCCTCAATGTCTGCAATGCTTCCTGCACTGAACTTAAATATACAGCTTTGCATTGGAATGGCTGTGATGATTTCTCTGTCCTTCCTGCCATCCACTGCCTGCTATTTCTGCTGAGATAAAATGAAAGTGTGTGAAACAAACCAAACACTGTCCCCCACCCCAGCCTAATCAAGTTACTAAAATGAAATAGAATTTAAATCATGAATCATTCACCAGCACCTACCAAAGCAGGACATTGGGGCTTGCTAATGAAGTACTGCTGTTCATCACCTGCTATGCGTGCCCAATTTCTCCAGTTCAAGGTGGCGCATGCTCCTCACTTACATAGATGCTGCTGTGATCTCAGAAGTCCCTCAGGGCCTGCAGCCCTACATGGGGGTCATTCACAAACAGGTAAAACAAGGCTGGGCTGTTTCTCTGCATTCTGCAATAACAAGTCTGTGCTGCTGCTCTAAATCCATAAAGAGGACAGCACAGGGAACAACTATGGGCTGTGCCTATGAAAGTGTTCCTGGTTCATTAGCTCTGATTGCTGTGTTAGATACACCTGCATCCCCACCTAGTTCTGACACCATCTATTAGGCCAGCATGACCTCCCTGCTGGGCAGCAATCATTAGTCACTCTGCTCTTAAGAGAAGCAGATGATGCTTACCTGGGCTGCTCAGCAATTTCTAGTCTTTTCTGTAGTTCTTCTGTGTCATAAGCTGTGCTTTTCCTCAAGAATTTACTGTTTCAAAGCTGCAATGTCTTAAGCAAAAATGGGGAGTAATCCTGTAACTAAGGAATTTTCAATCTATTTGCTGTCACTGGTCACCCTGTTGGAAATTGTACAAAATCTGAAGAAAAAGGTTAAAACAGATCTACCTTGCAGCTTCATGCCATTCTCTGCCAGGTCAATGAGGTTTTTGTGTATTAAAAGCATCACTGGTACTGAGGCTTCAGTTAGGAAAGTTACTGTATCCAATCTGCGCTCAGGATCCTGTTGCACTGACACACCTCAGGGATAAAATGCAGTCCTGTAATCCCTTGTGTCAAGTGGGTCTGTGAAACAGTGAATGCCTCAGGGCTCTGCTTGATGGCTGAAATGACTCGATGTCTGGCCACTTGTAGGGTCCAGTGAGTTCAGGAGGGCTCTAGAACAGGAAATCCCTTGGGGGGTTATATTTGAATTTATTTTTTTTTAATCATGCATATTGACCAACTGAGGTTTTATGTACCTGCATGTTAAAGTGCTCCACAGAGTTTCCAGTAAAGTCCATTTCTGGAAATAGTGAAAGAGCTGGAGAGGAAACATGAGAACTTTGCCCAGCACTGTTATGTTTAGCACTGGGAGGCTGCTCTAGCTGTGAGAATTTCAGATTGTTTTTTGTTCAGAACAATCTGGCAGGGAGAGAGACAAAAAATGATCAAAGGAAAAAAGCAAGGCAGTTGTTTGTAAAGAGTGACTGCTATTCTTTTTATCCTTGTTGGCTGTGGGTCTGGTTGTGCCACTATTGAAGTTGATAGCAAGGCTTGAATGACTTGAGTGGTAAAAGACCCTAAAGGAGAGTACCTGTCTCATATCTTTTTATCTTTGTAACTAATTATAAAACGTTTGAGGTAGATGATCACTCTGGGCTATTTTCTACCTACCCTCCTACCTTCTCCTCTCCTCTTACCCTCCATTTATGTGTAAGTACTGCTCAGGAAACTTGTTACAGGTGATGTAATGTAAGAGAAGCTCTGCCATCCAGTCTGTAGTTGCTGCAAGTCATCCTCTTCAGGCTTCTTCTGTTATAAACATTTTTTTTCTAATACCTCAAAGAGAAATACTCTAGTAATTATAGCAGCAATTTCCTTCCTTAACTTTACTGTTCCTTCTCTCCTGTGCAGATTATTTCATTTAAGTTGATATCCTGAACAATTACAGTACAACATCATTTGAGACGTAATCACCTCTGGCTAACCTCTTCAGGGTCCCTTGGATATAAATGTGTTGATGTCTAAGCATCCCAGTGAGAAGATTTTAGTGAGAAAAAAACAATATGAAATCTAATATTTCCCAGGAAACTTGGACAGGAACAGAGCAGAACAAGTGCTTTCTGTTAGGGACAGGCAAGGAATATCAGAAGAAGATATTGCATTGATTTTATGGTCAGAAAGAATAACTGTGATCATCTATTCCTATTGCCTGCAGAACACAGGCCAAGGTTTTGGCTGCAGACAGTACTATTGGCTGTAATGAGCTACATCCAAAACCCTGTGCAGTCACTGGAAAAAATGTTATTGGCTTCAGTAAGAGCTTTGGATCATGATCACTGTGAACAGAAGCCCAGCAGTGTAGCACAGCTGTGGGGAAACCCCTAGTACATACCGAGCAGTGATCATTTGCCAGTAAACAGGGAGTATCAGTGACTTCCCGGAGGCAGGACATTACATCTTCCAGAATTTCTTCCTTGGCTCTGTGGCTGTTCTCACTAGGGTGAGAAAGAAACTCGGGAAAAATGGGCAGGGAGGAACCACTTCTCTCTGCCTCCCTGCTCTGTCTGGAGCCACAGCCCCTGAGGCTGCTCTCAGCAGCAGTTCCTGTTGTCGCGGAACACCTGCACAGAGTAACTTCTCTGTTCCCTATTTTGGAAGATATAACAAAGACAGCTGGAGTCTGGTGTGCTCATGTAATGCTTTTGTCAGGAAAAAAAAAGATATTTAAATTTTTTTTTGTTTAGAAATAGCTTAAAAAATGTTGAGAAATTTAAAGATGTTTGCAAAGGTGGGTGTAGGTCGTTTTACAAAAAAATCAACAGCAACAAATTGCTCCATCAGAAATGTATTAGATCAGTCTGGCTAGTCTGAGAGAAAAATATAAACAATCTAAAATAAAAAGAATGCTCAGAAATGCTCCTCTGGGGCTCTTTTGGGTCTTCAAAGCACAATAATTCAGAAATACTGCATTTTGTGACAAAACTGCAGTTTGCATTTTAGCAGTGGCAAAGCTAAGCATAATATATAATCAATGTTTCCAACTCCTAAAAAAAAAGGCAGAATCAGATTGTGAAGGACGTGATACAACAGCATAATTCCCACCGGTGATGTAAAACCTCTTTTCTGCAGCTATGACTGCTCTGGCATGCATGCTTCCAGCAGTACTCCTTTCAGAAGCAGGGAAGGTGAATGGAAGCCTTCAGGAACTGGTATTTTCCATAAAAATATTCATTTTCAGACCAAAGTTTAGTTTCTTCCCAGATAGCTAATAACTGAAAAGTGCTGGTTTGGGTGATACACAAACCACTGAGTCCTGCTGCTGTCCCTGATGAACAAACTCACCAAAGCCGGCCGCCAGCTGACCCCTTCAGCAGAGGTAGCAGGTGTTGCAGTGGTCACTGAGTGCCAAAAGCTGTCACTTCTTTAGAGGGTGCTCTCTCCAAGTGTCCCCACAAGCTCACAAGAACATGTGCACTCCTCCCTGCACTGGCCTCTTTGATGAATACCTGAAACTTGAACAAGGCTCACTTTAAAACTAGGTAAATAAAAGTGTCCTTTCTCCCTTTCCCTTCAGTCTGTTTTTTTCTTTTCAAAATGTGAACTTTTGCTCACTGTCAAGCAAGTTGGCCAAAGTAGAATTTAAAGTTTGAACTTCCATTGCTGAAATTATCTGGAGGACAGTCACATCTGAAAACTTTCCATCACTGGACAGCAGGTACTTCAAGTGTCTCGTACCGTTTCAAATGCCCTTGGCATCCTGACTTCCAGATGCACCTCTGCTTCCAGGCAGAGATTTCCCTGTATTATGTCTGTCTAGTGACAGATCCACACTTTTCTAGGAAGGTAAACAAAGGGCAATCAGGTGAAAGACCCTGACAACCTAAAAGGTATTTAGCTGCCTAAGGAACTTTGATGGACACAGCAGGGCAATATAGGGAGACAAGAACCAGCTCTGCAAAAGCTGGTGCTGGACTATATTGCCATAGCATGTCAGCTAGGTTCAGAAACCCTGATCTGCAGTTAGCACTACCACTCAGCAGAGCAGATTTTTGATGTATCTGTTTTGTTCCTAATAACTCCATTAGTCCAGGGATAATTCTGTTATCCTCGCATAACACTTCATTACGCCATGCAGACACCCCCTGAGGAACTGTTCTAAAGCCTTTGATAAAACAGGAGGTGGAAAACTCCGCATTGAAACTTGGAGCATAAAGCTCCAAGAAATGATGCTGGAAAGCACGTACCACCTCTTAGGACTCACAGACAAGTTGAATATTTGGTCAAAACCTTTCTCATGGATGTAGCAGGAGGCAGATTTATACCAGTAGGGAATCCAGGCCTTTGCTTTTCTCACTCGGCTTGGGCACTAATGTGAGCATATGCCAGGGAGGATGGGCCAGGTCAGGCTGTATATAAAATCTGCTTCTTCTTAAGGGGAAGAAATACAGCTTGTCTATAGCTACTTATTTTGCTTGATATGCACCCTCTTGCAGCAGCATGAGGCAAGACAGCTCCTTTTGGGCAGAAGTAATGCCTTCTGCTCTTAGAAGCAGCTTGTGAGCTATCATTGGCATTTGGGGGTAGGTTTACTTCTTTCTGATTTCTTTTGAACTAACATCAGTATGGGGTTATTAGCAGCATACCCATCACGTTTCTAATAGTGTAACAGTGATGCTAGGAAATGTTAAGGACTGTACAGAGGAAAGTTAGTGTGCTGTGCTTGGAGGCCCATCCAGATTTTGTTGACAATAATTGCTTTTCTCCAAGGGTCAGCAGTTTTTTGTTTGTCCTCGGCAAGACCGAGACAATAATTAACACTGCTTGAGCTCTTTGCTTTTTGCTCTGTTGTCTGTGATCAAAATGTCTGTGCCCCAGCAACTGGGACCTTACAGTGTTTATCTTAGGAGCAGCATTACAGTATAGAAGGGAAGAATTGAAGGTATTTAAGAAAATTATTGGAGAAGCAGTGAAGAAAATTGTTCCAGTGGGAAATGAATTAATCTCACATTTTAGAAATGTTTTTCAACCCTTTCTACATTGCAGACTTCCTCTAAGACTCCTCATCCAGTCATTTTACTGCTTATTCCATGCTGTTAAATGTGGATACTAGTTCCCGGCAACACAGAACTGTTGCAATGTACTCAGGTTTTAAGGAGCTGAAAGTCACTCTAGCATATTAGTGGAGTTTACTCCTCTAATCTGCATCCCAGTGCCTTTGGATTCACTCATAAAAGGCCTCCCCCACCTTATTTTAACCTGGAAGATTCAGAAAGCCTCTGTGGCTTCTGGAAAGGGAGAATCCTGCTTTATTCCTGGAGATTCAGGCAGTGAGTTATCCAACACTGAACCGTAGAGTTCTTCTATATGTACACTCAGTTCAGAAATATTGAGTACCACTTTCCCCAGCATTCCCAAGTAGAAGGCACCCATGATGCAGGTTTTCTGAATTTTCTGAGTATGTAAGGGACCCTGAAATACCTTGAAGTAACACTGCAAAACCTCAGAGGAGTTATCTCTAACCTCCACTGTTAGCAGTAAAAGAGATAGAACTGAGGAAGGACAAAGCACAGGTATGGGTATAGCAAGTGCACTGCTAGCTACATTGCTCCTCTCCTATTTTCCTTCCCCCACTGCTGTCTCATGGAACAATCACTTCATCTTATATGCTGAACAAAAGGAAACATGACACTGTTGATCAGCACTGCTTCTGCCATTGCAATAAAACGAAATGAGATCCAATGTACTCAGCTGTTCCTTAGGCGAGTCAGACTTACTGACCTTCACTGTGACTATTAATGTGCAAAACTCTCCCTCTTCCAGCTGTAAAAGCTGTCTCTCATTTCTGAAGTGAGAACAAGAGAAGGAAAAATATAGAAGGGAAGAATTTTACATGTGTGATGACCCCAACCCCCCTTTTTTTAATGAACAGTATTTTATCTCAGTCCTAGGTATCACCTAACTCATTACATGTTCCTGTAGGATAAAGAAAGCCTTACTGTTTGCATATGCAGTCTTAGTGTCCAAGTAACTTCTTTCAGACACTCAAAATACCTCTGTATTTTCAGTCAGAACTACTGTTTCTCTAACAACTAGAAATCAGTCTTCCAGGTGAGATTTGCCCTGTGTTCACAGGGTACAAACCATTCTGTGGCAAGAGCATACAGTGGGATGAACAGCATTTGTGCTGGTGGGAGAAGCTGACTAAATGGAGGCACTACTTGTACCCAGCATCGTCATTTTCTCAGGGAGATGTTAATGAGGCTTGGTCACCATTTCGTGAAAATTTCAAGGAGCCCTGGTGAATCTCACAGGGGTGGTTTAAGCCATTACAGCCTCCTGCCACGTGCTCTCTCTGTCCACGAGGCTTCTCATCCTTGTAGCTGCAGTAGCTGAATAAAAAAGGGGCCTGAACCTCAGATGCAGCAGTTCCACGTCTGATGTGTTTTATTAAATTGTCAGTGAAGGTGACATGCACAGGGAGAGGGTCACACAATGATCACACCCTGGCTCTGCCAGAGTGCTCTGAGTCAAAAGGGAAAGGAAAGGGCTTCTCTTCCCTAAGACATAAATGAAAATTGCTGCTGAGCCAGAATAGCAGAAAACAGAAATTGGATTATTGAGATTTTTTTTAAAGTATTATTACTTTCAACAGTATGCTCTTGTATGTGTCCAGGAAGACCTTCAAATGACAGAAAGGCTCATAGATCCACAAATTCTCAATGAAGTCCAAGGGTAATATTTTAATAATTTCCTTGAAGCGTTGGAATTCCACCTCCATTGTCAGAACCAGCTTGGGTGGCTAAGGTACCTCAGGGCTCATGGGCATGATCCACTACAGGCAACTGCATGTTAATGGTGCCTGCCCAGTACCAGACAGTTTCAGTTCACTGCCCAGGCTAAGGTATGTGAGCATGTCCAGGCTTCTGAACTCACCCTTGCTGCTGTGGGGTTAAAAGCTGGTTAAAGCTGACTGGGTGCCTAATATTAGACTGAAAGCCAATTATTGAATCTGGAGCTTCTGCATAGACTGTAGCTGTGTGGTCCAAGCTTAACGTCAGTGGCTTTAGAGGACCAGCATCCTATGTAGCCATCCCTGCTAGACAAGATTAGTCTGCTAGGATGGAGGGCTGAGCGCAGGACCATTTCAGGTATCTGATCCACATCTGTCACATGATGTGGGGGCTCAGCTAGATGAACAGAGGTGACATCTTCAGAAACAGATGATAAAATCACTATATGTAGTTTTATCCACTGGGACAGCGAGGCATCTGAACACCTGAGGAATAGCTCCTGAGCCACTGCAGTTCTCAGTGTGGTGTTTCAAGAAAATCAAAGTCACTGGTAGTCTCTGATAGATCACATGGTTGGAAGAGCTAATTGGTATCCAGTGGGGTTAATCACACCTAAATTCCAATAAGATGACTCTCTTGGGCACTAGTAACAGCGAAGCTGTGAGCTGTGTGGCTGGCAGTACCAGGCTGCCTGCACATTTACCTTGCCCTGAATGTAGTTATCTCCCTGGAAGTGAAATAAAAATGTCATTTAAGCTCTAACTAATTCCTTACAGAATTATGCCAAAAGTTATGCATCAAGTTTATAAAACCAGATTAAAAGCATCCATATTGTGCTTTGTTCCTGCTTAACTATGTTGGTAACTGCTCTGGGAAAGTGGTGCAGTGTTGAATATCTTTCTGTAGTAATTACAATTGGGTATGAAAATGAACTACAAAACAAGGAAGTGCTTTTATCCTGATTTCGCAGATGGAGAGTTGAAGCATTAAAGGCCAAATCTAATAAAGAATTACAGTATTGCAGCACCTACCTTGCAGTCATCTGGTGCCCATATGGGATGCTGAACACTGTTAGACACCTAGTTGTCATTTAGAGGAGCCTATGTATATAGGACAGCCTCACCCTCTCTAAATGGGAACCAAAATAGACAACTTACTGAGAAAGAAGCTGCCTTAAATCAGTACTCCTTTGAGCTATCAAGCTAAGAAACATCATGAGCAAGGATGGGTGTTAGACTGTACCTCTTGATTACTTCATCTATGTTTTCAAAAAGGAGTTTTGGCTTTGAGTCACTGGCCATGCTTTCTTCTAGATGGGCACACCAATGTATTCCCAGTGCTTGGTAGAGTTCACCCAGCTCTTTTAAAGTATTGGAGAAAAAGGAGACCTCCTCTCCTTCTTCACACTGCATTAAGGGGCCTGCTATGTATTCACAAAGATGCAAGTTTAATCTCCCTTTCCTTTCTTTCCCAAACTGAAGCTATTCCCTGCATCAGAAATAATTTGAGAGCAAGACAAGCAGTAGAAGGGAATTTAGCTTTGCAGTGTGCCACCTGAGGATAGTGTTTGGGGAACATAATGCATTCTGGATATGAACCAGGACCCACTTTTGTGCATGCTGATGAATACCATAACTGCTGTAGGATGGATACAGTCTCTCCTTATACACAATTGCTAAAATAATTTTTGCACCATGATGCAGCTCCAACATGGCTGTGGAGATCCCTCTCTTCAGTCCCTCTGGATAGAGACAGTTCAGATGCTTCTGTGAGATGGTAGACATGTCTGAATCCCTTTAAGTTGGTGCAGAAACTGAACTTGGGAAGTTGGGTCCTTTAATGCCTTATTTTGGTGCCTGTCCAAGTCTGATAACAAGGATCTTGATGTGCCTGTGTGAAAGTTTTTTCCAGATTACTGTTCTGCCTCCTTCTCTATGTAGTTGCCTACATCCCATTTTGGATCTGACCTTGAGTAATTTATTTAGGTACCCAGGCAGTTTGTGGCACAGAAAAGAGCTGAACCAAGTCTCCAGTCTTGATGTATCTTTGGATCTGTCTTTCCCTTCAACTGATTTAGATGAAAGCTTAGCTTTACTCACTTCTTGACCGAGCAAACCTTCTTTTGATGTTTAAATTCACGGACAAATAATAATTGGAGATCTAGAGACAGAAAAACAGACACTATTCCCCATAAGAGAAAATGAAAAGTATGTTAAGTGAAATCATTCCACAAAAGAAGTTAGATGTTTTTGTTGGTTTTGTTCTCTGATGCCACAAATACAACAATGCCAGTTCATAACAGTCAGACACATAGAATAAGAGCTGCCACTTTTACTGACTGATAGAGGCAGGATCAACACCTCAAAAGAAAGACATTTAGATGGAGAAACCTCTGAAACAAAAAAATCTCCAGGTCATTGCAAAATAGGTGGGCACCCTTGGAACCTCATCTAGCAAGTTCACTCATCACTGAGACAGTGCCCAACCTACCAGTGGGTAAAATATTCCTGTCTGTATGCACAATATCAACATTACAAAGGTCTTAGAGACAAATACAGCTTGAAATTATGATCCTTGGGGCTTTCCAGAAGGGAGATTGATTAAACCAGATGGGGAGTATTTAGCCACAGCAGGTCAGATTCTCAGCTAATGTAAATCAGCTTCACTCCACCGATGATTTACAGCAGCTGGAACCTGTAGCTTCAAAAGATCAAGTTGCAGTCTCCTGAGCAATTGAGTCTGCATAGATTTTTACCAGTAAAATTAACAAGGCTGATGAATGTTGGGGTAAAGGAGTAGTCCTTAATTTAACAGAAATTGCTGAGACTTAAATAGTAATTTCTTTAGTTATAGGATCACTAGACCTATCTCTTAGCTTCTCAGACCTTTTTCCTGAACCACACAATTTAATCAATAGAGAAATAACACATCTGAATGGCCTTGGATGGTAACAAGCCATAAAAACTTCTGAAGGCTGCTAAAATTAAAATTTTCCTTTCTAAGTGGAAAGAGTTTTCAAAACATGACAGCAGCTGCTTTGAAATGTCTGAATTCTTTTTGCCTTGCAATTAGTAGCAAACAATAAAGGCCTCTCTTCAGAGCACTGATGGCACTTCCTTGGCTTTGGCAGATTTTGTCTTTTCTAAATGATAACAACTGTGCATGCTTTTTTCTGTTTAGTAGGGAATATGTGTCCCTGTAAAGCACTGTCGTTGCGTGTGTTAGCTATAGGCACGTTGTTCTGAGAAACGGTTTCCAGCCTGGGCCTCTGCAATTAGTATTTTTACTGATACATAATATAAACCTAATAGTGCTGTTATGTAGAGCTTACATGAAATTGGTAAGTACTGAAATGTCTTACTTGCCCAGATGTTCAGCAGTTTTCTCGCAGTCCTTCATGCCCTGCAAAGCTTTGCACGTCTACCAGGAATAAGAATTTTCTTCGTGTAAGTGAAGTAGAAGGACAGAGGGAAGGTTTGTTTGGCTGCTTTCAATTATTTGTTCTTGTGTAAATTGTTTCAGGCTGTGTTGAACTGAAAATCTCCAGTGAATTGGCTTGTATTCCCTTTGCTGGGGATAACAGGGCATTAGTTGACAACTTAGAAAGCTGAAGCATGTTCCAAGCTCTGCTCTGGACCCACTGTAAGAGCTATCTGTTTTCCTGATAACATTTTCAGCCAAAATCCTTTTCTTACTAAGCGCAGTGCCTTGAATGCTTCAACAGGCTCAACTCTGAGCTGCAGCTGATAGGTGTTAGAAACCTAGAGTCCTGAGCTGGGAAACATGAGCCTAGGAACACCTGATTAATTTCAACTGTGTCTACTTTATTTCTGGCCTAGGAGTCCTTTTCTGAGGATCTTGCTAGTTGCTTTGTTCTTTGGGAATAGCTTCCATCATCTATAGATACTGGAGAAGTCTCAGGAAGGTAAAAACTAGGCATTACATTTTAAGTTCATGTTGTCTATTGAGTTTTCTTTGTTGTGCCTTGCTTTTTGAAAGTGGGATTCTTGGAACTGCAGAGGACTTAAGCTGGCCTCTGGAAATGCATTTCACATAAAAACAGAGAGGGTCCTTAGCTTCTCCTTTAGCATTTCTATTTCTTTAGCATGTGAGGTCAAGAAGAATTTCTGATTCAGAACATGGCCGCAGAAGGCTGAGTTTGCCATGTTTGCTCTTCCCACTGTGCCCCAGGAGATGATGCTAAGTCTCAAGCTGGAGGAGATTCCTGTTCTTCCAGGCAGTAATGGTGTAATTCTAGTTCTATGTATTCAAGTATGTGATTCAGCTGTCTAAACTCATGAAACAGTTTTACATCTGAGGCTGTATTTTTGTGGTGTTTGGGTCACATGTTCAAGTTTTATTGCTTACCATGAGGGCTAGAGCTCTTCCTCTAGAGGCTAAGATTTTTTGTTGTCCTTTGATTCTAGGAGATGGAGCTTTAATTAATGGCATCAAGCAGTTAAAGACTCACACTAAAAGCATGAGGTTACAACCTTGGACTTAAGGGAGAAGTAGAATTTTCTGGAGTATAAAAAGGCTACAAAGGTCACTTGTTCAATCTGAGCATGGTTGGGTTGGTTTTGTGGTGGTTTTTTTTCCAACTAGAATCTCATCTAGGAAACCTAAGGGAAACAGAAGTTGAGCAGAGAAGTTGAAATTATTTGGAAATGGTCTGAGAACAAAATCTGTGAAAAAAAAACATCTATTTTAAGTACATAGATGAAGTTAGGAAATCAATTAAGCTGATAAGTCTGAGCAAAATACTTATTAAGGACAGAACGAGGCATAAAGTACTGCAGTTTGCAAAGAAGGGAGCACAACAAAGAAGGAAATTATGTGTTTCTCTACAAATTACATTCTCACTTGTAAGGATGCATGTCACAAAACAATTGCAGAGCTGGGAATATTCTAGATATTCTGTCATTTGAAATAGTAATACCAAAACCAAGCATCTTTTTAAAGGATACATTCCAGCTCAAGCAGAGATAGAGGCAAAGAAACAGGTGAAATTCACCATTCGACTTTATGAAGAGGGTCAGACTTCATGCTTATTATGGTCTTTTGATCTTAACCTCTATTAATCTCTTTCTGTGTACTTACAATGCTGTAGTTTCCTGTCTTCTTCGGTAAACTGATCCAAGGGAGGGGGCTTAAGTTCCCTGTGAAGGAAGAGGCCTGTGAACTGCTTTATGTTTTAGTGAAAACTTCCATCAAAATGTGTCTCATTTGCACAAGACACAGATGCTGCAAAGAGGTGAATAGTACACATGAGAGGACAAAATAAAGGGTCTTGAGTGACTTTAAATACACATTTCTATGCAAATAGCTGTGTTTTGTCATTCTAGGTTTTCCTTTTTTTCTCTGTTTTTTTTCTCTTTTTTTTTTTTTTCTGTAATCTGAATTTTCAATTCCCAGGATTTTCTAATGTTTTTCTGAGAAAACTCCAGTGTTGTCTTAAGGTTCTTCCCTTCAGCAATAAACAGCTGTTTAGAAGCTTAACTCTAGTTTAATGACATTGGTTTTGTCTGGGAATTTTCTTTAGGCCTTGTTAACAAGTCTGTTGACAGCACAATTCAGCACCGAGATGGGGAAAGGGAGGGGCCACTCCATTTTTCAGGGCTTTAGTGACTGCCATACTAGTAAGTGGGGCAAATTGAACTGTCAGCTACCCTGGTGACATCTCTGCTACTCAGAAATCTGTTTTGGAGCTTGCTCTGAAGTTCAGAAAGAAACATGCCTCCAGTGCAGATAAACCACTTCTACTGGAGGGCTGCAGGGCTGTTGGCTGAGGGTGAAAGCAGCATTCAAAATCCATTCCAGCTACCTCACTTTACTGCACGTGTTGTTTTCCAATGACCGAGGCAGTGTTAGCAGGGTCCATAGCCTTTCCAAAAGCAATCACAATGGAGACTGCAGAGACCAGAGGGAGCAGACAAGTTGGTCTTGACTCCTCACCTTGGGGGACAGATGCATTTGCTAGCTCTTCTAGCCATGAAGATAAATCATAAAACAAAGGAGGAAAGGTTTTGGGGGGTTTTCTCCCCCAGAATATCTCAGTGGCTTGTTCAGCAGTATGCAGTATGAGGTGTACTTTCTCTTATAAAAATGTGCTTATTTCACTGTTCATTTATCATAAAAAATAACAGCATTCACATCCAGTTTTCTTCTATTTGAACCTAATTTCACGAATCTCTGCAGAAAGCTAAATATATCTATTCAATTTGCACTTAGGAGTTATATTGCTGCATTTCTAAATAATCAAGTCTTTTCTCTGTAATAGAACAGATATTCTACTTCTGGAATTAAAATTTGTCCTAATATTTTATGTTTCACAAAACTTTCCGTATTTTGCTCTCATTGATGTCTTTTTCTATTGTAGTTGTAGGCCACTATCTGGACTTACTCTCAAGGATATTTCATGAGCCTGTTAAACTACCGTGCACATACCTATACAATTTTTTCTATTTTTTCTTAGTTGTCATTTAATTTCATAAATTACCAAATGGCTGTTGTTCTTCCATCTGATGACTCCTCAGCTTATCATTTTAGGGATGTAAAAGAGAAAGATAAGTTACTTAGGGATGTTTAGAAGCGTGCAAGTAACAGTGGGAAAAATGCTTCCTTGGGGAATGTCAGGCAGAGATGTAAAAAGGGATTTTTAGGCCCTCAAAAGGCAGTTGTGTTTTCTAGGTCCTTTCCCCCCCCTTTACCTAGTAGAAATCAGTTTATGACACAGTTTTCAATATTCCAGGTAATTCAGTAAAATCTTTCCATGAAAACCAGGCAAACAAATGCCTTGTAATGTCATACATTTTGTGTGTATGTGTGTCTAATGTGCCACATTTCACAAAGGGATTTTAGTTGCATTTTTTATACTTTTTCACATCTTTTCTGCATGCCAGGGTTTGCTTTTGTTCTCATGGTGTAATACAAAGATCACTACTGCAGTGGAGAGTAAGTATAATAAACTAAAGCCAGATCTGCTTATAGCACCACTGTCAATTTCTGCTTTGTCCTATACTAAAAAACCAGATGCATGATCATTGAACTACCATTGTGGAAACTTTTGCTTTTTATTGTAAGTCCTGCAACACCAGTGTTTTCCTTGTATTTTTAGCTCTTGGAGTCAAGCAATTTCAAAATTATTTTACTGAATGTATATGAATGTATATGCTTGTGTGTTTGTTTGCTTGCTTTTCCATAGTGGTGGAGAAAGTTATGAAAATATGATTTACTTACCAAAGTCTTAGAAGTGAAAAAGTAAATAAGAATTCAAGCATTTTTGTTTTAATTTTTGTTTTAAACGGAATGATTTCTTTTAGCTGTAGCTAGCTCCTGATTTTTTTTTTCAGGTCAGTTTTTTCCCCATTTAACATTCAGGGTTGGAAATACTTTGGCTTCACGTTGTTTCCAATTACATCTGTCCTATACACAGCAATCTGTTACAGTGGCTTTTGATCTAGAGCAATACAACTGAGAGGAAAATTCTCCTTTCAAATGGACTTCATTTTCTCAAACCTTGGCAGCACTTAAAAGTGATCTTCACCATCTCACTTTGCTTTATATTCAGTTCAATTTGAGGTGTTTATTTTCATCCACCCCTTTATTTTATTTACTGCTCTCTTGAACAAAGCAATACATATTTCTTTCTCAGCAGAGGAACAAACTGGGCTGGTTTCCAAGGCATTTTTGTAAAGAATGCTTGCAGCAGTACAGAAGAGACTCTCAGCTACACCCTTAGCTGGAAAGGTTTCTGGTTTTTGACTTGAGGTGCATCAGTGACCTGCTTAATTGAGAAATTTGAAAGGGAATGAAAACAGGCCCCTGCTTCATTCATTCTGTAGTTTCATCCAATGAACAGCTTAGCAATAAGTCTGATCTTGTCCAACATTGTTGGCTTGCAGTTACTATGAATGCAGACAGGCGTTGCTATGAATAATGTGTTCACTGGACAGGTATTGTTACAGGGAAGAAAAAGAATAGCACTATAGGAAGGAAAAAAGGTAGTAACCTGCAAGTAATGACTTGCTATCTAAAACCTAGTGCAAATATGGAAAAAAAGTCTGAGTTTGGCCCACTTGGAGTGCTTTGTTTAGTAATTTAACCATCAGCCTTTTGATGTGCTTTGTATGCCTCTAGCAAGGTGTTCCAGCATCCTATTTGCCTCCTTTGTTAATGTAGCAGCATATCAGGTTGAATGCTTCAGGAGACTTTCTGAAATAACTACTAAATCTTTTTCTTGGACATGCTGCTGTAACACCTCTCTATTTAGTGTATAATACCTGCCTGGAGTCGTTGCTACAAGTCTCATTATTTTGTAAGCTTTCACTGGCTATGTATGGCATTGCTCTAAGTAGGTGATATTTCAGTAGTCCTTTCCTATGAGCTTTTTTCCCTCTGCCGAATATAGCCTCTCTGTATAGTATATAAATGTAGATTATCACCATTGGGGTTTTTTTTCTCTTCTTTTTCCTTATCTGAACCATACAGCAGAAACAGAGGTGTCTGGAGAACTAAAAACAATTAGAGATATGGAAAAGACTTCCATAAGATGACAGAGAGAAGATTACTACTGCTTAATGTAGACACACAAGGCCATGCTATACATAAACTAAATAATCACTGCTACAGGAAAGGCAAATTGTGTGCATTTTGCTTCTTTCTAAGTAAGAGCAAAAGGATTTAATGCAACTGTCAAGTTACAATGTAATATATGTAAAAGTGCAAGGCCATACCTTTACAAAGAATGTGAATCAGGGAAACTTGTCACTGTGAGGCAGCAATGATTGTTCTGCCCTCTCCTACGCCATGCTAGGGGCTTGGTTTATTGGTGATCTTGCCATATGCTTGCAAGGCCAGTGGGAATGAAGTGCAGCAGCAGGGGTGTTGCTGGGTGAGCTGAAGGAGGGACCAGCATCTTGGGAGTATACTTGCAGGTGGTTGTCCAAGGGCTGCTCACCTATACAAACAAGTCAAGTGTATCCACATCTTCACCAACCGTCATTGCTTTGAGGCACCTCACAGCATGGCCAAAGCATCCCTGCTGAAGGATGGTGCACCTCACCATCTCACTGTCCTGCAGCCACGTGCCAAGCGATCAGGGGTGCAGTTTCCAAAATGAAACAGATCCATCTTCAGGGCATGACCAGTTGTTTACACCAGCAGTGTATATCCCATGATTTACACCAAGATGAGGAGGTTGTTTCCCAGTAACTCAAGCAAGACACCTGCATCCCAGCTCTGTCCTGCAGAAGGCCCCAGCTGTGTCCAGAGAGCGTGTTTGCATCAGCCACCACAGCAGTGACCCTAAGGGTGGGCAGGATTTGAAGCACCGATAACTGGCTTTTTCCAGAGGCAGGGACTTTGGTATAGGTGGATATAATCAGCAGTGACACAGTGGATGCATTGTTTTGATAGTTCTTCAGAAAACACTAGAAACAGGCATGAAGAAACCACAGATACCACTGCAGTATCCAGCTCATAGTGCTGTGACAACCTGGTCCCACAGGAATTCCTTTGATGCATGTCTTCTGTCAGGGAAGAGGCAAGTTTCAAATTCCCTGGGAACAGCCATGTTCCTGTTGCTGAAAATCCTTTGATCTTTGAGGTATCCAGCTTGCCACGTTGCCTCACGGGTTCTGGATGGGTGAGTTGAAATTCTTTTTGGAGATCTGGTGGCACATGGACTTACTCCAGCATTGTTTTATTTTGCTGCGTTGTGGATCTACAATTATAACACAAAAGTCATTACCATTGAGATGTTTGGGTCATCCTGTTAGGTTTTTGCATGGTGAAAAAGAAAAAGTAAACTTGTCCTCACGTTCTATTTTCCATCACTTTCCAGGATTTATGTGCTATAGCGAAGGATCTATGTTGTGTAGTGTTTGCATTGCATTGAGGACTCTTGAATGTAGAAACCTACAGAGACTTAGCTTTGGATGTGAGGGGGAGGAATTAATATGGCATGCAATCTGCAGGGTTTTCTTTCTCACTATTATCTAAATTAACAGTTTACTGTTTTCTTTGTCTCTCTTTTATTACAGGCTTAAGTGCTTAATCTAAAGCTTAAGGGCCTTACTATGAACAAATTGAGAAAAGCCCATAAGGAACTACAGCTCTGGTATTTAAAGGATCAAGCACCCAGACCTCCCACCCTGCAATTTTCTGTCACGGGCTTTGGCAAATGGCCTGTACATGTGCGGCTCTGTGCTATCAGCATTCTTGGCGAGTTAGAAGGTGGGAAGCTTGCTGGGGAGAGGTAGGTCTGGTTAGAAAGCCTGGTGGTCTTGGGAGCTGTGGGGAAAACAGGCCTCCCATGGATGATGGGGAGCTAGCAAAAGTGGCTGCTCTAGGTTTAGTTTAGGTAGCTTTGCCAGTTGTACATGTACAGCTTTCCTAACTTTGTTAAATTCCTTGTTAAATCCAGAAGGATAACCCCACCCCACTCTAGAGCTGCAAATGCTGTGCACTATAAGTACTCACCTGCAGAGACCCAACAAATGCTGCTTCACTGCTAAAGGAGATATATCACACCTCTTCAGAAGGGACTGTTGTCAGCCAGAGTACATGGAGGAGCTCCAACTCACGGACATTAGCATGTCAGAAATCTTGCATGATTTTTGTCCTAGCAGAGCTCAAGATACCTCATATCAATAGCATCTAAGAAGTTTTGTGGGATTTTAAATTTTATTTTATTCTTTTATATTAGTGTTTCCTGGTCTTGATGAATAAGCAAATTGCTTTGTTTACTTCAATATTATCAGCTATTTTCTGTCTTTGTTAAGGTGTGTGAAGAGTTCTGGGTTTGGACAGTCATTAATTGTAATTTATTTTAAGTACTGCTTGAATCCCTGAGGAAATTGAATACCAACCACATGCAGCTTAGCTACACAGCTGGCCTGCAAATACATGGAAACTCAGAATGATAATTTTGGGTTTGTGCTTCCTTCCTCTTGTTAAGCTAGTCCTAGCTGAGTTCAACATATTCATGCACCAAGCACAGACTCAGGGAGCATATTAATGACAAGGTGGACAGAATATGCTTCTAGATAATCATTGCATGTGTTAGTGCTCCCATTTTCCCATCAATACCATGTAGTTATTTAAGTAGCATTGGGTCCTTGAGCTGTTCTGGCTAAAGAAGCTGCCACAGGTCCAGCAAGCTATAGAGGTATAGACTAAGCATGTGCTTCTGAGTCACCTCCAAGATTCACATGAGCCAGCCAAGCTGGCAGCTCCACAGCTTTAGACCTGTACTCCATGTGGTACACCACATGTTTCGTACTCTTTAAAGTAAGGACTATTTGTAATGGCAGCATAGTTTAGTTGCCTTTGGGGTCACAAAAGACATTTCAAAAAACTTCTTTCCCAGATGGTGTCAAATTGTCATTAGAGCAAACTGATAGAGGCAAAGTACAATGATAATGCTAATATCCATCAAAAGCAGAGCCTTAAGACATCAGTGGCATGAGGAAAGTCTCCCAAATGAGGAATCATTTCCACTCCAAGGGTTGGACTTGATGATCTCGGAGGTCTTTTCCAACCCAATCGATTCTATGATTTCTCTGAAAATGATGCTTTAGGACTGTAAACAAGGGAGGAGGTTTGCATGGCTGTAGGGATTTATCCCTGTAGTAGTAAGACTGTGATATCAACACTACTGTCTGCTCAATGATGTCTCGTTAGACAGGATTGGTTTAAAGAAAGTGTTATCTATTTATTGTAAAATGTGACACTGTCTTAGCTTTTTTTTTTCATGTGGTTAAGGTGTGTTCTGTTTGTGTGTTTTCAGATCAAGCTATGGAAAATAGCTATGCTTTCTAAAATGTCACACAATCCTCAATCAAAAAGTATTCTCTTCAGATCACATTGTACTTCAATTTTTCAAACATATATTGACCTGAAATTTAATGTCATTGCACATTTTAAATTCACTTCATGTAATAAGAAGTTTTTAGTCTTGAAATAAAATGTCTATAAAGTAGTGAAAGTACAAAGTATAAAATAATCATTCTGCAGTCAACCTGAGCTTTTCTATAGCAAACAAACTTCTAAAATTTGAAGTGATGATGCCCTACATACTAGAACTCCTAAAAACTGAAAGGTTAGCAGTAAGTGGTTAAATGCTTTTTGGGTCAAAATTCTATTTGTGAATGCCCTTAGACCTGACACTGAAAAAAGATTGAAAAAGGAACAGAGTTGGAACAAGGAACAAAAGATGCTCTCATCAAAAGAATATAGACACCTGTTGCCTAAGGCATTCTCATGTTCTTTTATTCTTGTATTATCATAAAATGGAAGAATCTCAGACACCAGATCATTGTGGCCAACACCTAAACTGTGACACCACAATTGTATTTGGGTCAGTTTGGGAGGGGAAAAAAATTGCAAAAGAATTTTTTTATGCTGCTCCTATGGGACCTTTAGTCCAGTGCTGGAGGTGTGAGAAGGTGACTGTCAAATCTACTTTATCAATTCTTACCAGCAGTATGAAGTGGAAAGTACAGAAAGAACGAGGCAAAACAGCCAGGAGTTGCATCACTTATTATAGAAAGGCAGTGTCACAGACACTGTGCATACCAAATGGCCATTTGAGATACTCGGTATGAGTTGTCCAAACAATTGTTGCTCAGGAGTTGCGCTAAGTAAAAAAATATTTCATTAACTGTGGAGTCTCCTTCTCTGGAGATGCTCAAAAGCCATCTGGGCACAACCTTGACCTATCTGCTTTAAGTGACACTGTTTGAGCAGGGAGGTGTTGGACTAGATGACTTCCAGTTGTCCCTTTCAATCTTAGCCAGTCCGTGATTTCGTGAACTGCATGTTCTGTTGTGAAAGTCCCCAACTTTGGAGTGACATGAATACAGGATTTATGAGGCCTGACCACTAGAAATCACACACTCTCTTGTTGCTGCTGAGGTCCACAGCTTTGATGGAAGACACTTTGCTCACTGTCCTAAGTTCAAAGGTGGCACCTCTAGCAGTGCATATTGCAGGGGTAGGCCTGGTGTCTGCTGGAGATTAAGAGAGGGTCAGGTGCTTTGCATCAGTGCTCTGAGGATGCTCATAGGTCTCATTTGTTTTGTCCATCAGGTACCCCCTGCCACACACCCACTGCCCATGAGTCAGAACACCCTATCTGAGCCCAGTCCCCAGGAGAGCCCAGACCCAGCCGTATAACACGTTGCTGGGACAGTGCAGAGACCAGTTGCCAGTCTAGGTGCTATGGGATGGTACCCAAACTGATGTGGGCACTGTTCCATGCTGGGGTCTCTGGTTCCCCACTCATCCCCTCTCATGAAGCAGCCAGCTCCTGCTGCTCTCTGATTACCTGTTTTCATGACATCTTATAAAGTTGTGTTTATAACATGAGTTAATGAAGAAATGTCCTTGATCTCTACTTCAGAAGAGACACAGGCAGTTGAGAGTCTTCAAAATCTCTGTTTCTTTCTCCTTTTCTTCTTCTGTATGTAAGATGTGTAAAGAAACATATCTGGATATTACAACCATGATAAAGTTTAGAACAGATGTTAGAAGTTTGTAATTTTTGGAGATGTGGGATTTTTCTACCAGCCTGTTATTTCCCCAAATTTACATACTTTGAAGGGACAATATATGGAAATTTATGAAAAGGATTTTACAGTAGGATGATGTGCCAAGGGGCTGATTCTCAAGAATCGTCATCTCTTTCTGTAAATCTCAGGATCTTTGTGTTGGAGATTCTAGAGAAACACTCTTTTGGAGGGTGCTTGCCTGTACTAGACATTTCTGATTTTTGAGCCATCTTCTGTTGCATGAAACACGTTATTCCAGCAATCTCCTCTTCTGACTGGTTTTTTGTCCTATTGTTGCTTTTGTGCAGGATAAGAGAAGCTGCTCACCGTGCATATCACCCACCTATGCCAGAGTTGCACAGGAATTAGTCCTGCCCCAGGGGCTTTTTACTCCTTCTGCAGCTCAAGATAAACTGTCAGCTGGGGAGCAATGGGATTCCTCACAACCAAAAGAATGTGCTTTTCAGGCTAGGATCTAGCTTCTCAGTGAGACAGAATTGTCTTCAAGCCCTGGAAGGACTTAAAGCTTCACATTTCTGACATCCTTATATATAAAAGTTAGTTTTGGTCAGTTTTAATGGCTTTTTATGATTCCCTCTGAGCTCTCCATGGCTGGTAATTACACACCTGCTTTTGCAGGCTGTAGAAATACGAATGAGCTTCAATATATTTTTTTTAAATTCTCTTAAACCTCCCCCAACAAATTGTGTGGATTTCTATTTTTTTTTTTTTAAATGGCAGTACGTCTCCCTCAGCAAATATGTGATGCTGGAGATGTTCCATTAAAAATATTTTTGGCATTTTCTTTATGTACCCTGCAAAATGCACCTCTAGACATGACAGGTTTTTCTCTATCAAAACCTCACCCATAGGATTATCTTGGTTTCATTCGTGCTTGCATGAATTAATGAGGGTTGATATGATCATTATATCCCAGGAAAGTGATCAAAGCCTTTCCAGATAGCACATCAGCAAGGAGAAACTAAGAAGGCAAGAAGGGAGTGGCATTAAATAAGGTCTTGTTACACAGCAGTGTTTATGTTTAATATTATAGGAAATAGAGCATTTTCTGCCTTTACTGTTGCTGTCCAGTACTGCAGGCTCTGCTTAGAGCTGTTTCTTCAGGTCTGGGCCTCCTCTTAAAACAGACCCTGTGTGGTCTGTTCCTGGCTGCTGAGCTTGTCCAATGTGGTATAGGCCTATGAATCAAAAAAAAAAAAAAAAAGACAACAACAAACTGTTGCTCTTTTTTTTTTTCTGATTTCCAAAGTAATGTTGGGGAGAATATAACATGCATGAAGGGAAAACCTTGCTTGGAATAGGGGTTGGATGACGCGGTCTTGGTTTCCTGGGAAAGGATCAGACCGGCGTCGGGAGTTCTTGTCTGCCTGCTGAGCTGTGATGTGGTGCAGTTGCAGAAGCCTCAGGTTAGGTTCGCCCGCCTTGCGACCCGGGAGACACGGAAACAAAGCAAACACCTGGAGAGCTGGTGCCGATCCACTTTATTAATAGGATGGAGGGCCTTTTAAGCCCTCGGGGAAAGAACCATCCAGAAACTGGGCGGGGATTAGGCGGAGCATGCAAATCCACCACACTGGATAGGGTAGGATAATCAGTGGGTGGTAACTGGGGAGGAGAGAACAGAGGACTGACAGGATTGGATAGCTCCTCAGGGGGAAGCAGCCATTGGTAGCTGTACTTACACTGACAGGCTAAGCCTATCAGTGCAGCCAGCACCACAGGAACAGGGGTAACAGAACTTTGTATTTAAACTTTAATGAAAACTGGGGTAACTGTAGTCAAAGTCCGTGGTATTAGGTCACAGTCCGGCTTAGTGGTGGTCCTCCTGGACCTTCCACACTTCAAAGTTTGTCTCTTCGTCCCTTCTCCTTCTTGCACTCGTCCATAATCATGCAGGTGCCATCTCCCAACAGTTGGACTCAGTGATTCTTGTAGGTCCCTTCCAACTGAACATATTCTGTGATTCTGTGAATATATGAGGCTACTTTGAGGAAAGCCTATATTGTGTTGTGGCATTATGTACCATACCATGGATGGGCAGGGTGGGTGAGGAGGCCCCTTACTGCTTGGAGTTTGGCAGGGTCAGTTCTTTCTGGAGTAGCAGCAATGTTCAAAGTAGAGAGGACAGTTAGTATATGCCTCTGGGTACACTGTATTTGTCCTCTATGATATTAACTTTTTAGGCTGTAAAAAAAGCTAATTTTTTTTCAACAGCTGAAGGATTAGTGACCATTTCCCCCATGATGTTTTTAAGTTTTGGGTTTTAGCCACTACAAAGATATTTTCACATTCATTGCCAACTTTCTTTGCCTGAAATAGCATATGCCTGATGAATTATCACTGGTTATCTTGCCCGGTTTTTTTTTTCCTACTATCATGGGGGTTTTTTGTACCTGTCCTTAGGACATGCACCTCCAGGGCTGACAGGGATGATGCAAAAGAGCTGGAAGTTAAATAAAAAGCAGAAGTGACTGGCAGGAACAGAAGCCGGTAAATACTACAATAAAAGTGCTGTTTAACCTGCTGGCTAATACAAAAAGATTATTTCTACAGCAACTAGTGGAACAATATATTTAGCAATTAAATTAATCCAAACAAATAGGAAACTTAACCCCATTGTCCTGGCTAAATTCCAGCTTAGGCAATTACATTCTGGCTACCTGCATTCCCTCAGGAGTCTCTGCTGGGTAAGTTACAGCTTACACCATGTATGCATGTATCGCACTTGTTATGAACAGTTGTGTGGCATGTCAGCATCTGGTAAATTCTATCTAATAAAAATACCAGAGGTGAACCAATTTCAGTGGAAGTCAGGACCAACTGTTCTGTCATATTTAACTCGTTAGTAGGATTTGTAGATACAACAAACACTGTAACTGGCATGTTATAGTGATGCCCGTAATAAAAACAGGCAGTTTAGACATACACAGACTGACAAACAAGCTGGATTGACATTTTCTCTCCTCCCCAGTCTTCCTGTATTAGACTTCCCTGTGCTTCCTTCTGAAGCTGAACCTTTGTGTCAAAGCCAGCCTGAAGTGGCTGCCTGTCTTTTTAATGTCAGTTCATCTTCCTGGTTCACAGAGTACTCAGATGAACAGATGCACAGATGGAACTGAGAGGTGGCACTGGGGAGAGGAAAGGGATTGGGTAAATGAGTTTTGAAATGAAGCATCTCTTCCCAGTGGCACGTGTGCTACTGCAGACTCAGCTGTGTCTGGCACATTTCTAAAGTCCTTCCAGGGAAATGCAAGGAAACACTGAATTCAGATCTACCTTATATCTCCTACTATATCTGACACAAACCAGTCTCTGTCTGTGCCTTTGATGCCATTTTGAAGGGTCAGGAATATCATGGTAATTTAATTCATTTTATTGATTGCAAACTTTGGAAAGGGTCTTCCCTGTGAAGCTGAAATGTGAAAACATGATTCATGGGTAATGTACTGTGTTATCCATGATTCTCCATTTTGTTTTCCTGTTCCATTTCAGAAAATATCGCACACTGTGAGCTGACAAGATGATTAAGCTGTAGGTAGCATATAGTGGACAGGTCGGGGAGTCCATTTCCCCCTCTGCTTTTTGATGGAGTTGTAAAGAAAGCTCATCTTTTCAAGCATGAAGCACTAAGAATCTGTTCAGATCAGTCACATATAGATACAAGTGGTTAAATGCACTGGTATTTGAATGTGGAATCACCAGGGAAATTCACAACCCACCAGCATTTCAATTGTGGTTTTGGGACAGCTTTGTCAAAACACAGGCAGCCTGTTACCATAGCCTGGACTTGGGAACTGTCTCTTCATGGTACTAGTTGTAAAAAGTGAGGACACATTTGTATCCTGCTAAGAGCTGAAGTTACCTGAAGGTTTGGCATATGCACACCACCTCACAAGGAACATCTAAGGGTAGTCAGCAAGAGAGCAGAGAGGAATAATGTCTGAAGCAAAGAAGTGGTTCCTTTTACCTAAACAAATGTTTTAGCAGCTGTACAAAGCACATTCCTTGGGAAAATGAATTCATGGAAATGAATATTGGCAAGCAGATTGTAATGAGAATTGCTTCTGATCACAAAGAGCTTTTGGTAAATAAATCCAAAATCTGCAAATTTTAAAAATTGTTTTTTATTTATTTGTCAAAGGAAAACATTTTGAACAGGATAAACAAAAAACAATTGTAGCAGCTTTAAGCTCCTCTTAAGTTTAATTTACTTCTCTTAAATGACTCAGCCATCACCCTTTCTCTACAATAGATATTTTGTTGCGAAAACTAATTTGAATGTGCATGATAGGTGAACTGCATTGAAAATACCAATTTTTATCTGCTCTAACCCTTGATCTTAATTAACTTCACATCTGTTTCCACAGAAACCAACAATAAAATCAATAAAATACTACAACTAGCTGCTTGTATTGAAGAAGTTTGCAGAAAAAATATTTTCATTTATTTGGTTCTGTCCAATTTGTGGATACGGGGACAAATATGCTGTATTGCCCTTAGAGGCATTGCTGGGCTTGATCAAGGGCCTGATTCCTGCTAGAGCAAAGTGCATCACATAGTGAAATTCCTTCTGCTTCATGTGTAGGTGAGAAAGATATGAAGTAAGTGTGGTACCTTTCTTCTCACTGATTGACAACAGTTCTGATGGGGACAATGGAAGGAACCTCTTCCAACTTTTTTCATATAGAGAGGAGTCAGATCAATACCTCTTCCGTGGGAGAAACTCCTGTAGCTTATTCTTTATCCACAGGAAAAGGTCAAGGCAAAGTGAAGGAGTACAGCTATAGCGTCCTTGGGAACACATTTCGGTAATGTCCTCCAGCTGCTGCACTACCAGCACTGACAACATTCTCTCTTTTGCAAAACCGTATTTAGGAGTGCTGAGACGCCATGCTAAATTGTTTGAGAGGTCAAAAGCAGTAAATCTTTGGTATCTAACTCCTACAGAAATCCTTTGTAAGCCAGATGTGTTTCTCCAGTGTGTAATTTTCAAACTTGAGAGTAGTGCGCTTAGAAGTGTGTTAGTGTCCACTCTGATGAATCTTGGTATTGTTCAAGTCCTAGGTTGCAGGGATGTAGTCTAGCCCAGGTCAATCAGTGATTAGGCAATATATCCTTGGCTTTGAAAAAAACATTTTTTTACAAAAGAGTTACATAGAAAGGAGCCATGCTCTGTTCAGGTATGGAAGGTGATGGGGCTTGGCATATTGTCATGGTGGAATTCAGGATAAAGCAGACACAGAGAGATAATTGCATCATTTGGTGACATATAATCTGAAATATGTTTACCAAGTGGGTTGGGCCTGGAAAGTGGATAACAATTTTTGTAGTAAGATTTCTGTTCCAAGACCCTTATACGAGCCAGTCAAAGGCCCAGACTCTCTGGCCCTGTTTGGACCAGTGCCCAGGGAACAAGAATGCTTGCCCTGACTGAATTTTTCAGGTCCTGGCTTGCAGCTCCTGCACACATCATTCCCACATCCTGCTTGGTCTTCTACATGGCATTGGGCAGCTGTGAGCACTCATGTCTCCAAACTGATTAGGATCATACCTATTCCACTGTGGCTGATTGTTTTTTGTAATCTAATTTCAGTCACATGGCCAGTACTGTACCATGTGTATTTTATCCATTTATATTTTAATACATTTTCTATAATAATATGCTGGTATGTTTTATGCACTTTTGCATTTGAATACTTCATGTTAAGAGATATGTAGTGCCTCTTGGGGCAGAAAAAATGTTTTACTGTTCAGGGAGTTAACAACTGGCTTAGTCAAGTGCAAAAAGTGGGCTGCATCCAACCTATCAGACATATGGATGTTTCCAAAAAGGTGAGAGTAGTTAATAGCCTGATAAGAAATGTCAAATAATTCTATGAAGAAGGATAGAGAAATGAGTCTGAAAGTCAGAAACTCAATGAATGCTCAAGGAAGCTCGATTCTAGAAGGGCAAAACCCAGCCTACTTTCGTAGACCACGAGTCTCTTCTATGGATGCAACTCAGAGCTAAAGCATTAATAATGAACTGGAGCTTCTGCTAGAAGTCTTAGAATGTCTAGTAACCTGAAAATGTGAAAGCATAAGAAATTTATTTTTTTTCCTGACTAACATGTCTTTTATGCTTTGTATTTTTGTAAATTAATACTTGCATTTGAAGTAATTTTAATCTGACTTTAGCTCTGAGGGTTTTCAGGCTTATTAGCATCAAAGTATCCTATTTCTGTTAGAGGGAGATCTTTACAGTCAGGCTACTAGGGTGTTGTTGTTGTGTTTTGGGTTTTTGTTTGGTTTTCATTTGTGAGGTTTTTTGTTTGGTTGATTTTTTTGAGGGTTGGGGGTTTTGGGGGAGAGGGGGGTGGCTTGTTGGTTTTTTGTTTGTTTGCTTTGCTTTGTTCCTAAAGTAATTCTCTTAAATTTCTCCAAGGTGACCAAGCAGAGACAGCTCCAGGGGTAGAAGAAATGTCCAATGGGTACAGCTATTATTTAAGTGTCCTGCTGGATAGAAAGATAATAGTGTCAGAAGCCTGAGGGTCCTGAGGGAGTTTGACACTGATANGGATCATACCTATTCCACTGTGGCTGATTGTTTTTTGTAATCTAATTTCAGTCACATGGCCAGTACTGTACCATGTGTATTTTATCCATTTATATTTTAATACATTTTCTATAATAATATGCTGGTATGTTTTATGCACTTTTGCATTTGAATACTTCATGTTAAGAGATATGTAGTGCCTCTTGGGGCAGAAAAAATGTTTTACTGTTCAGGGAGTTAACAACTGGCTTAGTCAAGTGCAAAAAGTGGGCTGCATCCAACCTATCAGACATATGGATGTTTCCAAAAAGGTGAGAGTAGTTAATAGCCTGATAAGAAATGTCAAATAATTCTATGAAGAAGGATAGAGAAATGAGTCTGAAAGTCAGAAACTCAATGAATGCTCAAGGAAGCTCGATTCTAGAAGGGCAAAACCCAGCCTACTTTCGTAGACCACGAGTCTCTTCTATGGATGCAACTCAGAGCTAAAGCATTAATAATGAACTGGAGCTTCTGCTAGAAGTCTTAGAATGTCTAGTAACCTGAAAATGTGAAAGCATAAGAAATTTATTTTTTTTCCTGACTAACATGTCTTTTATGCTTTGTATTTTTGTAAATTAATACTTGCATTTGAAGTAATTTTAATCTGACTTTAGCTCTGAGGGTTTTCAGGCTTATTAGCATCAAAGTATCCTATTTCTGTTAGAGGGAGATCTTTACAGTCAGGCTACTAGGGTGTTGTTGTTGTGTTTTGGGTTTTTGTTTGGTTTTCATTTGTGAGGTTTTTTGTTTGGTTGATTTTTTTGAGGGTTGGGGGTTTTGGGGGAGAGGGGGGTGGCTTGTTGGTTTTTTGTTTGTTTGCTTTGCTTTGTTCCTAAAGTAATTCTCTTAAATTTCTCCAAGGTGACCAAGCAGAGACAGCTCCAGGGGTAGAAGAAATGTCCAATGGGTACAGCTATTATTTAAGTGTCCTGCTGGATAGAAAGATAATAGTGTCAGAAGCCTGAGGGTCCTGAGGGAGTTTGACACTGATAGATACTGGGTTTGATCTCATCTGTGTAAAAAAGACCTAAACAACCACAAAACCCAAACTCCAAACCTCCAAAGGAATAAACAAATAAACCATTTTACTACAGGCGCTGTGCTGTGTTGCCCTGGATGTTAGTGACAGTGTCCTGCAGCTCCCTATGTATCATCACCACCACCTGGGTCTTTGACAATACTGATACAAAGTTAAATATTATATTATTATTAAATATTGTGAGCCTATTATTATTATCAATGGGGTGGGGGATCAGGGACATGGTTACAGTGGCCACAGAGGGTGCAGACAGATTTCATGGTGATTATTGTAATTATCACAAGAGTACCAGCAGCTAACGCTCTTAGTAATGCAAGCACTGAGAAATTCAGCTCTACTGTAGTGCTAATAGTCTGTCCACCACTAACAAGAACTGGCTCATTTTGTCAAGAGGTATGAGAGGACTCCATGTTTGGAATATGCATCTGAGAAGGGATGCAATAAATTGCCTGGAAAATTTGGGGGGTTTTATGTTTTATATATTTTCCCTCACAGAATTCTCCTGAGTGTTTTTATTTAACCAAATGAAAGCTTAAAGACATTTGTATATGTTCGTGTTTCTGTGAGTGCACAAGTCTATTTATTAGTCTTTTCTTTTTCCCCCCCTTGTCAGGGGGATGGACACAGACACAAGAAGTTTATGTATGTAAATTCATGTATAGAGGTAAGGCTAATAATAGTTTCTATAATTAATTTTTTTAAGTGCTTCCTATTACAAGAAACTGAAAATAGGGTGTTATAGCTCTTCAAAGCATTCATTTGGGGCCAGCATCTTCTGTAACAGGACCATCCCAATTTCATTTATATCTATAAATTTTAACAAGGATGTTGGTTGTTTTGCAACTGGAATATGACAAAACAGGTTTCCTTTTTTAAAAAAAAATTGAAATTGAGTCTTCAAAAAACTCTACTATTCATACTTTCAGAGTGAGACTTTGAAATTTGAATGGAGCATGGAATTTCTGTTGGGTATGCTCTTATAATGTCTATTTAAAAAAGTGTAAGTGTATGAAAATATCTGGTTTGCTGGAGTTCAACACATCTCATTATTTTGACCACTAAGTTTTCCAAAGATTCTGTTTGGATGGGGAATGGTTTAGTACATGTCCTAGTTCAGGAGCCGGGACCAGTTTATCACTGTGTGGGTGTGACCAAAGCTGTGTATTCTACACCCTCTATGTCATTTCTCATGAGCTGTTAACAATGGACCATTTGCAGCAGCTGCCCAGGGCTCACCTGACTCCTCAGGCTGCAAGCTGGGTGTTAAAGAAGCCTGTGACATAGGAGCTGTGATAACTCTCCTTTGGACAGTTGTTAGCACCTTCTCATCCAGCTGGAGGGGGCATGTCAGCTAATGGGCCATGAAAGATTCCAAAATTACCCCACAACTCATAAAGTTAGATCACCCATTGTGGAACTCCCTGCCCTGGGGGAGGTACTGGACATTTCCACCTGAACCAGAGAGTATATAATCTTGGGGTCTGGAGACTTCTGGGACCACTTGTCAGATCCAGAGGAGGACCAGAACCTCAACAGGGCTGTGACCACCACTCTTGAACAGACTGTGACCATCATCTGCACCAACAGGTGTTTTCCCTTCCTTTTACTTTGGACTCAGAAGAATCACGTGAGTCTCAGCACAGGGGCTAACGAACACCATCCTCTTTGTGCCCCAGGGTGCTGGGTTATACTTCTGGGTTTTGTGGGTTAAAACCAATTTCTCTTTGTATCATTGTATTTATTGTAATATTTTTATTAAATTGTAACTCTGACTTATAATCTCTTTTTTGTTTGGTTCATTTCTCCTGCTGGTTTACCTTTAAACCAGCACAGTACAGAACTGAAATAACCCGTCTGTTAATTACATATAATGTCATTGCTAGCGAAATAAAGGAAGAATTGTATTTCCCCTTTCCAAGAAGAAAAGCTCTGTTGGGTACCAATACCAAAAATATGACTCCATCACAGGAATGAGAGCTGGAATTTGCTGAGGAAGCAAGCATATGCTGGTCACGACAGAAAAAGAGGGAAAAGGACAAAAGTTAGAAGTGTAGAGGTGGTAGAGGAAAAAAGAGGAGAATAAAGTCTGAAAGCTGTGAACTGAAAGTTGTAGACCAGGAATGGTTCTGTGTCCTCACCTCTGAAAAATGTTGGGAAGATAAATAGTGTAATGTTTGTGAAGCATTCACAAACACTAATGATGAGCACCACAGAAACACCCAGGAGGAAATTAATAATTCTGTCTTCAGAACCATATTTGTAAATGTGCAGTAAATAAGGCCTGGGGCAATACACTGAACAACAAGAAAAAACAAAATATTGGATTGCTGCTTGTCTAGTGCGCACAGTCCATTCTATGCACTAAAAGAGGCAGGAAAAATCCTGTGGAAAAACACTCTTGTATCATCAAAGGGTATATCATAATTCACATAGAAAAGGGAATCTGAACTGGGGCAGCTCTAGCAACCTTAATTCTTTCCTTTCCTCCCCTAAGAGAGTTTGTCTTTATGACCTTAATAGAGTTCTTTTATTATTTTTGTGTTTGTGAAGCTGTAGATATGTAGCACAAAATGTTATCTCATGAAGCTTGAAAAGCACAGGAAAGCAACGAGGTTTAAAGAACAGATTTCTGTTCTGTTCAAGTAGCACAAAAACAATTTCACTATTAGAATGAGATTTGAGATATGTAACTGCATGTTATCTGGCATGGGCATACTTATAACTGTAATATAAATGTCCTAATCTTGCTTTTCATGCCCATCCAGTATTCTTTAGCACACCATCCTATGGTGAATTTAAAAGCAGCACTAACATGCTGGAAAGAATGAGACAGGAATATTCATGACAATTGGGGTGTTTTTTTCCTGCTAAACTGTTTTTTGTTTTTAAGTAAACATGGAGCTGAAACGACCTCTTCTCTAGAAGTAATGTTTGAAGTTCCAGAGGTATTGACTTAGTAGCACTACATTGCCTCCCTTACTGAGCTGGATTCCTCTGAATAAGCATATGAAAAGTGTACCTAGTGTTCTAATTAAAGCTGAAGGCCATTCATCTCTCTAATTGCAACAATGCCCTCCAGGATAATTTCATCCCAAATGTACCATTCTTCTTTTGCCTGAACAAGTGACTTACAAACCATCTGGAGCCTTGCCAAGAGCAAAGGGAAAAGTTTACTGGCTGTGATATCACACCATGATGTTACAGTGTGAAAAACTGAAGAGGTCAAGCAAGGTGGAGAGATTTTTTTATCAGGCCTCTGGAAGTATTGACATCTAATGCCTGAACGCTAGCAGTCATATTATCTAATATTTGCCACAAACTAGTAGGTGTCATCTGTTAGTAAGTAAAGATTTTCTAAAATGCTGTGTTAACCTTGGGGGCTGCCAAGCTTTTTCTTCTTGAGGAAAAAAGGCAAGTGAATTAGGCCTGGGAGCAGGATGTGCAATCAGAGGAAAGCTGCAGTGTATAGTCAGTGTCGCTCTTTGAGCATGTATGATGAGCCTTAGGAAATGGGTTCCTTTTTAAACCAGCCAACTCAATGAGTGGGAGTCAGGATTATTTGGTTTGAGTTTACAGACCCAGCATACTCTCCAGACTTGAAATCTGTTTGCATGTTGTAGGACATAATGTGAAACTCTTAAGAGGAAAAGACTCAATTTCTTGATTCTTTACAGGTTGAGTTTGTCACTGTCAACAATATTTTACATGTCTGATTGATTTATTTTAGCCCTGGAGTACATAAAATAGATTTTCACTGCTGAAGAGTAAGAACTCATACTACATATCATTTACTTGGCCTAAAGACATATACTAAGGTGCTCACTTCTTTTTATTTTTCTTTTTTTTTCCAATGGGCAAGAATCACTCCATTAACTTTAACATTTATTCACATACTCTCTCAAGTGAGAGCTTGCCTTCTGTGGTCTACCAAGCTATTAGATGCAGTGGACAAAACATTAGAAAGGAGATTACTAGAGCTAAAGGGCTTTATACACCTCAGTGAGGGAAACTACAATTTGTAGAAGATGAACCTGATGTTTCTCTGTCATGTACTTTTTGCCTTAACTGATCATGCACTACTGCACCAGCATGTGAAAGAGTTGATCTGAGGCACAAATCCTAAAGGAGTGGTAACACCATCCACCTAATGATTTTACCAAGAAGTGGCAAGTTATCACTCTTTGGGCAATGAGGTTTTTATTGATCAAACCTACCTTTAAAAATGGCTAAAAATGCCAGCATGCAAACTCGGTATTTTTCATGCAATTTAGTGAGTTTTTATTAAAATAATAGCAAAAGAACCCTTGGTCCTCTGAATTCTGGCATTTCAAGGGGTTTTTGTTCTGTGAAAAGTCACAAATGGATCATATACTACCAGCATCCAGATCCTCTCTCTCTTTCGTAGACATCATTTTGTTCTTCATGTCACCATATGACACTATAGATGGGACTGATACAAATAGTTTGGAAAATATAGTTGTAGAAGTAGTTCTGCTAAAGTCTGAACCTTTCCACTAGGCCTGGGAGTGGGAAACTTGAAACTGCTATAGGTTTTTAGAAACTGTTAGGAGGGTGGTGAGAACAAGGGACAATAATCAAAGGAGTTAGTGAAGTATATAGAACATGTAGAAAGAACACACTGTTGTTTAGTGATAAGATCATGTACAGGTAGGGGATTTTGTAAGGGGGTTTGGTGACAGGAATAAGTTAAACAGTAATTTGTGGACAATGGATATGTCATCCGTAAGATGTATGTAACCGATCTGTATGCTTTGAAAAATGTATAAATACTAAACTAAAAATGAGAGTCTTTGGAATCCTGACTTGGGACATTAGTCCTCAGGTTCCCGGGCCCTGAATAAAGCACCCCATAAACTGACACTCTGTTGGTTTGTGGCTTTGACTCATTTCGGGCAACAGGACCAGGCTTAAATGAATGCAAACCCAGGTACATCTTCGTAAGATCTCCTCTTCATCTTCCTATCCTTTTCCCTCTCTTCTTCTTGTTTTCATTTCTTAAGAACTGAAGCTTGAAAAGCAATTTTAAAACCAACCTTCCTTTTGCAGGAATACATCAAGAATCAGCTGTCTTCATGGACCAACCTTATGTACATCAGGAATATGATTTGGTTTTGTCGTTGCTCAGACATGGTGACCTGGTTACTCAAAAAAAATACTGGTATATGTTAGGGGCTAAATTTCATGCTGCTTCTAGATTACTGTGGGTCCCCAGTACCCTAGGAGATATAACTGGTGCCATTTCAAGTGTCCTTAGGCAACTACATGCAGGGTAGCATCCTGCTGTCTATTAGCAATGACAAAATTCTTGCAGTAATGGGTATAACTTGCAGTTTTATAATGTATAGAAGGAAATGGTGGAATGATGGAGTGGGAGGTCCTGCACAAATCTGTAGTCACTGATGATCCCTGCCTTTGATGAAGAAGGAAAAGAAAGTGCTTCTAAAGGCAAGATAAAATAGGGGGGAAATCAACTTTCTCCGCCTCCTAGTGAAGATTTTACCTGGTGTAAAATCCTGGTGTGGGAAAGTGTTTCTCTCCTGTATGGAGAGTGTTAACCTAGACTCTTACCCAAGAGCCAAACATTGATTCTGGTGGGACAGGTCATTCTTTCACTCTGAAAGCATGTGTCCTGGTTCTGAAAGGACAGGGTTAATTTTTGTAGTAGCAAGGAGGGGGCATGGCCTGGACCTGGGTGTTATTCTATACCACCTCATTTTCTGGAGATGGGGCAAGAGATCCCTTCCAGCAGAGGGAGCAGTCAGGTAACGCTGGTTCCCTCTGTTACTGATATTGTTGCAGTTACTGTTCCTCCTCTTGTTCCCTTGTTTTCAGTCAATTGTTCTTATCTCAACCCATGATCTTTACCCTTTGTGCCTCTGATTCTCCACTCCCTCCCTCTACAGTGGGGAGGAAGAGGGATGTCAGTGAGAGGCACGTGGTTTGGTTGGAGCGTTTCAGGGCAAACACCAAATTGGGGAATATCATTACTAAACCACAACATCATGCTGCTAAAATTGATAGGATTATACTCTTGTCAATTTGAGAGATATGTATGCCCTGATTCTGCAAATACTTATTTATCTGTCTAGTTTATATACCTGAGTAGCCCTATTTAGATCAGTCAATCTACTTAGACACATAAAACTAGGCTCAAAATTAGTACTTTGCTGAACTATGTCTTAAGCAAAGCAAATGAAAACATTTGACTTCACAGGTGCTGATTTTTCAAAGCTTCAGTTAAGAAGAAGTAGTAACATTAGTCTTGTTTCATTCTGCAGTAACCTATATAGTAGAAGTCTTAATGGCTCTGTATAATTCTGAAGCAGATCCAAGGCCCAGGTTGCAGTCACTGATACTCTCTGTACTGTGAATGTTTGACAGTGAAACAGTAAAACTTTTTATCTTTGAGCAAATTTCAAAGAGCAAGCTTCAAGTAAACTGCAATGTCTTTTTCTCTTAATGGAATGTATGACCTGTCTAGGAAGGTATCTATGAACCTGCCAAAACACAAGATGGAAAAACAGGCCATTTTAACTAGAATAGGTTTCCTTAAGATGCTGTTTCAGGGCTCTCATCTTCTGCTCAGACAGATGGAGAATAAGCTTTAAGCCAAAGCAGTGGCAACAGCACTTTGTGAGTCTAAATGAGGGCAGGTGGGATCAGAGAATGGTTTACAGCTGGCAAAAAGCATTCACATTCTCTGCTGATGCCAACTCTGTCCCATTCCTCAGAGAATATGTTGCTGCCACTATTTCCACTATGATGGCTGGGGAAGGATTTTGTTCATATCTTGTTGATGAAACAGTAATCTTGTTACTGGAGATTTTCCACTGACTTGCTTTGTCATCACCTTCTCTTTCAGATGAGGGGAAAAGAAAGATGTGTGTTCTTGCCTCAACCTTACCACAAACAAACTTGTTGCTAGATTCCACTAAAGATAATCTGGTGCTATTCCCAGAGCATGCACTCACAGTTCCCTAGAGTTCAAGAATAACTATTGACTACAGTGTGTAAGTTCTTTCTGGGAAGATAATGTGTTTGTAATTTCTTTTTCTCTACTAAATACAAGAAGCTAAGTGTGTTCTTTCCTTTATGGTCTTGTATGATCTCCAGCTCTGCAAGGACAGAGATCCCTTGTGTATGAGAAAGAGAGAGTAATTGCTTACTGACGTGATGGAAACAAATGAAAATAATGCAAAGGGCAGGTAAATGACAACACCTTTCTGAAACATATGCAGAATCTCTCCTTCTTTTGACATACTTGCAAGTCTTGCCAGTTACTTGCCCTAAGGTGAGTCTAAAATACATCACTAAAGTTTAGAATATGAGTCATTAAGAAAGTCCTTATCACTGTTCGCATTCCATCTCTCTTCTGTTTCAGTGGTGTTTGTTTCCTTTCCACAAAGACAACAACAGCTCTGAATGCTGATAAAACAAAGCTTGGCAGAGTCCCAGGCAAGGTGTCTTGTTCTGGGACTGCTCTCAGCCTGAGCTTCTCACTTATCTTGCAGTCATGCGATGATTTGTCGTAGTCTGGACTGGCCACCTCCTCTTATAAAGAATTGGAATTGCTAATTGTGATTGTGTTTGGCTTTGGATACCAATATTAAATGTGTTTTAAAAGGCTTTTGTGGTCAGATATAAGCTCATTCTGCCTATGCCCCAAGTCAACATATTAGTCTGTTACTGTAGGAAAAATGTTTATTAGCTCAGGTTCATGCTGTATGAACTGTGGCTAAAAGATCTTAGCTTGGTGTGAAGAACAGAGCACATAAAGCCACCTGCTGCACAGGCGTAACCTTAAGTGCTCAGAGTCAGATGCTTCAGTATGGCAAAGTTATCCATGTGGGGAGGAAGTGACTTTGGATCATCTCAACATTTGTCTTGTTCCATTTTCAACCTAAGATATTTGTGTGCTACCAGTCCCCACATGCTGGTGCCTTCTGAAAAGAGATCTTTCTCCTCAGTCAGAGGACAGCCTTAGCCTCAGGTGCTCTTCAGCTCAGCCCAGCACTCTCAAATACAGAAGTTGCTGGATATACTTTGAGAGCAATTTCTGATTTTCTCAAATTGTCTCAATGCTGATAATGACTTATCATATTAGTTATGGTGAGACATTTTTAATGGCTCATAATACATCTGAGAAAATTTATCTTTGTTCATATACAGGGCACTGCAGTGGTAATTTTATAGCTTATTTTATATAGAAATTTTTAAGAGAATATTCATAAGTAGCTAATATGTACTGCCCTCTTACACACTAATATAATAAAATTCACCTGAGATCTGACCATTGTCATATATTATTGTAGAGCACTTTATTGTTCTACACTTAAAGGAAAAAAAAAGAATACAAGGCCCATAGCTAGTTCATGAGTCTAGATCTAAAGAAACCAGACACTTGTAGGGTTGAGAAAGACTAGGCATTACAGCAAAGGATCTAGAAGGCCTATTAAGAATTTTGGCAGAGCAAGAAATGAAAAACCAAGCACCCCATGTCTAGTCTAGTATATTTTAGATAAAATGAATACTGATCCATTTTCTATTGATTTAGCCTCTATCACTCTATTTGCAGTAGGTTTCTTCATGTGGCCTTACATATGCTTTTCTCTACAACTTGTATATAAATCAGAATGGTCATACCCTACATCCCTTTCCCCTTTCAGATCCATCTTTAGATATTCAGCACGAATTCTTGGTAACTGTATTTTGACTTTTCGGCAAGTGTCCTCCAAAGAAGCACATGTCACTCCAAGGCATCTTGATAATGTCTGAATCATGCTCTGTCTCACCTTGCACTAAATAATTTGTAAACCACCTCACAAGTCATTGTTTATTTTAAAAAGTTATTGAAAAAAAAAGACAAAAAATACAAAACCAACCCCAAACAGTTTTGCCAAGCAGCAGATATAACCAGTAACAGAAAACTGAAGCACTGGCCAAACCATTTGTGTGTGATAATTGGAAGCTAAACCCACACTTTATTTTTCTTCTCATACATTTGTTACATGCAGAGTCTCTGTCTGATAGGTTTCTTTAGAATCAATATTTATGACAAAATCTTATTCATGTGTTGTTTTTTAGTCATTGACAAGATGACAAAAACATTTAAAATAAAGCATTAAGGAATTTCAAATTTTTGGTGACTTTTTCAATCAATAAAATTTTCTGGTGACATGCATTAATGCTTTGGGACATCTTATCAAGCATTTTTCTGACATCCAGATAGTGTGACTCCAGTTATGTTTACCAGCAAACCTGTGGAACATTTCTATTCTCCAAAAATATATTTAAAAAAAGAGAATCTAAGCCAGCTTGGGACACTCAGATTTTGGGGCACACTGCATTATATAGAGCCTTCAAAGTCAAGGCAGTTTATTTCAGTATTTACGTTGACTGATGCTTAAGCAATGCCTTAAACTGTTCTTTCTGGTGGCTCTGGTAATGTGTTATGATATCATAGAAAGCATGTGGTGGAAGAACTGGAGCAGACCAGAGCACAATACAAAGTTCCAATATGAGAGCCATAATTTGTCTCCAGAATGCACAAATTACTTCAGAGAATCAGTTAACATCTCTGTGCATCTGACATGCAAAGAACAACTATTATAAACCTAAAAAACCCATAAAGACTGAAGCATTCTTTCCTGCTGGATATTAAACTGGGCTCTCACTCCTTGGAAAATCTCTGTGCTCTAAATAGTGCACAGTCTCCATGGCAATGTGCAGTTCAGTTTTTAACTTTTCAACACATAAAAATGGTAATTTATTTAAGAACTCACGTGGTTATCACAGCTATGAAAGCCTCAGGATCGGGCACTTTCCAAGAGCAGCTGAGCTGCCAGGTTAAAGACTGGGTTAACTGCCAGGAATTGTCCAAGCTGAAGGTCATTGTTGCCTAATTATATTATTATTTCCTGTCAGCTCAGCTTGTGAAGTGGCACTCAAAGCATTAGGCAGTCAGCACACTCAGAGCATTCACAGAAATTTTGGTTCTTTTGTTCTTGATGTTAAGGACTTCTTTGTAAATGAATGCAGCCTGTGATGAAGTAGAGACATAATAAATCGTGTACCCAGAGTGCCTGACTTTCACAGCTGCTATGGTTACAACATTTTTTTTTATTTTAATTTGTGCTAAGGGTACACATTGTCATCTCCTTGAGGAAGGAAGGCACTAAGATTGTATTTTCAGCATTCTTTCTGTATTGTTTAATCCTTTGATAGCTTGGCTGTCTGCTATAAAAATCACTGGCCTTGAGACTGTCAGAACCCTGCCTGGTGAAGTGCTAAGCATTTTGGTTTCAGTCCAACAGAACACTCAGGCAGATGTTCAGCTTCAAGTATGCAGGTAATTTTTATTGGAGACTAGAAAAAAATCTCTTGTCCTAAGCTCATAGCCTTCTGTGATTTTCTTGACTAGAACTGGTGCATTCAGTACCTATGGGGTTTAACCTATGGATCAGCAATTCCTAAATTTTGAGCTCTGAAAAGAGCTTTAAAGAAATTCAGCTTTGCATGGTATTTTATCTAGTAATGGGGTTGTTAACCTTTATAAATAAATATTTTAATACAATGGAAATTAGGATACTGCCATGATGCATACTGCTATGGAGAAAAGAAAGTGGGAATGCTTATTGCAAATTCAAATAACCTCAGGACTAGTCTTTAAGATGGACAAATGGTGGATAAGAGGTTAGCTCACTTGCACTAAGAGGACTTCAGTCAACACATCTACTCAAGTGGAGTGGGCTACTGCCCACTAATATATTTAGGTCATAACAGTGAATATATTCAAACCAAGTGCAAAGAGTTCAAAGAGCTTGAATCAAGCTTACTTGTTTCCTTGAATCCCACATAAATCCTTGGATAGTGTAGGACTATGACTTACTTTCAGAATGTATTCAAAGGTTTGTAGATTATATTAAGTTACAAAGTATAGTTAAGGGAGGTTTTAAACTGAGATGCGAAAGGAATTATTTTGTCACTGGCTCCTACAATGTGCTTGGCTTTTCAATATATGGGATTCTTCACTGTGATTCACAGAACAGCACAGAAAATCTTCTCTGGTAGGCATAATTTGTTTAGAAAATTAAGATATGGGACAGTGAGGTAGGATAGGTAGTAGTGTTGACTGTTGATACCAATAGCACCAGCTGTCATGAAACAGATTACAGAGTAAAGTACTGTGGGACAAGTCACATCCATGGAGTTCAATGATTCTCCATCCACTGCCATCAGAATAGATACTGGTTTTTTATTCTCCTTTAGGCACTCAATCTTCAAAACCAGGAATATACATCTTTGGGAGATAAAGTCAGAACAGAATTTTGAGTAAACTGAACCTGGAAATGCTTCTGGCTTAGCTAACAGAATAATGTGGAGGCCTTAGAAAATAACACTGGAGGAAATGCAATTGCCAAATCAGAAGGTGTTTGCACATGTGGGAAAAATGATGGAGAAACAGCTTCAAGGTCATTCCTCATCTTCAAATCTTCATGTTGGACAACATGGATATATATGCGCTATAAAAAAAAGGTACCTCTTAGAGAGTAAGTTTACATTTATGTTTATAATTAGTCTCATTGTAGCACCAATCTAGACACTTAAGTATTTGGAGGGGTACTTGGCATCATAACTGAGCAAAACAAGGATTCAGGTTTATTCCAATACCTACTCATAATGCAGATCCCAGATAGACAGAACCTACAGTAGGAATCATGGCTCAGCCTTGAGACTTATTATTTGCATATGGGAAAAGAAACCCATTCCTCCTAAGCATGCACTAGAAAACCTTCTCACAAGGTTTGAAGGGGCATTTGCAGTGCATTATCTTTCTCAAAATATGAACAACTGTCCAAAGCCACTACAATTCCCAAATCCTTTTTTACAGTATTTATAGAGAAAGGCTATAAAAATTCTAGAATAAAACTGATCATGGATTCTCTTGGAATGCCGGTATCTTTTCTCTACTAATTTGTTTTCCTTTTAAACACTGATGATGTCATTAAGTTCTCTGACACCAGACATCATGATAAATATTTTCCTTATTTTGTCAGCTTGTTTTATTAGAGAAAGTACTTAGAAAAAGTAGGACCATCCCTTTCTGTTAGTTGCTATTACATTAATTATAATGTTAGGAAGCAAGTCTAAAGAGCTTTGCAAAGACATTAAAACTGGTGTGGGATGATGGGCTGATAAGGCCTGATGGGTTGAGGAAAATGCCTCAGCACACTGGAGGGGTGCTCCCAGCTGAGAACAAAGGCTTTCAAACTGATAAGACTAATAAAGGATGGAGTGTTAAAAAATGACATGGACCCCTTTGTGATATCTTCTATACTCACTCAAGGAGCCACCACCCTCAGGCATCTGCATCACCTCCCCGAAAGATTGACTTTAGTCACACAACCACCTGAAGAAAAAAAGAATGGTATAAAAAGAGATGCAGTTTTAACAGCAGGAGAAGGGGAAAATGCCACGTCGCTGTGAGGATAGCTGCTGGCAGCTTGTCCTGCCTTCTCCTACCTTCTGGAACAATGCAGGAGTAAGAAGACCATGTGCTTTCTATTTTTCTATACTTTACTTTCTTAACTTTACTTTCTTACAAAGCTTATTCCTTTATACATTCTATCTTACATCTTATGCTAACAGCTACTTTGATTCTTACTTTATAAGCATCTCCTTTACTAACTGTGTTTTGCTACCTTAATACTAATAACAGTAATGCTTTACACTTTGCTACTTTATATTAGTTATTGCTTTCTTTTGCAATGTACAGTTTCTTTTTCAACATGTGTGTTGCTAAGAAGCAGTTCTGTTCTTTCCTTTTGCTTTGTGTTACAGACAGAGTGGTGTGCAAGATATTTTATTGTCCTATGTTATTGAAAGAGTGCTAGATAAGTGTTTTATGTGGCTGTGGTTTTAGTTAGTAGTTCTTTGCTGCTAGTTTCTGTCTGTCATGAAAATGGGATACATTGCTGTATTGAAACTTGAGGTTAGTGTGTTTGTAAAATGAGTTTTGTGTTGGTTTCTTTTGGGGTCTTTTATTATCAATTAAATACAATCTTGCAGCTAAACGTTATCACTGGCAAAGCAGAACCCACAATAACTGTCACATACTTGTATTAATAAATGTTATTTCGGGAACTGTTGTGGGGAAAGTTCTTTTCTAGCTATTAAGTGTGGCTTCATATCAGAGGTCAGAAACCCTTCCAACTTGTGTGCTGTCCGTAGTCCATAGGCAGTGTTGGGAACATAAGGATCTGATTGTCTGGAAGCACTTATAGCTAATAATTTCTTATTAATATAGTTAAGACTAGAAATCTTTGCATTTCTGTCTCCTTCCTCCCTTTCATGTGACAACTGGTAAAAGTAATTCTTTTGCCTATAATGAGATCAGAATTTGCCATTTAATCCATTGGAATACCATATACCATCAAAGAGCTTCCTCAATACAAAATCTCTGATGTCTATCATTTACAAATAAATGAAGAAGAGGTCTGATCTTTCTTGAATGCATGCAGTGAAAGGATATATATGCAAACATATTGAAACAATATGAGAAAATCCAGAAACAGGTTTGTTATAGGTTTAGCTAGGCCTAAATTTAGGCTTTAATTTTAGAGCAGGCCTTGGATTATCAGCTAATTCGAGCTGGGTCAGACCAGATGACAGACGACTGCTACTGGCCAATGGTATTCCATACCACATTCCAACGTCATCTCAAGTATAAATACAGTAGAGTAGGAGGAGTTTGGTCTTTCTGATCATGGCTGAAGTAGAGACAGGACACTGCTGCTGTCCTCTGACACATTAGGCACCACCTCACTACCATGTAATCTACAGGGAAGTAAATGTTTATTCTTAGTTTTCTCTGCTTATGTCTGTCCCTCTGGAGACTGAGTTCTTTTGGGGTGTTTTGTAGCCAGAAATAGTGAGATTTTTGTTTAGAGGGGTTCAGTTTTCTGTTGAGTGGGGAGGTGAAAGAATTATTTGTTATATCTAGCTTGTGTAAGTGTGTGTTATATTGTTGTCTACCTTTCATTTTCCATTTTTTGTGTAAACATATAACTAGTTAAGCTCAAGCTTTAGTGTCCAGGGGTTTTTTCCTTCCCTTTTCTCAGCAGGGGCAGAGATCTTTGTCCTTTGGTATATACGTGGCATTTTGCCAAAATATTCAAATCAAAACAAGGCTATATCTTTGAAAGCTATTCTCTGAATTTAAATGGTTGTGGATAGATCATATTAAAATATGAGCATGAACAGAATAGAGATGGATCTATATCAACACATAAAAATGTTTAGAACACCTTTTCATTGCAAGATAACACTCCTGTACTTCCCCTCCTCAGTGGTTCTGAAGAAAATTGGATTTCTATAGACATGGGTATCACTTACAATTTAAGAAATATTGCAAGGAAACTTTCATCTCTGGGGTGTTCACCATGTTTTCCACAGCCACACTGGTAGCTTTGCGTCTTGCATTCATGCACTAATTCCTAATTAAATCTCATATATAGAGTGGTAGAGGTATGAAACATAGTTTTTGGATGTCTGTTACTATTCCTCATAGCACCTGGGGGAACATCTCTGTCTTCCCATTCTCTTGCCCAGGTTGCATATTCACAAACCAGAGAAGCACTTGTGATGATCTTATGCCAAGATGTCAGTCAAGGACCTGGGAAACTGGCCAAGAAACCTGTCCTCGTGTTGGGCTAATTAACTCTTGGCATATTTGTAATTGTTCCTATTAGTTAGGGGCACTTGTTAGGAGCAGCATTAAAAAGATGGTGGCAGGGAACCTGATGAAAGGGAACTTTAGGGACATCCTGTATTTGAAAATGTAATAAAAAGTATTAACCAGAACTACAATAAACTTGGCAGAGCACTCAGCAGAGTCAAACCTGTGGTGGTTAGCATTACTTCAAGTTACTGCTATGTGCAAGACTGACCAGCTGGCAAGATTGTGAATGTGACCATCCCTCTTCTCACCCAGTGCTTTGTGTAGTGCCAGGTAGCATATGCTGTAACATCATGGGATTCCCCATGAAGATGTGCCCTCAAGTTCTAGGCAACTGTTAGTGACAGTTGTAAAAAAGGCATCATGATCAGTTTAGTGTCCTGACCTGGCACAAATGCTGATGGCAGATGCTGGTGGCCTCTGGTAAGGAAATAGCTGTTTGCTTTGGACAAATTTACTTGGGGGNTCTACTGATGTGTGTGTGAATCAATTCCAATTTACACAAAGCAAAAGGAAATGAGCTATGAACATGGTAGATGAACATTTGAGTTTGTAAGACACCAAAATGATCACAAATCCTTATGATCGCTCCATGTCCTTCATAATTATAGTTGTGAGTTTGATTCCAACCTCATTGAAGTCAAAGCAAGGCGTACATTGATTTCAGTGTGCTTTGGATAGGATGAAAGATAAAATAATCTTGTGTATATCCATAAAGCCAAATGTATACTATGCCCCAAGAGCTTTCTTCTGAAACATTAATGCACATGAGTAACTCCGCTCACACGGACAGTTCCACTATATGAATACATGCAGCTGCATAGTCTACCCACCCCTTACAGCTGCAACCCAGATTCTGTTTCTTGACTCTTATCTTTGGTTATTTGTTTGTAGCTTGAAAAGTAATATAAGTATTAATACAGATTATGAACAGAAATGAGGCAATTTATAAACTACTCTTTTCTCTCAACATTACCTAGAAATTTACAACTTAAGACACCACAGCCATAGAAATGAAATTAACTGCCCACTTATGTGATTCACTAAACATATTTCCACAAAAGCAAGCATATTTTTTCTGACCATATGAGAGTGTCCCCTGCTTAGGCCTTGCACAGTGCTTAGCCCACCTTTATAAGCATAATATGCTCTCAGTAACTTGCTGCTGATTCCCTGAAGGTATGTTTTCATGGATGTTTTTTCAAAGCCTGATCAAAATGTTGCATGCCTTTCTTTTGTTACATGTTCAGCTAGGTCAGAATTCCAGTGTGTGCAACACTGACATCAGAAATGCCAGTAAAATTGAAATGTAAGGATAAATATGCTTGTAGGAGAAGGAGTTAGCCCTAGCATTAGGGTGTGTTGCACATTCATTTGAAAATGATAACTGACCACACAAAAAGAATACAATGTGACTTTCATGAACCATGAAAACAGGATTAACCCCAGAGCAGTCTGTTATTGGCCTGCATGCAGATTAGGAGCTACTAGAACATTTACAGTAACTTTTCTGGTGTCTTTAGTGGGTGGTGTTTCTTTAAGAATCTCTTCTATCTTTCTCTTCCATTTCCTCCAAGACATGGCTCACATTTCATAGCTCAGGAATTGCAGACAATGATTACATTTGTATATTATGAGTTTTTAATCTTAGATATGAAAAAAGTACAGAAAACATATTATTTCTCCCCGCCCTCCCCGCTCCTGTTTCATGACTCAGATTTGTTAGTCATTTCAATCAGTGAAGACTGACTGCTATGGCATGGTGTGTTATAGGTAGATAGAGATGCAACATTGTCATTGTGTTTTAGAAGTGAGTATTATCAGGAGTCACAGAGATTATATTTAACCCTTTCTACAGTGATTTGACAGCTAAACAACTTGATGCTTAGATTATTTGCATATGCAGTAGATGCTTACCAACATTTTGCAACAGAATCAAGCTGTGACAACTTTAATTCTGAGACATCAGCCTCACCCATTCAAACCCTGTATTAGTTAGGCTTAAGCCAACTCTTGTGATTTGACAATATGTTCATTGAAATCACTTTTCTCAAATCAGTACTTCACCTCTTGGTGTCTCCATTTAGTGTGAAATATTAAAAAAAAAAAGTGAAGAACAGCATGAAAAAGGGAGTTTTTCTGAAGGTGTATTTTCCACTGAGATATGTAAGTTTATGATTGAAAATTCCACATCTTTCAGAAAAAACTGAGGTGCACTGTAAATCTTTCTGTAAATAGTTATATAGAACAGAATCTGGAGCTCTTTATGCAAGATACAGATGGTACAAATACAACATAATCACCTTATTTGCTTACTAAAAAATATTCCTTGATTTGTGGTTTGTTTGGGTTTTTTTGCCTCCAGTCTCATCTGTGCAGTTCCAGTGCTTAGTCCCACATGCTCCAAGTGCTAAAAGGAATGGAGAAAAGTGATAATAGAGCTGGCAACATCTTGGAGGCCTTGAAAGTGTATCCATAGCCCAGGTGGAGCATCTTACTCTACCAAAACTTTTAGAAGCACTTCTGTCCCACATCTGTGTATTTGGGCTCAGCCCAGAAATCTTCAGTGGAGTCTGAGAGAAGAATATTGAGTTTTTAGTGATTTCAAAGGAGCCCATCTTTCAGCTAGATAAAAGACCTGTAGGTCTCCGGGGTCATGGCAAAATGAAGCTGCCCAAAACTCCCTTTTGGGGGTAATAAGGAAGCATGGGGCAGCTGTTGAGGAAGCATAGTGTTACATGTTACATGCTGTGTTTCATGTAACTCGGTAAGATTCCTGCCACATGAGTCTTAGAAATGTCATTGCAAAATTACATGGCTAAATCCTCCTGCAAAGGCTTCAAAACTTACTAGTTTTATGTCACCTTCACAAAGTCTGTTGTGGTTTAACTGGGTGTTTACAGATAATGGGAGAAAGACTGCTTCATTTAGTCACCTAACCTTTGCAAAGTGTTACAGTACAAGCAGAGCTGTAACAATCCTGCTGTGAAAAATCAAAGCCTAGTGAGTGAACAAAAGTATTACAAGTATGTCCCAAACCAGGGTAACTCATTATTATAGTTGTCCAGCTTACACAGTTAGAAGTGCTCTGTCCCTGTTTCCCAAGTTAAAATGACTTTTTTTTTTTCCATTTCCTTGGAGATGACACTGCACTTGAACAGTAACGCCAATATCTAATCTGCTGTCAGAATGGGCTGTGTTACACTAGATTTTCTGTACCTGCTCTGCTCAGTTGCCACTGAAAGCAAGCTGGAATTGCCCTCTGCTGGTTTTCCCTCCCCATATTGCTGTGGAAAACAGGCTGAGCTTCCCCACAGCTGAATGAACTGCATTGTGAGGGATGAGTGAATATCATGCAAGCCATCCTGGCTTGCATGCATATATTCTTGCTGTGACATTGCAGCATCACTTTTTTCTACTTCTTCCATTCCTGTTAAGTCCATCTGGTTTGAAGACAGATTATTAAAAAGGACTAGTCTTCCAAGAGACCATACGTTTCTGCAAGAAATGCTACAATTCTCTAGGCAGGAGCTCAGATCCACTTTTGTTTGAGTAGTTAGTATGGAGGTAGTCTAGCCTTGCTTGAGGTATGTGTGCGATAATGGACTGAGAAGGAGCTATGCAGTCATTGTCAAGAGAGGTGGGATGGGGCTGAGATGGGGTTGCTAAGGACCTGTATGTGTTGAAGGTACCACACATGTAGGGTGTGGATGATGACGGGAGGGAAAGTTTTGCCTTTATAGGTCTGACGTGTTTCCAAAAGCCACACAAAGAGATTGTTAGATAACTCCTTCATATTACCCAGAACTGTGTATAATCATCTGGTTACTAAGTCAAATTTTTTTTTGTAACAACTATTTTCCAGATTATTCACTCTTTCTCCAGAATATCATTTTCATTTTCTTAGTGTCTTGTGTAAAAAGTAGAAAGGAGAGTCTACCAAATCTTGATGTATCCTGTTTTGCAACAAGAGAAACACTAGGTGCAAAGCTTCACAACTGGAGATGATGTTTCCTCTTATCCAAGCCTGAATTTGGAAGCATTGGAGGTTCAATCACTTACCTTTTATTGAGAGACTCAAGGTTTCTGCATTTTTTTAATGAAAAAAACCTAATTGTGGCCTTCCAGTAGGTGAAGGGAGCCTACAAGAAAGATGAAGAGAGACTTCTGAAAAGGGCTTGTAGTGACAGGGAAAAGGGAGAATGGATTCAAAGTGAAACAGAGTAGGTTTAGATTAGATATTAGAAAGAAATTCTTTACTGTAAGGGTGGTGAGACACTGAAACAGGTTACTCAGAGAAGTTTTGGAAGTATTGGAAGTATTCAAGACCAGGCTGGATGGAGCTCTGAGCAACCTGATCCAGTGAGAGGTGTCCCTGTCCACAGCAGGGGGGTTGAAACTAGAGGATCTTTAAGGTTCCTTCCAACCCAAACCATTCTATAAGTCTATGAAAAAATTATTTCATTTTAATGATGAAAAGTCAGACTGTGCTATCAGTTTATAAGTGTATTTGGCTGTGGCCCCTTTAACCTTCATTAGTAATAGGAAAAGGAGATTTAGGCTGATTTTAATAATTCTTAAAACACATAAACAGAGGGGGAAAGAGTTTCTGCTGTAGGACAGTGAAAATTAGTGAGGTCCATGATCCAAGGCACAGCTTAAGGAAGACTGCCCCAAAAGCTGTCCCTATGAGCAGAAAAAGGAAATAAGCTAACAAAAATATTCCTGATGTTTTTGAAGTTCAAAACCTCACTGCTGTGGAAGCTTTTAACTTCCTCTTTTGTTTCCAAATGCCAGCAGGCAGACATAGCTATCAATTTCTTTGCATCCTATACAGTTGCATTATGTATAATTAGAGGAGAGTGGCAGTTAAGGGGCTTGTTCTCCCCTGGGACACTTCAATGGGAGTACAGGCTCCCCTGGTTTGTGTTTCATCCTTAATTGCTTCTGAAATTACTTTGATGTGTGTAAAACTATGTGTTTCATGTGTCATGGAATCATATTCTTGTTCAATATATTGCTGCTTATTTTTGCACATAGAGCAGTGAAATTTTGCATAGTTATCTTGCCAAAAGGAAAAAATAAAAAGAAGTCAGTAAAAATTCCTAGGGAATACATTTTTGCAGTTAACAGCATACAACTGAACTGCCATAGTGAAACAACAAAATAACTGTGCTATCGTGATTCTACTGAGGGGTAAAAGAAGAAAATAATCTAAGATCTCTGCCTTGGTGTTCCTCAACAGATTTCTTTTAAACTAAAAATAGTTCCTTTGTAATTATTTCAGTTATTGAGGTATGAAGCAGAGACATGTTTAGGGAAACTAAACAGTTAAAATTACTTGTAGGTTGTCAATACTGTACACCTAATCTTGCAGGTAATGAATCCCTGGGCACAGTGCCAGGCTTTCAGTAGTTTTGGTACAGCAGGGTTTTTCTTGGGGTTAGACTGTAGTCAGAGGGAATTCAGGATTGATTCCAGATGTTCTCCTTTTTGGACACTTGCAGTCCTATGCTGTTAATTCTTGATATGGGAACAGGAAGGCTGGCATGGATGAGGTAAGGCTACAGCACACTATGGTGTTTCTTCACCTTCAAGGATGTATTTCCAAACAGCCTCTTTCCTGGTGAATTGCCATACTGTAGGAACACTTATATCAGTGCCAAATGGAGAATCCCCACAGGGACAAGAACAGCATGGGAGTAATACCTAATTAAAACTGCAGTGAAGTAGGTCAGCTAATATTTCACAAACAACAGCAAGTGTTCTGATTGTTAATAGTTCAGAGTCCCTGTATTTACTCTGAGCAACAAAAAAATGTATGTTGCCTAGAAATGCGATGAAAGCACAAGCTGAAAACACTTGCCACAGAGGATTAAAATTCTAAATATTCATAGCCTCTAATGAGTGCTGTATCTTAACTCTTGCCAGTACATTCAGCAGTGGATTAACATTGTTACTCCCCTCCTTCCTCAAGATTGCAGGACTGCTAAAAGAGTGTTAAGTAGTGCCAGGTGAAAGAGCAGATGAGAAAGCCCTGCTTTCAGTCACAGAAAATAAGACTAATGTAAGGAAATATAATCTCACTCTCAGATACCACAATTGCTCATAATGTCATAGGACTATTTTCAGAAGTCCCAAATTCAGACTTCAGCCAAACCTTCTAGGTCTTACTGGTCTGCAAATATAAGTGAGATATGACCCTTTTCTCTGAGATTCATCACCTTTTTGACTTCATCTTAGAGTGGAAGTAGCATTCAATGTCAATGTGATCAAGGAAGTTCAGTGACAGAAGAAAATTTGTAATAATAGTATTCAAAATGTTAATATTTTAAACTCTCCTAACAAAAAGTCACTCTTTGATTAATTGTGTACTATGATTAACTAAACAAAGAAATGTTTTCAGGCTTCACAGAGGCAGAGGACCCCATTAAGATAGAACACAGAAAGCATTTTGCATCTGACCATCTCTGCCCCAAACTCTTGCAACTTATCCAAAGGGGTTTTATGAGAAGTAGGTTCCTTTGTAGCTGCTACTGTGAGCCCATGATCGAGAGAAGAGGTCTATGGGAGCAGAGCACAAGTCTTTGATGTAAAACAATGCCCTAAACTTTTATTTTCATCTATAAATACTAACAAATCCATCTAGGACAAGACACCGTAAATTCTATATATCAATTTTTACACATATTCACAGAATGCAGACAAGAGGCTGCCTTTTTAGCTGGGTAAATACATAACTTAATTTTTGTGAGTTTTTACATGTACAAGCAGCTCCTTCAGGCATTTTGAAGGACCTCCTCATGCTTTTCTTTGCAGGAGGTTTTTAAGCCTGTCTGGAAGCCTGGCACTTTGGTTGGAATGTGAAGTTTTGGAGCCTGATGATCGTATCAGCAAACTGATTTTGTGATTGGCTCAAGAAGGTTTTCTGAAAAACAAAACAAAACAAACAAAACAGACAGACAAACAAATGGAATTCTCTTTGATAACTTGAAGAAGGCCTGATTTTGATCTCTGCTGCTTAGTTCTTGGTTGCTCTGTTTAAATGATGCAGATCCCCTTTGGAAGTAAAGGGCTATTGAATCTCAAAGATGCCATGACGTGTTGGAGTTTGTTGTATTCTCAAAGTGAAAGGATCCCATATCTTAGCAAAAACATGCCTTACCTTGTAGTGACTCTGCTGATGTGACAGCTCGTGGATGAGGACTGAAACTCCTAACAGGTGGCATGAGGGTGTGTTTTAAGTTAAAAGCAATCAAAACAGCCTGTGCTGTGATGAGGGGTGGTATCCTCTTTTTTCTCCTCCCTGTATGAGCTGTATATTTTCATGCTGTTGATCTGATGGGCTGTTCTCTGCATCTGGTACAGTGAGTGGCACTATACAACACTAGGTGATATAATTGAAGAAAATGTGGCATGAGTCATCCAAGTGGTTATATATGCAGAACAGGAAGGCTCTAAAATTAAATCTGTGAGGAGAAGATCTACAAGAAATACAGGTGATTTCTTAGATTGTTTTCCTTTATGTTGAGAAGCCCTTATCAGGGAAAAGAGAATTTTCCTAGAAGTCAGTCAAGGGATTTGCCATCTCCATCATGACTTGAAGTTACAGGTTTGGTTCCTGTCATTCATGCAATATGAGGCCTACTAAAATAAGGAAATTCCTAATGAAGGAGGGGAAAGCAGTGACTTCAGAGTTGGCTTAGATTACCTATCCAAGCAGAAGACTGAAACTTGTCCACACATGAAGAGCCTGAGTTGTATTTGCTGTCAGAAAGCAATACAGGCGATTTCTTCAGGACTGGCAGAAGTCATTCACTTGTCATGGACTGGCCCTGATCCTGCAAAGCTTTTACAAGATTGCGTATGTGGCAAGAGGCTGGATCCAGTACCACAGAGAACTTGCATAAAAAAAAGACCTGTTCTGTGAAATACGGCCATGAGAGGCAGAAGGCATAAGCTAAATAACTCAGAAGGAGCAGTTTCACGGAGATGCAAACACTGCAAACAGTTGAGTAGGTGAACATCTTGGGAGCATAGGTAGCTTAGAATTTGGCAGCAGTTCAACAGGGATTTTTTGAATCGCTGTTTGAATTTAGAAGCCTCAATGTACTTGTGTCCTCTGTTAGAAAATGAAGCCTTATAATGGACTTAGTCCTGAATCCCTCTGAACTTTGACTCTTTGTCTTTAAAGTGGTAACTGCAATATGCTGGCTGCCATGGTTGTATTGTAGCCCAGATAGGTGCTAGCACACAGCATCACCAGCATGTTGGAACTTCAAATTCCTCATAAATATAGTAACAGTTCTTGCAGGGTCTTGGGGCTGAAGTATTTATATTTAGTTAAAATGACCCACATTAAAAGTGAACAGGACTGACTATTCACACACTAATGAGAAGAAATCGCCATTGTGCCTGTTTTATAAATGAGATTAATGACTCAATTTGCAGTAAATGCTTCAGCAAGGAGAAACTTATTTTGTTATACTAATTGTGTCACATATGTGCCTCAAAACACCAACTGTGCAAAACTGGATTTCCCTGTGGTGCACAAGATGGCTGGCCTCTGAGGTTTTATTAATGCCATTGCTCCGATTTCTTTGCTGCAACTGATCATTTTGATCTTTGTATTTAGTGCTGCAGCATCAATGCTGGTGAAAGTAAAAATTATTGTGTACTATAATCCTCCCCATTAGTGAAAGGACAAGAGTCTCTCTAAAATCAGCTGTTCAACCCCATTTTCCCTGCTATCATGAATAAAACTCTGGTGTTATTTACTTAGGCTTTCAATTAGTTTTTAATTGTAATGAAATGATGAATAATTGCCAAAGCCTTCAATTTGCTCAATAGTTACTGTGATTTTCATTTTTTTTAAAATAATCAAATGTAGTCCATTTATAGGGTATACTATCTTGCTTTAAAGAAGGAAATTAATTCAGAGTTTCGTCAAATTAATCATTACACCTACTTCTGCATTTGTTCCCCTGTTCCTAGGTGTTTGTTAACATAAGTGTGAGAAAACAGGATTTGCTGACTATGGACCAACATCCACAACGCATGTAAATTTACCTTGCAACACTGAAATCTGTAACTTGCTTTACACCAGCTAAAGCTCTGCCTCAGTTTGGTCATTATTCATTCTGTTATTCTGGTTTTGCTACTGCATACAATTGTCCTGACATTTTTCATGCTTTTTACACCATTGTATTTTTGATGCCAGTGGAGTTACTGAGAACTCAGAGTGGGGTAAATAAGAGAATTGCATCTAAGGATACCATGAAGGGATTTTCTTTCCAATGACAAATTTAAAATTCCCCTCCCAACTTTTGTATACAAATATGTTTGGTGAGAGATGTCGAGTAAGTTTTAATAGTTTGTTTGGCTGTAGAGTTATCTCAGTAAATCTGTTTCTATGCTTTATTCTATGTTAAATGTGTTTGTAATTTCAGCTGAAATTACTAGCATGTGCTGGATACAGAGGGAAAGGACAGTACCTGTTTAATTTTGTATCTTCACAAAATACTGAAATCAGGAGTACTGCCACATTGTCTGGGGAGTATGTGCATTTCCAAAGTAGTCTATAAAAAGTCCAAAGGAGACACTTGTGTCTTTGAAGCCTACAAAGCAACCCACAGTTCAAGAGCAGCCTCTTTGTTGCCCATTCTGAAAAACATTCTGAAATAGTGTCTCCAGTTCTTTATTGAAAGCTATCATGCCCCTCAGCTTCATCCTACTCTCCCATGCTCAGCCTCATAACAGCAGTAAAAATGATTAGTTTTGCTCTTATATTTAGGTGACTCTTGGACAATAAACTGTGTGTTACTGAGTTCAGGGGCTTTCACCAAGTATGATGTGTAGCCTAGAGATGGCCCTGAAGATAATGCATTGACAATTCCCTTCTGTACAGTAGTTTATGTCTGAAACACCACTGTAAGGGTGTACCTGGCTGTGCTCATCATACCTGTGTCCCATTCAGCTGTGGAGCAGTGCTGCTAGTCATCACAGAAAACATGATGTTCAAAAGATGCGGCATGGACCACTGTCAGGGTGGTGCAGTGTGTGTCCTCTGCAGCCTCATTGTAAAGATCTCTGAAGCAGAGGTTATGGAACTTTAGGATCTGGTGAGCCTCTTTGTGAGTAAAACTTTGGTTGTGATATGTATTTTGCTGCCTTGCTTTATGGAAGAGCTTTACAGTCTTGAATATTGCACACTCTAATTTGTTATATACTACTGTGCATGGTTAGCAGGCTTCCCCTGCTTAGGGAGCCTCCTCGAGGAAGAGAAAACTACATTAACATGAACGCCCAACCTCTGACACTGTCAACATGGCATTAGGTGAAAATGTTTCACAGAAATACAATATACTGCCAGTGTAATATCCTGACTGCCTTCTTACAGGAAAAGCTTCCCACTGAAAGGTTTTCCTTGTCAGGTGTGTGTGTTTGTGTTCTGACCTAATAGCTCTCTGGTCATTAGAGGGAGCTGTCAGAATAAAAAGGTAATTTTAAAAATCGTATGATACAGTGATTACTTTGCACTGTTTTGAACTCTTAATTCAAAATGCTTAGTGTGGAGAGAGCTGATTGCCAGTGATGTAAAGAGAGATTAAAGAATGTGGAAGTATGGAGTTACTAAAGGGATTTGGGTAAGTTCTTCTTAGTATTTTACCTCACTAGCTCCCATCTCCTGCTTCTGTGCCATGGTGTGAGAAGACCTGAATCCCCAGATCAGCATGTCGGTTTTTGTTCCAACACTTTTATCTTATATGTTAATAGCAAGGAGATGGAGATAAAATATAGTGCTGTGATGACCTGAGAACTGTGTTCTTTGTGGTCTGTCTGCTGCCTTCTACAATGGATTTTTTTCTATCATGTAACCCCATCCTGGAAGAGGTGATTTGATTGCAGTGTGGTTGCAACCACCTACAGAAAGCATCCTGGCCAAGGCTAATCTTGTTAATAGCACACCACTGGAAGTGCTAGTTAATATAATGCTAAAAGCAATGTAAGAACTGAGATCCTTGATGGAAAGAGTTTGTAAATTATTATTATTGCATGGGAATTCTCAAGTTGTATCTCTTTTTAAAAAGTGAAGGCTTGGCAACTATGGCTCTTTTTATTTGCATAGAAATACAGATGCATAGCATAAACAAATACACCAGATTTCTGGTCCTTGTGTCCTTGTTGTAAACTATCAAGGGAGGGAAAAAAAACAAAATCCAGGTGAACTGATCATCCTTTTTCTCTCTTTGAATAATTTCAGTTAAGCATTATGTTATTTTTCCTACCAGGCTTGCAGCCATAGCTGTCAGGTTTCTTTCTGTTAGTCTCTGTGGTTTGTTCTCCTATTTCCTATACATTTTTTAGCTGTTGGGTGGATGCTATTATGGCGCATCCAACCTTTGGTATAAATAATTTATTCTGAAGGTTCAGTATGTTATAACGTGCATGAAGCGTCTTGCATTTATTTTTAATGCTTCTGCTTTCCTGAGAGCTTTCTACATCCAAAGCTACCATCAGAGAGAACTGTCAATCTTCAAGCAGAAGAGTGAAACTTTTAGACCATATCATTCTATTTTTCTAGCTATAAATCATACGCTTCTGGTGAAGAGTGGAGCAAATGGTTATTATTTACCATTTTGAAGAACCTGGCTTGAGTGGTGTTAAAATGTCTGTTTGCATTTAGTGTGAAGTCTCTGAAAGCAACTTCCAGTGCTCAAAAGTATGTGAACTGTGTGCCAATCCCTTGTGTGAGGCCAGTGAAATCAGGGAAATACTGAAGGGCAGTTGGGTGAATAGATGTCAGTGCTAAAAATGTAAAAAGAGCTATAGCTGGGGCAGCAGTAGCCAGGAGTGGCTTGCTACCAGAGCAAATCCATGGGATGAACCCACTCCATATGCCAAAGGGAGAGACAGTTCAGTCCAATGGGGAAAGGGGAGCTGATCCCCGCAGGTAGTGCTGAGGATGGTCATAGCTATCCATGCAGACAAATGATGCTGGCTCCCTTTTTTCCTTCACAAACTTCAGCCAGCAGCATGGGCTGTTTTAAGTTAGGATTTACAAATGTGCAGTAATTATGCTTTACAGAGGCATTATTTAATGGAAAAAATAATGATGATGGGAGACTGTTCTTTTTCAAGGGGAGGAGGGGTGGGGTGACAGGAGGTTGGCAGGTTTTCTGTACATCTTAGGAGTTTGTTTGACATACCATCCTTGAATTTATTCTGATTTAACACTAAAACTATATTCTGATTTAAAACTAAGCAAACTTGCCTCATGTGAGATATCTCAAATATTTTAGTTAAATTAATGTCTACCTTGTCTAACACAGCAAAAGGCACAAGAGTGCAAAAGAAATGATCGGTAGTATCTTCCCCTGAAAATTGGAGCTTGATGCTCTTTAGTGTTTCTATTGACATGCTAGGCAGTGATATAATTTTGTGATTTGCAGACTTTCTCAGAAAAGAGGACTGGTAATAGAGCAAATAATGTCCAAGAGAGATTGAAAGAGGATGTGAAACTTCTGGAGTGAAATCAATGGACAGATTCAACGATAAAAGGAAATGTTCTGTACATGCTCATTTAGCATGTACAGAGACTTAACTATTTCTTAGACTTTTAAGAAGTTTGTGTAATATGATGCAGTGAAATTGGAACTGAACCTTTGGCTGCAGCAGCTTATCACAGACTTTTGCACCATTTGCATGCACAAGTCTCTTCAATGACAACATTAGAAGGGGACTTCATGACTGAAAATTAGTCCTAAAACATGAAAAGTGCTATGACAGCAACTGTTACAAGGTATATCACAGTTCAGTAGCTGGAAGGTGAAGTTGAACTAATTCAATTTCAGCATAAGAGGGAGCTTTCCAGGCACAAGGAGCGAGAAGAACAAAGAAGGTACTTCATAGGAACAGAATAATTAAATGCTGAGATAGTTTACCTGATGAGTGGACACAAAGAGTCTTTCAAATTCATTTCACAAAGAATTTTAGTCTGTTCTGACTGCGTAGATTAGTGAGCAAGGCAAAATTTTCTGCTTCAGTCCCAGTGTATTTTGGTTTTATGTTCTGCTAGGTATTGTACTTCAGTCAATTTTTTTCTTTTTTNACTCCAAATGTGGATGGCTATGGATGGGTTCTGCTCAGTCCCTTCTCATTTCATGATTCTTACCAATCTAAGAATGATAGTTTTTCTGGGACATGCCCAGGATCAAATTCTAACCTATTTTAATGAGAGTTTTTGGGTTGGTGAATGGGCTGTGCTTTTCAGCAGATCACAATGTTTAATGTAACAGTCTTTTCTGGTCTTAGTATTAAGAAATAGAGCTAGTTCAGTCACTACCAAGTACTGCTGTACTTGTGTTGTTAAATTGCATTGGCTTGTACTAATACATTTCATGAAAATGTCAGTGCTGAGCAGTACTATGAACTAATGGAGTTGCATTGAAGTTAAACATGTTACATCCACGTATTGAGAATTTGGTATCCAACATATGATATCTAACATCGTATTGAAAAAATTAAAATCCCCCAACAGCAAGTGTTACCAGATCACAACTCTGTCCCCCTAAAACAACAAATTCAAGTACTCTGTTGAGAATCCTTAAAAAAAAAAAATTACACAGAACTTAAAATATCGTGACTTCTATATCTGTTTCTGCCAGTACTGTTCTTGCTTTGTCTTGACTGACCCAGCAAACTGAAACCCTTGAGTAGACCAGGTCTAATTCATAGTTTAATTGCTTTGTTTCTAAATTAACTTCAGTTAACTTACTCTGGATTTGTACTGAACTGAGTGGAAACAGAATCGAGCTCATAAACTTGCGTTGATTTTTTAGATATTTGTAGTTGCTTACAAACAAATTGGGGAAAATTAATAGAATGCTATTTGAAAATGTAGAATTATTTTCAGGTTTTTCTTTTTATTAAGTGTTGTTTCTGGGAGATAAATCTTTTAATTATGCTGCGCTCTCTTCCCAGTGATGGGAATGGGTAACAGCAAGCCTGACAGCACTGGCTACTGCCTTCTCTACAGCATATGAATGCTATGAATTGTGCTGATTCCAATATATAACATTTTCATTCACTTTCTAGGTATACCATATGACTTACCACTTGGGAACCCATTTCCCTATGCCTGCCCCATTTGCAGAAGTTAATACAAGCAGCAAATGCCACTAGGAGTCTAGGTCTTAAATGAACTATTCTGCTAGGTCTTTGCTTTCTGTGTATTTGCTATGCTTTACTTGCCTCTGGCAAGTTACAAATGAGAGTAAGAAACACGACTTTTTGAGAGAAAACAAGCCACAGCCTTATAAAAAAAGGAACAATAAATAATCTGGGTAAATAGTGCTTGCCATGCTGAATTAAATACACTCACAGTCCTGCACAAGCCATTTGTACCACAATATGGGCCTGATTTTTCCTTTTATGTGGTGCAATGATTTCATTGAAGTCCATGGGCCTGGTTTTGTAAAACACAAATCTCCATGTCTACCTGCTAGCACTGCCTCCTCTCTGAGCCTGTGAGCTCCATGACAGCTTTGATTTGGGAGCTGTATGGACACCAGAGCATGCCCAGTAGCTGCCAGTGAACAGTCATGCCTAAAATCTCTCTCATTGTGGCAGTATAAAACTTCTTTATGTTCTGTCACTGGACAGTATACAGTGGTGTGAGCTTCACTGGTGCCACGCCTAGTGAGTTGTACCAGCTAGAGAGGGACACACTGATAAATACAAGCCAATCATTTATAGGCTACCTGCCTTTATGGGTACCAAAGCTATTATGGATTCCAAAGTCTTTATGAGTGACAATATGCAATGGTACAGTACAAACATACTGGTGCTAGCTTACGTGGTGGGGTTGAGCTTCTGGAAAGAATAACCTTTTTAGGAGATAATCAGTATTCAACAGACTTGCCTGCATAGCAAGTGTTTGCAGTGCAGAAGCTGTGAACACATTGCTGGAACAACCAGGAAGCAAAGTGTTTTAGAAGTAATCTAGCTATGTGTCACATGTAGGTAAGTCCTTCTGACATAATAAAAATCTAGATCCTATAGAAATCCCTAGAGAAAGCTGTGGTTAAATCAGCGGAATTTACATGCAGATAAAAATTGCTTAGCAAGCTGCACCACTCTTCCAGCAGCACCAGCCTGGTCCTTGAAGTTTATTGCCTACTGCTGTGTCTCGAGTTCCAATTGTCAGATTAATGTAGTTTTAAAACAGTGAAGCTCCTGCAACCCTGCTCCAAAGGGAGGTGGTAGTTTTCTATTTACAGCTTTTTTGGAAGAAGTGATACACATATATGACATATATGCTGGTCAAACTAGTATTGATCCTCTGTAATGTTCATATATCACCTTCCCGTATTGTATAGATTTGCATAAGCTCTTACTTTTACTAGTCTAACTGTTGGACTAAATATACTGCTGTGGTTCATCCCAAATGGAGTACCACATACCCCATGGATGAAGATATTTTGACTGTAATTCCGGTGGCACTCATGGTGTGTATCCTTAACTCTGTGCAGGGAAGGCAACTGGATCTGCAAGTGTCCTATGATAAGCAAACCAGACCCCAAAACAGACCTTGCTCAGAAGACTGTGCTTTAGTTGTCTGTTCAGCTATTGCACTTTGTGGATGGAGATGCAGAACAGCCCCAAGCCTTGTGGTGATCAGCACTGCCAGGCTATACAGGACAGAAACTTTGGGGCATTTTTCACATCCACATCTCATTTAATAGGACATGAGCCAGCTGGTATCTCTCCTCTTTGGCCTTGTCAGCAAGCCTCTTATTCCATCCTGAATCTATTATGGCCCATTTTCCCTTGACTGAGCGTTCAGTTTGTTGCTGCTGTTGCTTTGCCTCAGGAGCAGCCCTCCTCTGATGTTATGGATAACCTTTTCCTCTGTCAGTGCCTCTGTGAAGGTGGTGTCTGCATCATTCCAACATCCTTTGAGGGCAGGAGGTTTTATTTATCATATTGTCCCTTACATGATACAATTTTTAAGTCTTGGACTCCCCTACTCCTGTGCATACCACTGTGGAGCTTTTCTTCCCTGTGCTATATTGTTATTTGAATGGCTGCCTCTTTTCACTCTTTGAAGCCCTATTGAAGACCACCTTGGCCCTCTGGAACTGCTGTCCTTCTGATATTCTCTCTAACCTAGCAAGATAAAAGTGGGAAGAGAGGGGTTTGTCCCAGTTTCTGTTTCAAAGAATCTAATCTTGCAGGAACAGAAACTGAGGTCTGTTTACAGGAGTTCCAGAGCCAAACACCTCTGATTGCCAGTAGATCAAGGATCTCACTTGGGGTTTATTCCTTTTCTAATGAGTTTGTTATCGATGAGGATGTTGATATAGTGAGCGTCAAATGTTTTCTGGTTGTCAATCACCCCTCCATAGCTTGCTTTAATTTAGCTTTGGAACAGAAATTCTCGACACTAGATGATTCATGGACACCTGTAGACAGCTCGAAGTGTCATATGATTTAGCACTGCCATCACTTGCTATTAGGTCCATGATCATCTGTGTGTTTAACACACTACAGCTGGAAAGAGCAGAGCAAACTAAAGGGCAGGCTTTAGGAATACAAGAGCAATAAGAAAGTAATTTATGCCTGAGACCTCTAGCTTTTGGCTGTACCAATGCATCCCCAGCCTCTTATTTAAAATAGGTGGGAATAGGGATCCTGAGCAGAGAGCATTTGAATTGTCACAACTGTGTTCTCACCTGGAGCGTGAGGATCCATGTAATGAGGACCAAGCACTTGACCTAGCCAGCCAAGCCTCTCAGTGCCAGAAGCTAGGAGGCAATGAGGCAGCAGCAAGAGCTGTCTGCCCTTCATCTCTGTTACAGCTAACAGGTTTTATGCCCGAGGAAGGAATGAGAAGCACTTCATTTAAACAGAGTATTATATAGCCTTGTGTCTGTATGTTCATGCCCAGATGAGGGGAGGGCAGCTTCAGGGGGAAGTTATTTTCACCTCTGATGAAAATAATTGCTTGCATGCCAGTAAGCTTAGCTAATTGTTAACTAAAACAGAAGCCAGTCTATATAGAAGACAAACTGCTAGCATTTTAAAAAATTGTAGCCCTTTGGCAGCCCATCTCATGTACACATGTCTTTGAAGCGTAAGAGCGGTAAAGCAATTCCGATCTTGCCCTGGTTCATTGCATTAAGAGACCTTGAGAACAGGAAATGGCTTCTCGAAATGTGGAGCTCTCCAAAAGACAGACTTTCCCATTTATGTCAATGAAATGATTTCTAGTTTCATAATAAAGCCCTCTGCATAATTCTTCCAGTATTTATACATCTCATAAAGATTCCACCTGCATGGAATCAAAGACAAAAGGGGAGACAGGGGAAAAAAGACAGGAGGGAGAGAAAAAAAACCCCAAAATTAATCAGATTGCTTGTATGCTGGAAACTTAGAATGAGTGTACCCTGTCCTAGAAAAGAAATGGTTGAAACCACATCATATTTATTTCAGTAGTGCAGATGAGGGATGGTGTGTTCTATTATGTTCTGTACTTCATACAGCATTTTCTCCCTCTGCTGGCAGTTGGATACTGCAAAGTTGTAACTAATAGAAAACAACAAAATTCTCAAAAGGCTGAAGCATTTAGGAATCTCAAAACTCTGCGGTATATGCTGAAAAATTAGGTCGTACCATACTTGAGTCCAATTAGTGCTGGAAATGGCTGACAGTCATCCCATGTACAGAATAGAATAATTCCTACAGAAGATTAGCACAGCTAAATGCAGCCTTCTTTTCTTTGGAAAGACAGCAGAGAGTCACACTTGATAATGTTACCGTAAATACAGACTGCACAATCAAACTTGGAAGTTAGTTATAGTTTTTAGTTTTAAGAACAACTTCAGTTCTGTAATTTTAGAAACAGTATTTCTTGGGTTTGTGTAACAATGACATCCTGTGTACTTCTGTGTGTTACTAATTCTTCATGTTGTTCTTTGTTTGTTTGTTTTTACTTTCTTTTGAAAATATTTCTATAATGTACAGACTTAAGGGGAACATTGATAAAGCAACTGTAAGAAAAAAATCTGTACTGTGTATTATTAAAGAAAAAATAAAAGGATTAATTTTGTTCTAGGGAAGTTCTTTAAAACAATGGGCTTCTAAATAATTTAAAGCTTACTGGCAGTACATATTTATTAAAAATAATACTGCCCTATAGGAGAAAATAAGTGTTACAGATTTACTTAAAAGGAATAGCTAGAAAATAAGAATGTAATCTTGACTATAATGGAGATACTACTTTCTGCTCCAGAAGTCTGGGGTATTAACCTTGCAAATGATGTTATACTAATGACTACAAACCACAAACTATAAATCTCAGAAATATATATCGACCTGCATGGAAATGTTTATATATTCCCTGTAGCAAGCCAGAATCACTAGTATTGAATTAATAGCATTAAGCTTTTTAACTATTCTTTGAGATATTGTAGTAAATATTATAGCCATTTTATGCTTAAATAAATGGAGGCAGAAAGGGGTTTGTTTAACAGAGGCTAGGATTGCAGAATTCTAATCCTACTTTTATTGATAAACATATTAAAGACAGGTGGAGATTTTTTTTCTCTTGAAGAGACGCATTTAAAGCAATAGTTGATGAGGCTTAGAGAAGTAAAGTGCATTTAGCAGGAATTTAGCTAGCGGAAAGTGCTGACAGATGCTAAGGAATATTCAAGTTAAACAAAGACATCTGTGAGGAGTGGCAGTGCTGGGAGAATAATTCTGTAGTCAGCAGTAAAGGAGAACTGAGTTAGTGCTGCCATGGCAGACGCAGGTTGGGGCTGGGATTGAGGAAGACTTTTCAGCAGTGTTGTAGCTCGGCTGAAGGAGACAGTCACAAGCACAGAAAATGAACAAATAGAGAAAGCTTTAAAACATAGCACTAATAGTCGTAGCAACACTAGGAATATGAACATCTTGATTTTTTTCATACCTTCTCACCACCATTCAGTTGTCTGCCCAAACCTGAAATGGTTCAGTCAGTGGCTGGTGCTTCTTCAGCACAGGCTTCTTTCCTAACAGTTGCAGTAGCTCTGTGAAGATTAGCAGATATTCTTCTCAGTTGCCCTAGAGCAGCACATCTTTTATTCATTTGTTAACTAGGCACCAATACAGAGGTCCAGCTCCTTGATTTTATTAACTGTCCTACACTCAGAAAAGGAAATACCTTGTTTTGTTATTTTGATGAAGAGGCATCTTTATTGTAACACTGAGAGAGCAGAGAGGTTCTATGCATACAAACATGTTCCAAACAATGAATGGGAAAAGTTCACAGAGAGATTTAATACCTTTGCATTATTACAGCTGTGTGCAACAATAATTAATCCTCTTCACTCTTCCAGAGACGTGCTGTGGACACAGCTTGCCCACAACAGCACAGGTTGGTAAGTTTGTAGAGATACTCCTTCCCTGTTCTTATGGGTGCAGTAGCTACTTTAAATCTGCATTTTCCTCTACCCTAGATGGAAAGACCATTTCAAAAATAATTGCCACTTCCTTTTCCCCCGCTGTGAATCCCTTGTGATTGCATACAGTGAAACACTGTGTAACATGCAAGGCTCTTTCTCCCCCTCTAAAGGCACCAAACTGGTATTCCTGTTGCCCAAATGGAGTAGTATTACTGACTTGAGTCTTCAGACTTTTTTTTTGAGTAGTTTTTTGAGGATGAACTTGGGAAACATTTTCATACAATGAGAAATATTACATGCACACTCTTCTTCCTAGACTGATTACTGTTTTTTTCCTTTGGGAGCTTCACATAAAGCTTGCTGATGATTTGACAAACGGTGAACTTCTAGAAGTGGTTTCCAGAGTGGACACACAAGAAAATAGGATATTGTTATGACTGGATAAGTAAATCCTACACATTGAGAACTATGACAGTGTCTCAGAAAATCTTCTTAAATTGTGAATGGAGAGTCCTAGGCACATCTCCACAAAGCTTAGAGCAAAGGTTCCTAGTAGAGTGTTTTGGAAAGAGGTGGTTGGATATGACCTGCATTGTGACTGCTGTACGAAACCACAAATTAAGCCTGTGCTAATAGATCAGCTGTGTCTTCTGAAAGAAGGATTTCTTTAAGTGCTTTAATACTTTACATAGCACAAGGATGTTGTTTTCTTTTATATAGATACTTTAATTAAGTATTACTAAGTTTTTTGTGAACCACTATTTTTGTACTATGTATTGTTAGTGTTTCCTGTCAAGGGAGCAGGTGTTCCATGCCTATTAAAATTCACTGTAAATGAGTCCCAGCCTACTTTGAACACACAAAACATTTTGTCTTGATTTGGATTTTTAACACTGACTTTTTCTTTGCAGATGATATGTCTATTGGCTTCAGTGATGTTCCCCTTTCACAGCTGAGGACAAAGAATGGTTGATCAGCGGAGCCACCATGTGAGCTCAGAAATCTGAGATCTTACCTCAAAATCATATGTCTAAATTAGACTTTTTCCTGAATCATTTATTTACCTGTTACTGTCTTCAATTCACTTCTGTAATTCTTGTGAAGTGTGTTGCAACAAACTGAGTCATTTTTTGTCCTAATCAAGCTGCATGTGGAAATAGTGTGCTAAATACTCTGAAGTTTGTCTCTAATTTGTGTTTAGCAGTTAGCAGTGGTTACAAATAATCTCCAAAATAGTACTGTTGCAATTAGCACCAATTTCTTCTGGGTTCTAGAAAATATATGCTGACAATAGTAAAAGAGCAATGCTGATTTGAATAGTGTATTGAATAGGACCAGTCCAAAAGGATGTCAAATTCTTTCAACTTCCATTGACCTGTGGGATTTTGGAACTCAATGCTTTGTAACTTCACGCCTTTAGAAAGAATTTATTTTCTCTCTTCATTATGCTCTTAGAGATGTGGTGTTTGGTGCTTCTTTCCCCCTCCCCCTTTTTCTTCACAGAACTGTGTGGAGGAACTGTTTTGATTTTCTTTGTCTTAAGAACAGTTCCTTCATTCTATGCCCTGTGGTCAAATGTAGGTTCATATGTTGGACAGCTGATTGTAAGGATTTCCTTCACAAAGAGAATGTCAGCAAGCACAATATGTCCTGCAGCATCTTGCAATGTGTAAGGTGCATAAATGACAACTAGATGTGCAGTTTAACATGAAGTAACAGGAGTTCAGCAAAACAAATATGAAAGTGATTCAAGAACATACAGAGCCAGTTTTTATATGGCTTTTAGACAAATGGACAAAAATAAATTGCAAAATCACCTCTCATCTGATCAAAAAGACCTTTCACTTCTCTGTGTATTTTTTTTTGAGGGACATACAAATGTGGCAAAGAAACACTTTGATAGCAAAGTCAAGAGGAAAATATAGCCATAACTACTATGTGTGTATGACTAGTAGGTCTGATATGTATATGCCATTAAAAGGAAATATATCTGTAGATATAGCTACCAAGCTCCTAACAGTGCCTTTTATTTTCCTCCTTCTATGTGGATGGTGTCATTCTCCTTCCCTAAACATTATTCTTACTGGAAAAATGGCCAAGTAACACAAAATATATGAAAGATTTGTTTGATTGGAGCAGGTAGGTACAGCATTTTTAAAACATTTTTATTCTTCTTCCTTCTAAATATTAAAGATATTGAAAGAATTCTGTATTTCCCTCAATGTCCATACTAGTTGTGCACTATAACCTTCGACACACGTGCTGAAGTACATGAGCAGCTAACTTTGGCAACTATCTAATTTTTAAGGCAAAACAAGGTTTTGCTTCTGCATTGAATTCACCTGCTCATGTAGATGTTTCTGAATCCCTTTCAGTCACTTGAAAAAATGGGCCACTAATTCACAGGTGGCAGGTTTTTTAGCCTAGCTTGCCATTGCTAGGTCCAAAGAATTCAGTTGTTGAAAGGCCAAAAAATATGTGAAGGACTGAAAACTGCAGTTAAATGTTCATCTTCTTTTTTTTTCATTTCTACTTGTATTGCTATATGCTAAAGGTACTTTTTACTTTTTATGGATTGTGGTGCACTGTATGTTCATGCTGACCTGGAATTTCATCTACTGTGTATACCTGACAGCCCAGTCCTAATAGCTTTTTGGTCTATAAGCATGTCACAGTATGGAAAGACACATTAATATGTTTTTGATGTCTTGTTATTGTATGCTCCTATTGCGCATGTAGGATGTTGTATCAGATGGATTTCATGTAAATAACAAGTATATTTAACCTAAAGAAACAGAAAAATATGTCATCTTGCAAGGAACCCATACTTGCAAAGTAGAAGAGCTCTCCCTTGCTTTGCTGGGGCTGGCTGATCAAGATTATAGCAAAGAGATTATTGTTTCATGTTTTAATGCACAATAATTCAATGTAGCCTTATTCATGCACGTAGGAAGATATCTCACAACTGATCTTACCAAACAGAAGGTATGATGTGAGAAAGCTAGCAAATGGAGGAAGGAAGTGATGAGAAGGATGTGAGGGAAGCGCCATGAAATTCTTTAAATATTCCCTGTACAAACAGTTTGAAAAAATATACTAACTATCATTGGTTGTGTTTTCCTCAGTCATGAAGCATTTCACTTGTGTTTTAACTCGGTTCCATGTCTTTTTCAGTTTTCTCCTCTGTCAGCTCTACCATGACACAGTTTTGCTCATGCCTTCTATACAGATGTGCTGCATTATCAGTCCAAATTTGGTGTCTTCCTGCTATGTCAGGTACATTTTTTTCCTGTATGTCCTGGAATAGCTTACCTCATGATGGCCTGTCAGCGTGTGTGCAATAAAGAGCAGGCAATACCACATTTCTTCAGCATTGGATGCTCTTGCTCTATTATGAGTCAGGGAGATTTGAGAAATTGATGTCATACAACTACTAGGCATGTATTATTTAATTAAAATTTCTGCTTTCCTTTTTTCATTTTTTTCCCCAGAAATTCCTAAGCCATGCCAAATATTATCAGCATGTCAATATGTTATTAATTCAAATTCTTCAATTTATATTTGCAGAAATGTGTAAGCAACTGAAGGTTTATTGAGAAATTTTTACCAAACCCAAACTGCTTGCAGTCACGACCAGAAATTGTGTATTGCAGCAGGTGGTAAAACACAGCATGTGATGTGGTTCCTGTCTTCTGTCAGAAAGGATTATGAGTAATCAGTGAATTTGAAAGTTGGGATTTGAAAATAAATTATCAGCTGAAAATCACAGATTTATGTTAAGTAAAGGATTGCTTATATGCTTCTGCATATATGAGCATAAAAATACTGATTTTTCTGTTTAGCTCTTTCTAAGTAGTTGTACAATGCAGAGTTATTAGGTAATAGGCTTAGACTAAGTAAAAGCTATGAGTTGGTCTCCTAAGCCAAACTGCAGCTCTGTCAGTCCTACAGGGAAAAGTGGAACAAAAGAAGGAAAAATTTGGTTTTCTCAGATACAGTGTGTGAAGAAAGAAAAACAAAAGACTCCTATGATTTTTCTGGAATTTATATATGTACATACCTTTAAAACAAACTTTGTTTTCAAAAGAAATAGTAGTTGAGATGCTCTGACTCTCCAAAGTTGTGGAAAATAACTCAGGCTTTGCATTGAATTTATATTGCTAGATTTAGCATACAGTAATTACAGCATTATCTATCATGGCATTTCTATAGTAAGTATGCTATACATTCAACTTCTTATAGTACTTCTTCTGTCAATATACTCAGCCAGTTGTTCAACTCATTTGAAAATTTATATAATCTTGCCTATTTGGGGAGAGAGTTGATTGAGGCTCCAGGTCCCAGGAGTTAGCCCATTACCTGGAGGGGATGTGCACCCCCACTGTTCCCCACCACATGGTCTCCAGGGCGCCCAAAAAGAGCCACATAGAGACCACAGGAGAGGAACGAGACAGAGTTTAAATGATCATGGGTAGGGGTATATAAAGGTTTTGGGGGACTCAAACGACTACCAATAAGGAACCAGGGGGGATTTGAACTACTACCAATAGGAATCCAGGGGTAACAACCAATAGGAAAGAGTGCAGAAGGGCCAATAAGAAAACTCCTTGAAGCTTCTTCAAGGACACAACATGCATTTCTCAGTGGTGAGATAATGGTTATCAAAGGAGATTTGGGGAAGGGGACAGTGACTAACCACAAAGGAACAAAAGAATCCCATTTTTTAACATGTATTTATACAACAGTAAAGGCTTCTGTTTTTAAGGCATTTGGCCTAGCTTCTTCATGTTCTTCACAAGCCCATTTCTGACAAGACTTTNGAACCAGGGGGGATTTGAACTACTACCAATAGGAATCCAGGGGTAACAACCAATAGGAAAGAGTGCAGAAGGGCCAATAAGAAAACTCCTTGAAGCTTCTTCAAGGACACAACATGCATTTCTCAGTGGTGAGATAATGGTTATCAAAGGAGATTTGGGGAAGGGGACAGTGACTAACCACAAAGGAACAAAAGAATCCCATTTTTTAACATGTATTTATACAACAGTAAAGGCTTCTGTTTTTAAGGCATTTGGCCTAGCTTCTTCATGTTCTTCACAAGCCCATTTCTGACAAGACTTTTTCCATTCCAGATACTGCAGATCTATTACCATAATTTGGCATTTGTGAAAAGTGGTAAATGCTATGGTGTTCATATTAGAAGTAAGTATATTCTCTACTTCTGCCCTTACCCTCGATTACAGTCATAGCTAATCTTGATATTTCAAATATTTTGTTAAGCTGCCTCCACATGAATTTCCCCTCTGTATTTGTAATACTTTTTTTTTTTACAAGATCTATGGGAACAAAATTTCTGCCTTGGAACAACAAACACTGCACAAGGGACACTGTGTTGCAAGTGTGAGTGTTCTGGATAAAGGGTTGCTTCCTATGGCTAGGACTCTCCACCAGTACAAAACCTCCATGGGAAAGAAAATCTGGATTAAGCAGGGGACACACTGTGCCTCTGCAAGCTTGCAACCTGGAAGTTTCCTTTGCCTGTGACTGCCTGTGGCACTGAATTCAAAATAAACATTACAGACCTGAGGGGAAAGAAGAAAAGAACCAAAACCAAAAATAAACAAAACAAAGAACAAATGGGAAGGCAGAGTTTTGATGCTCAAACCTGCACTTAATGGACAGAAAAATGGAAGAAGGGTCAAACAAGGGTCCTGTGGGTTCACATACATTTCATTAATTTCTCCTGAAGGCAGCAATGTTTGTTGTATCTGTAACTTAGCTCAGGCCTCCAAACAGCCAAAGCTTGTAGAAAATGATCCATGTTTTGTGATTTGTTATAGTCTTTATCCTTACTGTAAATAAGGAGTATTGAATTGTCCTGTGGAGGCTAGTGTCTCTTTCCATTGACTGTGTAAGGAGTCTAGAAAGATTAGCCTCACAAAGAAGGTGTCAAAAAAGCTCATCCATAGCTGAAGATTATCCCGTTCCCCCAGTACACCTTCTTTATAAACAATTTTCCACTGTGACAGTTTGGAACACAAGTATTTTGTCTGGTTTCTCCCTTGAAGTTACATTTGGAGACTGCTGTACAAGAAAAAAATCTCTGCAAACTGATGCAGAGTATTATTATCTTTTACCCTCATTATTTTTTTCTTGCCTTGTCTTATTTTTATAGTTCTGCATTTCTTCCTCCTCACCAGATTGTTTATACTTAAAAAGAAATAAGCCTTCTGCTTGTTACATCGTCAGTTCTCTTTACATTTTTCTTAAGTTAATGTTGGTTTCTGTTGTCCTTTTCCATGTTTAGACATAGCCAGGATAAATTTCAATGACAGCCTTTCCAACTGTTTCTAAATATTTCTCATTTGTCTTGCAGACCAATTTCCATATGTTACAGAATTCAAATTCAAAATCCATAAGGCATTCTCTCCATTCCTTCAGCCATCATCCCAAAAGTGGAGGGGCTCAGTTTGTTCAGGTGGAGCTTGCTTTCTACGCCCTCAGCCCCAGCAAATCTGTTGGGAGTAGGAGGACAGTGGAGCATGCCACCCACAGCCACCTGCTCTGCCAGAGAGTCCAGAGAGTTGCCAGAACAGTGCTGAGGCATCAGCTTGGGGTGGGAGTCTGCAAGAGGCATGGACCAGCCAGGAGATGTGCTGCTTCATGTTTCTCTTGCTTGCTCACTCCTAGGTAACCTTCACTGACAAAAATGAAGCCTGGTGTTATTTTTTCTATTTTTAGTAGTTTTTGTTTGGGTATTTTTTAAATCTCCTTCCTGGGCAAATTACTTGCTCATGTTACCTGTAGACATTTCGTCAGTTGTAAGAATATAGCCTGAGTGTTTTGGGTTTAGCCAGGTAGGCCTAAATTTAGGCTTTAAAACTCAGATTTGGGCCTGAAATTGTCAGCTGCCTTGAGCTGGGCCGGGCTAGCTGGCAGCTGACTTCTTCTAGCCAATAGCGTTGTATTCCATACCATCTTACATCATCTCAATAGGAGTAAAATCCAGTGTGTGGGTGTGGCTTAGTTCAGTTCCACCATGGCTGAGGTGCAGGGAAGACGTGTTGCCGGTATGATGCCCTGTTAGGCNGTTTTATACTAATATGACAATTGTGTAACACAGGTAGAGTTTAATTACTTCCTTGGTAAACTGTTTAGCAGTGTGCACAGCCTTGCTATGGGAACAATAGCATCTGTTTTGGAGGTATGAGTGACAGGGGAGGAGGCTTCATCACTTCTACTTGGACATTATTTTTATGTAGACAAGGCCTTCAGCAAAGTCTTATCAAGTACTCTTCTTAGGAAAAGAAAACCAACCCACAAATGGCATTGAACATAAAAACAACCCATCAAAAAAAAAAAACCAACCAACCACCCACAAAAAATACACCAAAAAGCCCATAAAGCACCCCTCTACCATAAAAACAAACAAACAAACCAAACCCAAACTTCAAGTCTCATATATGAAAAATTGAAGCTGCAGGCTCATTTTGCCATATAAGCACCTAAGTAGCATCAGCAGGCAAATACGGCTATTCAGCTGTACTGCGTGCAGACACTGCATCTTTGCTGTAGTCTAGACTCTCTGATGTCTTTTCAGAGACCCAGTGGGAGAGAGAGATGCCAAATCAGCTCCAGCTCAACGTTAAGAAATCTTGTAGTGCATTATTACAATTGTGGTGTTTCAAACTGGAAATCATGAATAACTCTCAAAGTGTTGTCCTGCCATCTCCACTTCCTCACTGGGAATTGTGTATTCTCTCATGAAAGACACTGAGACTCATAAAATAGAAATTAGGTCACTGATTGCTGTTGTTTTAATATAAGTTGAGCACTTCTCAGTTATCTATTAAGTTAATTACAATTCCATGAATTAAGTCCCCTGTAATGGAATTATTATTGATTTGTCAAAGCTACAGAATTTAATCCAGCATATGTTGGCTAGATACAAATTGCCCCATATTGCTTCCTGTCTATACTAGGAGAAAGCAGGACAATTTCCAGTACATATTCCCTTCCACAGCATACTGGATTGTGGACACCTAAACTTGCCCAGGGGTTCAGAGTGACCTCGAACATATTGAGAGTGCACTATGGACTGAGTACTAAGCTCAGTTCTCCTGCAGTTATCTCAAAAATCCTACCTGATGCTTTCTCTCTTTGTCCCTTTAATCCCTTTTTCCCTCCACAGTTTTAAAAACATCTACTTTTACTCTGTAAATCTTAAGAGCTCTGAGTATTGTTGGTGTGGGCCATGACTGCTAGCTCTGGGACTGTTCTTCTAGTCTTGAAGCTCCCAGCTGTATTTGTGTTCTTTGAGTCTAGCTTTTACATAAGCCAGAGACTTCTTCAGCAACAAACAGCATTGTGTACAGAGCAGTAAGGTAAGGAGCACATCAGACACATGACTGAACCTGGGCCTGGGGAGTTAACTGCTGATTTTCAGGTATCTCTGCAGTATATACCTGATCTCTTAGGCTGTGGAGAAAGAGGTAGGGCACTATGTGGTTGGCAAGACATACATCTTGCCATGTGGACATGGGTGCCTTTAGGGGTAACAGCATGGTGGATGTACTGCAGAACAGCCTGTGCTCACAGTCATTTTAAAAGTGCTTTAGCATGACCCAGTATAGTGGCACAGCTACTGAGCTCAAACAGGTTCTTTCCATTGACTTTGAGGGCAAGGCCATAATTCTCTTCTCTCTCGGTGGAAGGGAAAAGTCAGTAATAATGATCCTTAGCATGATTTTCACAAATTTTTATTTCTTGTCTAAATTTCTTTGCAATTTAGCTAAAAGAGCACTGTGATTAAAACCAAAAATGCTTAAAAGCATTCCTTAAGAGCTTCTTAAATATTTGTATTTAAAAACATCAAAAGAAGTAATGAATAGACCATAGTCTTTCTGGTGAGAGATGCAGAAACTTCATATGAGAGATACAGTATCTAAAGAATAAAAAGAATTTATGTTAGGCGGTAAAGATAATGTTGAGGGGTTTGCGATTCCTCAGTTTCCCGAGGATGCCTGGTAATAATGTGATCATTTTATGGTGCCTTCTATTTTTTTACTTTTGTTGTCACATAAATAAGGAGTCAAAGTTTTAATACTTTGTGGATAGAATTCTCTAAGTCATAGTAATGTTCGACCTTTTCAGTTTTGTGTGATTTGGTTAGTTGGTCTCTCTATAGCTGTGCTGAGTGGTAGGCATGCGTGAATGGATACCAGCTAATGAAAATATAAAATACTGGAGAATTCAAGTAAATATACAAAATGTGTAGCATTAAGTATTGAAATTCTGATAAATCATTCTTGTGACAAAAGGTGTAATGAGATTAGAAACTGCAACAAAAAATTAATCTTTTCTAATGACATAGATTGTGCCTAGGCGGGTAAATGTTATGAATTTAACTTGATCTCATTATACTCCTAAATTTGTAATCTCATTTTCCTCTTCAGATGCTTCACTTAAAGAAGGCAGCAGTGCGTGTGTGTGATTGGGTGTGATACATTCTATATTTGGGAAAAGTTACCTAATCCTTTAACCTCAGTGCACTGGGAAACATGTAATACTCAATGCAGAGGGAAATTTCCCTCCTAAGATTCAAATAGTCTTTTGTTTCTTATTCAAAATTCTGCAGAACGCAACCAGCATTGACTAACTCCATAAATCTTCCCCATTCCAGTGGTCTCAGCCCTTAGGAAACCTGTTCCAGGCTGAGAGGAGAGACACAGGAAGAATAATTAGAGCAGAGAACTACACAGCCAGGACATAGATTACAAAGATGAGGTTTCACCTGTCAGTGCTGAGCAAGAGCTATGGTTCGAACCACAGCGTGCCTGCAGTGGACCTAAGGAGCCCCTCGGCCAGCCTTACCCTCTGGACCATGATTTTTTTACTCGCTCCATGAAGCGGGTGACTGAGGGGGAGGTGGGAGGGAAATGAAGAATGTTATTTCTTTGGAGCAAGTTATGTCTTTTCTCAGTCCTTACTTACCGTATTCTTTCAGATATGCTGTCTGAGTACTAAATGATTGCAGTCAAGGCTCTGACAGTTTTTAGCTGTGCTCATTTTTCCTGAGAGGATAAAGGACATAAGAACCTCTTTATTACTGTGCATGCATAACCAGAAATGTGAGCATGCAGGAGCGTCTTTCTCAACACGTGTGTGCATAGCTGAAGTTACACCCTGAGGTCTCCTGCCTCCTCGCTGAGAAAGAAAGAAATAATGTAGAATCCAGGTTTTAAGTTGCTGTCAAGGCTGGATATGCAGTGATTTCTTTCTCAACCTTGGACTAGGAATATGCATGAGCAAGTAATGAGACATTTAGGAGCCCAAATTAGTCTTTTCTGTTAGCAACTTCCTTCTTCCCACACCTCAAAACACTTTAACCAGTCCTTCCCTCTTTATAATCCACCTCCAGCATCTGAGCAACATTAGAGCTTCAAAAATGCAAGTGATTTCCACAAGAACCCATCTAACATAAGTGTTTGGGCAGAGAGGGAAGATGTAGAGGAGCTGGATGGCAGAAGCAAGCTTCTGACCCTTAGATCAGACACCAAGGCCTGGAAGCAGATACCACCAGTCTCCTGGCTGTGCCACCTTATCAGTGTAGGTAATAGCTGTAGTATAATTGCAATGCACGATTCAATCCTGTTTTTATTTCTACTTCTGTCTTGGTCAGTTCATGGCTTGCACACAGCTCACTAGAGGATCTCTGTGCTACGGGAGGCCCATGCAAAATATACTGCCAATGCGCTCATGCCTTTGTTCTCAGCCCTACCAGGCAGAGCCCTCTCTCCTGGGCTCCATCCACTTCCTCATTTCAATTTATTCACCAGCCATTAGCTTCCAGATATTCTGTTCCTTCCTGTTTTCCACTTCTTTCCCAACCTGTCTCTTGATGGCCACTGAACAACTTGTCACACCTCTCCTCCACTCTCCTAGTTCCTCTCTCTTCCTAGTTGTTAGTTGTAAGGCTCTACTTCCCAAATTGTTCAGTGTGTCCCCAGAGTCAGCCTCTGCCCATCTGTTTTGTTTCTGCTGACATTGAGATCTCCCTGTTGTCCTCCTCTCTGCCACCCCAGTCCAGCAGAAATCTAATCAGAAGAGCAGAAGATGAAATCTCCCCAGACAATTTGATGACCACAGGCTAAGATGCAGTATCCCATCTCTGGGACTTGAGGTGCTAAACTGTAAGTAGCTTTTCCTAAGAATAAGCATGTTGATAGGGTTGGTAAGGAAAAATATACAAAATCTTTTAAGGCGGTTGATGTGGTACAGATTTTTGCAACAATAGCAGTGAGTCCATTTTTAACACAAAAACTATGTCCTGCTGTATTTCAGATTCCTTCATCAAAGCATGACATGGGTAACTGAAATTTTTTCAGTTCATCATTTACAATTTCTTCTAATCTGGCCAAAGCTCTGTAGGTGCGTGGTGTGTTGTATTTTTATTATATAGTCTACTGAACTAATTAGCTCGAGGCAGACAGTGGCACAGAACACAGTTTTGTCAAAGCCATGGGCAGCTAATAACACATCCAAAATAGAAAGTGTTGGGCAACCTTGGTATTACATAGAATTAACAGTCATGCCTGCAGTAAATAATTTATTAATAGGCAGAGTGGCTGGAAAGAGCATTCAAGAATATGTATGACTGTGGATTACGTAGAGTCTGAAAACTTTCTGCTCAGTGAAAACTGCTGCCTTGTACAGTTCTCTGTGCCTGCAAAGTTACCAAATGTGGAGGAATTATGCTCTGTTGTTACAATGAACATGAAGGTGACAGATTTCCCCACTTTCTGGGAACTTCACAGTTTTTAAGTCATGGCCTGACTGGGTCTAGGTCTTGGGGGAGTCCCTCACCAGATTAAAGACATGTGGCACTGTGAGTTCACAGCTCTCACTTGCACCCCTTTTCAGGCTTTTTTTTCAGTTTCCCAAAGCCATTTTCTCCCTGGGCTGCCCAGTTCCTACTGCTGACCAATTCAGGAAGTCTTAAGGTACCAGCAGAGTGGTATCCTGAGCCAGGGACAGTTCTGAACAGCCAGGGCAGTGGGACAGACCTTCTGTTGCTAAAATACCACCCTTTCAAGCAAGCAATACTGGAAGTATTTGCATTTTTCAGGTTTTGTTTTACAAAACCTCAAAGGAGAACAAAGTAGCTTTAAAAGCAAATATAGTTTTTTTGAGGACAGATCTTCTTTTAAGTTGCCTTATGTTTTGCTTTTTACTTCACCCCTTGCAAGGTGAATCCTTTTTGCCTGTCTTGTAATAAAGTTGGTTGAATAAAGTGCAACTCAGAAAGCCACTGTGACCTGGCACAGTGTGTTCAAGCCCTTAGCAAAAGGTGCCCCATTTCCACCTCAAAGAGCTTATCTTTGCAAGAGTCTGTGCACTGGCTGCTGTTGTGGTGCTGGAGTTGAAATACCAAACCCTGCATGCTTAATTCTCTCCCTTCTGTCTCTTTGAATCCCAGTAATTCTCCCTCTGCCAAACCAACCCTTTTCCATCACAAGTGCCCGAAGGTCACCTTTTGGTAAGGGTTTGTGAAGCAACCGCACGTATAGCTTGTGTGCAGTCTTCCATGTCTTATCTTAAATACATGAGGAAATACCATATTTACTACTCTTGCTACAAGGTGGAATCCTAAAAAGATATCCAGAAACTCCACGATTACCAAGTACATGTATGTCACATACTGTGTTATAGAAAAATAAAACTGAAATGTATCAATATATCTGAAAAAAAAGTTTCTGTATTAAGGAAAACTGGTGGTGATATGGGGAACAGGGTGGGGTTTAGATTGAATTGGATGGAAACAATGAATACTATGCTGAAAGTCTATCTCTAGCTGGAAGCATACCCTCAGTATTCCCCAGTGTGCATTCACAGTTATCTCTGCATTCAAAGAAGAGAAACTTGCTTTTGCAACAAAGCTATTATTTAACACATACACACAAAAATAGAACATAATGAGTTTCATGTTAATATTGTGCTTTTCTTTTTCTGCATTTATGGGATGAGTGTTGGTTTGTATGATTTCTCTTCCTTGCTGCCCCATTTCCACATGCTTTATTTGATCTGTTATGGCAATATTGATACCCAACTGGATAAATGTACTCACAGCTTTTGTTTCAATGTACGTTCATGTGCTGATTAAGTAGTTTTGGCTGGTTAAATGTGTATATTTCAAAATTTACTACACTAAAATAGAATGCAATTCACAGTGCAAAATGACTTTTTGACCCATAATCCTTGTATAAAAATACTATAGTAGAATTTGAATTGTCTGCAAAATTCTTAAAAGATGTAAATGTCTGCTGCTTTGCAAGACTTCTCAAATATTAGACCAAATCCAATACCTGCACTGACATGTGACAATGATGTGGTGGACTAAAAGCAATGAACCTGCTTTTCTCTGTTCTGAAAGTTTGTCCAACAGGCAATAGATAAATCTCTGTCTTTTGTCAGACTGTTTTGCTGTCTTAACGATGTTTGAATGTAGCATGTACTTAGTGCATTTAAAAAACACTCTAACTGAAGTACTTCCTAATTGGTCACATGCCTGAGCAATGAAAACATAGGTAGTGACTGAACTCATTTTGTGGTAGTGACCTTGAGTTGTTGGGAGAGGTCTAAAAGCATCACCTGATATTCCTCACCCTAAGTCCTGTTGAAACATTGCCCTTGAAAACCTCTGCTGTATCATGAAGTTTTATGCAATATAAATCAGAAATGTTCACTTCACTTAGCCTGGACAGTGCAGTTCTTCATCCTCTGTTTCAGAAGCAAAGATGACCTGCTCAGTTATCCAAGTTCATATTCAATTAGCAGTTAAGGATTCCTAATTTAAATACCTCTAGGGAAAACATAAGCTCTTTAGAAGAGATACTTGGACAAGTTAAGCGTGATTCATATTAGCAGCAATTTGTAAAGCTTGGTCTCATTGAAGATTACATCTGTTGTTAAGAAGTGTTAACTTGAATAGGCAGAGGCTGTGGTGATTACATGTATTATCTACACCCTGGGGGAGTTGCTCTGTGTTCTTGTTATTTGAGGCAAGTTCACTGAGGCTGTAGTACTGAATTTGGATGAAAAAAATTCCAAATATTTGGCAGTGTTTACACTGAGTGCCAGAATTTTGACTATTTCCAAATCACACTTTAAGTAATTTGTAGAAAATTTTATGGGGCCATTGGTCCTTCCTCCTGTAGGGAGAGGGTTTATGGGCAATTTAAATAAAAACCGCTAAATTAAACTTGTTAGCTTGTAAAATATTCTGCATTGAGGCATCGCAGTAATTTTTAAAATGTCTATTTTTGCACCTGTGCTTGAAAGAGCACATCATTCAAAACCTGGGAATTGGTGTTGATGTAAAGCTTTAGGATCTAAGCCAAAGCCAAGTATCTGTGTAGGTGCCAGGAAGGCAATCCTGCTGCCATAATGCTTCACCAACCTCAGTGTCTCATCTTCCTTCCGGAATCATACTGCACCAATTGCTGCTGAGTACACAGGCAAACACTGGGAAACTGCTGATCTGTAACAGACTGAATGGGAGACTGGTCTGTGGTAGGTTTTAAGTTTGTAAACATTTGTGTCTTTTCCAGGTACAGATCCTATCTCCCCACCTGTGGTGCAGGGCTCCACGCTACCGAAGAAGCAACAAAAAAGGACTGACCCAGTCTCAGTATGCCTGCTACTGTTAGAAAATGCCTCTTTTGCTCCTGGTCTCTTTTATTTAAGAAGAAAATAAAGCAGAATTATACCAAATTTGAGACTTGAAAGTTTTCCATAGTACCTTACAGTATTACTGTTCTGATGTATGGTTCATTATTTTTCCTTGAGCCACAGGACTGTTTGACTGGAGTTCTTGCAGCCCAGGGAGCTGCCATGGATTCCCATATGTGATGGGATACAATGTTCAACTGGGAAGCTCACTGCAGGAAACAGATGGAAAAGAAATAGGAACTATCCAAAATACAACTTATATGAGGTGTTGTGTTACAATAACTTACGTTTCAAAAATACTGTTTGTTTGTTTGTTTGCTGTTTAATCTTTTTTCATCATTCCACCTTTACATTTTTCAGTTTAGAATAACATCTACTCTCTTCCATGGAAAGCAAAAACTGGTAAGAGAAAGAGTTTGTTTTCTTATGAAGTTTCAAAGAAAATTTTCAGCTATACACAGTGTTAAAATTTCCAAATTTTTCTTTTCCTCCATCTTACCAAAATCTGCGTTAGTATTTGTTAATAAATAAAAAGGATCAATTTGAGCAACAATATAGTAGCAAAATAAAATTAGTTTAAGAAAACTATTTTCTTATTTTTCTATTATTTCCCTTGTTATGTGTATGTTATCCTGTGCTTTTATCAATTTGAGCCTGTGCTGTGAAATTAAATCAATAATCACTGTGCCTAAATTGAACTCTAAGGGGTAAGAGAACCAACGCCTCACACTGTTATTACTTCTTCTTCCATTTCTTATTAATTTCACCTTGTCTTAGGGTAGTAACCTATGTTCATTCCAAATGAGCACCACTGGCTTAATACACTTCCCATAAACTATGTGATGCTGTACAGCTACTTTGCACCTAGAAGTTAAACTTGGAAAAGTTGAAACAATTTCAAGTGACTGAAAACTTGCATCTTTTTCATCGAAAATGACAAACTCTGACTGTAAAATGATTTGCTGTGAGGATAAAAGGTGTGGTTGTGGTGAATGTTTAAGAAAAAACCACATCAGACTTTCCTTATTTGTGTCTTTACCTTATTTTTCAGGACACAGACAACTGTACAACTTCGAAAAGAAAAATAAATATCGAGGCCAAGGGCATTTGTACAGTCAGTGGTGTCACAAGCAAGGTCTGAGGTGAGCAAGATCTTGAGTGAATGTACTGGGTTTGCCCACAGATTGATTAAGCGCAGCTGGAGTTTGCAGAGAGGTTTCCTATGCTCAGAGTTCAAAGCGCCCATTTCAGTGCCCAATCTCAGAGGGCATGAATGCCCAGCAGACTGGATGTGTCCTAGCTACTGTATAATCTGCACATGACAACTTCTCCACAGTCATATTATCCTTGTTTGCTACCAAAAGCATTTTTCACTCACAAAAACTTGAGACTTGCTTTGACAAAAATTCAGTTGGACAGGAATGCATGTAAAACAAAAAAAAATATGAAAAACCTCATAAACTATGTCTACTGTATATCATGTTCCAAAACATTAAAGACTCCACAGGAACAGGAGTTCACAGCACAAACAGTGGTGTTCTGGGTTTGGGGGTTTTTTTGATGGTCTTTTGTTATTTCTTTCTTTTGGAAGTTATTCTGAAACCGGGTGAAATGAATTATTAAGCAACCTTGAGTAACTCTTGTTTATGTATTGGATTTACAGACTGTTGGGATTATTGAGTGTGTTTACATTGTTTATTAACACAGTTAATAAGATAATAACAGTTATCAGTATGAGTTTACACTGTGCAGAAGCTAACCATGCAGCATTGGAAGGAATGGAGGAGTCTCTGCCTTCCCCTTGTCCGAGGGGGAGCAGACAAGGTAGACAGGTCCAGGCAAAGAGAGTGTTTATTGGGACAATAAGGGACAACAAGCAACAATAAGGGTTTTTATAAGATCTCTGGGGGAAGGTGCCAGATCTGGGACTGGATTGGGTGAAAACTTAGGAAGGGGAAGGGTCTGAGGTAACAACTGATAGAAAACTAGGAATTGGGGATAGACAGAGGCATTAACCAATGGAATTGGGACAGGGGCAGGGCTGACTGCAGCCCTTGCTCTGCTGCTCTGGCCACAAGCAAAGGAAAATGCTACACAGGTCTGCCTGGCTTGGACTGGCAAGGCAAGCCTAGACGTGTTTCTCTTTGTTCCTACTGTGTCAGTGGAAAGAGTAGGCTGTACAGGCTCTTTCTCATCCCAGGGATTTCCCGTGGGGGTAGGCTGCTGTGATGTCCTGGTCCCAGGGGCCCCCCAAGGGAGGGGAGGGTGTTGCCTATCCTGGGAAGAAACAACAACATGCTCGACATCAGGTTCGATGACTCGTTTGGGGAACAAAAAGCCCCATGATTTTTCTGTTTGCAAACACTAAAGAATGAGCTAGGTTGAAGGGACAGTGCCGCCCTGCTCTAGGATCTTGCTGCAGGTGAGCCACTGCAGCAGGCAGCCAGTGCCCACCCAGCATGCTTCAGTGTGCTCAGTGCATGTTGTGTGGGCCTCCTATCCTGCTCTTGCACCGGCATTTATCTCTGGATCCTGTTCCAGACATGGGCACCTGCATATCAGGGCATTTTCACATTGATGCTGTGTTGCCTCTGTGCAGATTGTGCATGGGGGACATGGAGGGAATTGAATAATTGCATATCAGTGGGTAAGATTCAATCTTGCTTGCAGTGAAGTGAGCTCCTGCTGTGTCTTTTCAAAATTATACCTTTGGGAGTTTTTACTTATTTTTAGTAGGAAAGAACAACAGCCAAAAATAAAGTGCAGCAGTCTGTCTCTCTGAATCTAGTTTGTCCTAGACCTGTGTTTATGCCCTGGAGGTCAGGCACCCTATACCTTCTCAACCAGGGCACTAGAAATCTATTTTGCTCAGCTTTGTGTTACCTTTTCAGCATACACTGAAAACCAAAAATAGGCTAAAACATGCAAAACATTAAAATCAGGTAGCTGGATTGAGGAGTGTCTGTATTCACAGTTGCATTTATGCCCCCATGGCACCCTCAAGTATAGAATGGCCTCACTCAGTCAAGTTTATTCTCATTACTCACTGTCTAGGCAAACCTGAAATGTAACCAGGAGAAGAAATGTAAAGGCCATTTTCTGTGGTTAACTCATGTCCTCCTGCTGGGTCTAAGCTTAAAAAGGCTGAGCTTAATGGGCAAAAGCCAAAGGTTCCAAGAGCTTCCTTTTTCTTCCTTTTTTTCCCCCATCTTTGTACAGGCTTTCAAAGACTTTTTGCCTGGAAGTACTGATGCCTGGCCATAAACATCTAGGAGCTTTGCTAATTCGTCTGCTGCTTCTTGAGGAGCCTGACCTCAGGCCTTGGAGGATGCTCTCCTGGTGAGTCAGTCAGACTGGTTTTAGTCATTCTGCACTCCTCCTGCCCTGGGTTCATGCTGGTTACAGATATATCAAGCACTGCTTTCATTGTCCTGTTCTCCTTGCCATAACTATAAAATAGGATTACAACTTCTCCTTTAGATAATAGAGATACTCAGTGATATTTTCAAAGTTGATATCATTATGCATTATTTTTCATAACTTTCAGGACTCAGCTCAAGTCACTTGCTCAGTGTTACAGTCTGAGTAAAGATGAATATTTTATTTTCTGTGTTGCTCTTCTGTGCAATATGGAGGACACCACAAGTTGTGAATATGGCTGAACATCATGAGTGTGCTTTCTGTCATTTCTTTAGGCTATACGGAAATAAGATGTAAGGCAGTGCAAGCAGTGAGAGCTGAAAGAGAAGGAAGCGGCTGCACAAGACAGTAATTAGTAGTTAGCCTGGCAATCTTTAGCAAAAATTGAATCTTATGGCCCAGTGGTCTTTTTAGTGATAAACACAAAAGTTAGGTCATGGGCTGGATACTGTTTTGTGGGCTTCAGGGCAGAAAGCAGTCCGGAATTGGAGAGAGGCAGCAGACTGAGACAAAGTTTTGTTTTAAGAGGGAGCAGAAGGAGCATACCTCCAGGTGTTGGACTCAATAAAGGCAGATCTGAAAATTGTAATCAGACAACTTGCTCCTGTAAGTTGTCTTTCAGACAGCACCGTTTTGTGTACCCTGTCTACAAATACACATGGTTGTACCAAAGGAATACTGAACTTTCTGAATTTCTTCATAGAGTATTCTGGCAATGCAGGTCATAGTTACCAAATTTTTGAAACTGAGTCCAACACATCTGTCCTTCTGCAGTAATCTTGTAGTGAAACTTGCCTGTGAACTGAGCCAAAGCTGTACCCCAAGTCTTGTTATAGTCTTTTAAGAGCCTGGGCAACAGGCTTTGTATGGAAAAACTGTTGACAATGGGGCCACGTGGGGCTCCATCTGGTCTCCAGGATGGACAAGCACACTGCCCTAGTTTAGGAATGGTATTCCTGAATCTAGTGTTCCCCCTGAAACAACCCAGACCGTGTGCTGCTCACTCACTTCCCTCCTCCCCACCTTCCCTCCTCCCCGCCTCCCCACAGGGGGCTGTGGCAGGATAGAGAGGAGACTTAGAAGTACAAAAATAAGAACAATTTACTGTAAACAGCAATGAGACAAGAAAACAAAGAGTATCAACAACAATACTAATATCAGAGTGTATGACAGGCAAACAACTCACATTTGATTACTCCCCACACAGAACAGAGCGCTGCCTAACCACACACCCTGGAAAACTGGACAAATGCCACCACCCTCCGTCCCCCCGTGCATGGTATGAGGTGGAAATAACCACAGGGTCTTGACCCTGCCCCTCACAGCTGCTTCAAAAGTTAACCCTAATCAGAACAAGAGAGAAAAATTATGCCCTAGTTCTTGATGGCCATGCAGCAAGCTCATCATAGGGAGGAAGTTTCTGGGGCTTGATTTCTGTGCTCATAATGAAGTCGAGAGGTGAATCTGGGCTTGAAGTTCAACCATCGTATACATGCTTAGGTTTTGTGCTTTATAAATGAAAATAATTTAAATTAATGAAATTTCTTAAATTAATTTAAAATTTCCCAGCTTTATGTGTAAATTTGACATTTTCCTATTGATATTTCCAATACAATTGTATTTATTTCCACTTTTGTCTGCTTTTTAAACCTATCTCTTCATTTGGCTATTGTCTTTGATCTGGAGTGTGTGCAGTGCCTCTTCTATGCTTTTATGGTTCTCTTTCTGTTAAGAAACATTCTGGCTTTTATTGTGTTCACATCGAAGTCTTAGAAGTGAGAATTACCGGTCATCAGGACTGTAGTAACTGGTCTAAGTGTATTATTATTTATGAGGTGTATTGTGTATAGGAGTATATATATACTCAGGTATGCTGTGTCTGAACTGTAGTACAGTGAAATCAATAGGAAATGATCCCTAATTAATTGGGCTTGTGTTCCTAAAGTAATTCAGCATTTCCACTGAGAATTAACTCATCAGCTTCTCTTGCTAAGTAAACATCACAATAAATAATATAAACTGTTGATTTCAGAATGTTTTGTTTTCCTGCAACTCAAAAGGAGCTTTTGTTTAAAGTTTAAAATTTTTATGTAGCTATGCCTCTGGGCATTTTAGATGTAAGATGAATAAGAAATGATCTAGGGTTTTATTTAGAAAACTATTCCTGTGCATATATAGACTTGTCGTTTTGAAATGAAATTTTCATACAAACTTTCAGCCCAAGGGACCATGTAGGATCTTTGGATTTAACAATTTATAAGTATTCTGCCAATCAATGGATCCCTGAGCAGTATGTCCACATCAAACCATCCCTGTGCACTTCAAGTTTTTCATGTTTACTGAGAGTTAGCACAATGTGTCTTTACATGGTACTATCTGCAATGCAATTAATCCAACAAAACTAGGCAACTTCACAGACTGCTAAAAGCTACTAATTAATTCTAAATTCAAACATCCATGAAGACATGCTGCATATGACCACAATGAGTCTTACAGTTAGCTTTGCTATTTGTCAGAGGAAAATATCTTCCAAATTGTCACATCTCTCCAACAACATGATTTCTTCCTAAATTGTCAGAATGGTGCTCTTTTCAGGCTGCCAGGTAGGAGAAAATGAGCTGGCTCATATGCACAAAACCAGCCTGTTTCATACTTGTATCCCAGCCCTCGAAAGCCAACGTGGTTTTGTAAGGATCTGCGCCCATACAGTATTTGAGATGCAGTTTTTTCACCTCCCTCCTTCCTCCTTTTCCTCCAGGTCCTGGTTTTTCATTTGTGACAACGTGCTTAGATTGTGTGGGATGCCGGAGGCGGGGGAAGAGGCCAGGAGCGAAATCCCAGTGCTAACTTTGCACATCGGCTGCCACCCCATGAGCACCATCTAGCTGACTCCTAATACAACAACACGGGAGGCTGAGCAGGGGCAGCCACTGAAATCCAATGAAGCGAGTTTGCCATGCTACAGCTTGGTGATATAAGCTATAAAAATACTATGAGGCACCTGGGAGCCTGATACTCATATAAACTGTTTGCAACAAACATGTCTGGTTGTCTCATGGTGCAGTGACGTGGCAAAAGTATCTTCTGCTCTGGGGTGTCTGCACGAAGCAAGTTTCACAGTCTGAGGATCAGAGGTTTTCACCTTTTGTATTTTATAAATATCAAGGGTATTGCATTGCATTTGTTTTCAGCTGCTCAATTCTCTCTAAAGACAGCACTGTGCTGAGGGAGAACCACTGAACTGAAGCCTGAAAACCTTCCTTTGCCTGAATACACTCTGTGATTCTTCATCTGAGAAATGGGATTGAGAAACTATTTATATCACTTTTCTTCAAAAGCATTCTGTAAAGATGACTCAATTACTTCTTGCATAATAATTTTAAATTGAAAAATTCTGTCATGTTCAGAATTAGAAAGGATTTTTGCTCCCTTTTGAAGGAAAACAGTGGTTCCCCGGAGACATGTTCTTTCTTTAGTGGGGGGTGCTTTGGTGAGGTTTTGTCTGGTCTTTCTTACAGATGTTAGCTTTCCAATCCTGATGTAAAAAGTCTTGCTGAAGAACTTCCTGGAATGATGACAGCCTACCATTATAGAAGCACTTCATGTTGTATCACTGCACACATACATAGCGGAGATGATTTGCACTGTTGAAATGGAGAGATCAGGGATCCGCTGCTCTGAGTGTTTTCTGTATGTCTTTCAGTTTAAGTAGGTGTCTTGGTTGAGCTGGCAAAACACCAACTGTCCAAGACAGAGTGAAAAGGGAAGAAGAGGGAGAGGGAAAAAAACCCCTCCGAACTAGATTTATGCTGAAACTAACTATATGTATTTATACAGAAAAGAGAAAATTAAGAGAAAACTACAATACAATACACACACTTACACAAGTTACATATAACAAGAAATAACCTCCCACTCCCCACTTAATACAAGGTTTATTACTCTAGATCTATAAGCATTCTAAAAGACACTTAGCAAGAAAGAGAAAGAGTAACAACAAAATATTTCTACTTCCCCGAATTCAAACAAAATGCAAGCAGCGGCAACAACAGGAACAAGGCCCACTCCAAGACAGCAGCTGCACCACGTTCGGCTTGTACCTGGGCCATGGCAGAACTGCTTAAGCCACTCCCACACGCTGGATTTTACTCCTTTTGAGATGACGAAATATGGTATGGAATACAATATTATTGGCTAGAAGAAGTAAGCTGTTAGCTAGCCCAGCCCAGCTCAAGTCAGCTGACAATTCCAGGCCTAATCTGAACTTTAAAGCCTAAATTTTTGGCCTACTTGGCCATCTGTTCACTCTTTCCTTTATATCCACAGCTCATGGGTTCATCTTTTCTCAGGCAAAGACATAATACTGGCTTCCTTTACATGTGTTCCACTTAGCAGTATTCAGTGCAGAATGGTGTTGTGAGGACAGATGCTTAGTGGGAATGGGGAAAAAATTGCAAGGAGGTATAGAAGGATTTTATTTGTTATTCAGTATATGAAAAGCAGCTTCTAGTCTAACTGCTGTTCATTGTATTAGAAAAATCTGATCACATTATGCATTTCGCTATGAAAGGTCCTCTTTTACATGAACAAAAAATACTGTGCAGTGTAGCAGACACCCAGTCACATGGATGTTTGGTACGTAAAATTAAAGAATTACTTACGTGATCTACCTTGCTGGGCTCTGTGGACAGTGTACTTTGAAAATGTTTTTGTTATTACACTGAAGAAGAGATTGAACCACCTGAAAAAGTACACAGTGTCAGCTCACACAACCCTCAGGTGCACATATGTCAATCTCTAAAGCTAGTTGGAAGATGAGTGTGAGGAGATAGTGGTAGATTACACCACCAGTAGCTACATTCTGTGAGGTGTTTTAGGGTCTCTCAGTCTTTTTGAAGGAAGGTTGACAAAATCTCTCAGAAAAATTGGTATCTTTCCAAATGATAGAACCAGCTTTTCATCTAATAGGGGACAATGGTTGTGCCTTTGATGGTGCAGTGAAGGGTTGTCTGTCCTGGCAGGCCACGCTCTGTATTATGTGTTAGCAGAGTAGGCCTAAATTTAGGCTTTAAAGTTCAGACCAGGCCTGGGATTGTCAGCTCACTTGAGCTGAGCTGGGCTAGCTAACAGCTGACTTCTTCTAGCCAGTAATGTTCTATTCCATACCATATTATGACACCATCTCAAAAGAAGGGGTAATATCCAGTGTGTGGGTGTGGCTTAGTCAGTTCCATCATGGCTGAACTAGGAGGAGAACGTCCTGCAGCTCTTCTCCTGTGCTAAGCCCTGCTCCGGCTGCTGCTACTTGCCTTTTGTTTGAGTTCAGGGAAGTAGAAACATTTTGTTGTTACTCTTTCTCTTTCTTGCAGAGTGTCTTTTAGAGTGCTTATGAATCTTGGGTAATAGACTTTATCTTAATTGGGGAGTGGGAAGTTATTTCTTTTTATATATAATTTGTGTAAGTGTGTGTTATATTGTAGTTTTCTCTTAATTTTCTCTTTTCTGTATAAATACATATAGTTAGTTTCAGCATAAACCTAGTTTGGAGGTTTATTCCCCCTTTCCCTCTTCTTCCCTTTTCTCTCTGCCTTGGACAGTTGGCATTTTGCCAGCTCAAACCAAGACACACTGTTTCACTTACTGATCTCTGCATGGTTCTGCTGGTGAGTTTACGGCTTGCTCACTGCCTGCAGTCAGCATAAACTGTTAGCGTATTCTCTGCCCTATCAAAATCAATTTGGTTAGTAGTGCTTCATTTGAGGCTGGCTCTAGTTCATGGAACAGTGGCTCTCTGCCAGCTGGTTTGAAATGATTTTGGCAATTGTCTCCTTGCACTGGACAGAACATTGAAGCTGTAAGAGCTGGGTGTGAATCAGTAGACTCATCCACTGTGCTAGACTCCAGCAGAGTCTTTAATTTAAACCAATCAGCGATTCTTCAGAGCTAAGTAGCATGAGTGGGAGCATCACCAGCAAATCTATGTAGTTTGTGTTACACCTTCATTATCCAAACAACATGTTAAAAAAGCAGGCTTCTTGATAACTGTCTGGCTCCTTCCATTAGTAAGAACATGATTCTGCAGCCTGCAGGAGAATTACTACTGGGTTGCCAAAGCGGGTTAGAAAAACTCTTCTTTAAAGGTAATAAATGATAATTCATAGGTATATTCATGGTGGAATTGATGTCTTGTTTCTTTGAGAAAAATGAACGGTGTTTCTTCCTTCACCACTTTTTCCAGATGCCTAGTTTAAAAACGAATTCCTTCATTGCCAGTCATCCCTTAAGTTTTCTTTTAAACAGAGTTGTTGTAAGAATAAAAAATTGTGTGAAAGCCTGCAGGTGATCCTCCTATTGAAAGAGTGATGTGATTTTTGTATTCTGGAATGCTCTCCCCAAATACCTCACCTGCAGTGTTGAATTTTGCCATGCAGGGAAAAAGAAGCAGCAGTCCTTTATAAATAGTTCTGCCTTCAGTGATTTGAAACAAACTACAAGAAGCCACATACGCTTAGGTATGGTGTACCTAAAAATGCAAGTAAATACCTACATACTTAAGACAACAGTTCCTCTGACTTAATTTTTGTGTGTGTTGATCTGGGAGTTAGTAATCTTTTCCTAGTCCCCTTATCCTTGCACGATGTTACATGTGCTATGAAGGGATCGCTACTAGACTAGTGCAGAAGACCTACATTTCTCTCCCCATATACATCTCACACTCACCTTTGGCCAGTCTCATGATTTCTCCTGACTCCGTGCTTGATTAGAGATAGAGCTGTACTGCTGCCTCTCTTCTTCCCTCAGCTATTGTGAGAAAAAATTTATTGATATTTGCAAGGTAGTCAAATACAATGACTGGAACCTATACATATTCTTTTCCCCTAGGGGAGTAGTCAGTTTTATGCATGCAGGGCACAAAGACTTGGTAAAATATGAAACCTTGTCAATTTATTCCTCTTAATTGTATTCCATATTGTATTTTTGAGTACCTTCTTGTAAAATGGTGCATAATCTTTAATGAATACAAGACTAAAGGTCTCCTTTGGATTTAAATTCTAAGTATTTGCATAAATTTAGCTCCATAAAATTATTTTACTGGCAAATCAAAATGCACGCACAGATGTACCTTTCAGAGCTTAATTTTGTAAATAAGGCATCATATTCTGCTCTCAGTGAAGCTGGCATAACTCTATGTTAACATCAATAGATTTGCTTGAGATTTATATTTGGGTAACTGAGAGCTGCATTTGGCCCAAAGATTCCAGACTGAGAAGCATGTAATTATTCATCTGCTGAGAGTGCAATCTACTTAGAATATGTACAACTAGAGTAAAAATTTTGTGCCAATCAGTTTTTAGTCTGCTTTAACATCCACATTTTTCATCCCTATTTCATTCTTTTGTTACTTAAATAAGATTTTTTTAATTGTTATTTTCTCTTGCATGCACATCAGGGAGCTCAGTCTTGCTTTTTCCAGATACAAATTCTTAGTGCTATTTTTATGTGGACAAAGCACCATCTATTTGGTTTAGTAAGAGATTATCCACAGACAGAGCAATGGTCTAATCAGGGTCTCCAGGGCTTTGAAATCTCAGACTAGATTTCTGTTGCAAGTTATTCTGTTATCTACGTTTCTGATGAGAACATGCTGAGTGAAAGGAATATCTTATAAACTACTTCACTGTCTTAAGATTACTGTGAAAATTCCCAGATGATAAATAGTGTATTGTGACTGTCAGTCAACTGCAACTGAGTATACACACATATCCTACATTACTCTAGCCTTAATATATGATGAGTGGTTACTTTCCTTTGTGAGAGATTTCTGTTGTTCAAGCTGCAGCATACAGTCACATGCCACAGACTGGAGCTAAGTTACCTACTACTCTTTAATCATTTGGAAGCTCTGGCTGTCCAGTGTTATCTGATCTTTGATTTTTCTTACAACAGCATATGCTGGGACTTACATTTTTAATTTCTTTCAGTCACTGAAAGAAATATACCAATGGGACTCAAAATTTTGAATTTCAGAAAATATATATGGGCTAAAGGTAAAATCAAAAACCGCCTGTTTTGAAAACTCCAAGATGAAATACTTTGAGCATTTTGTTAAAATATATAGAGGCTACTATGGGCTAATGAAAACATGCCTTAAATGCCTACTAAGAATCCGAGGTGGAATAACTATAGTGGCCTCATCTTCTGAAATATAATGTTGATATAGAGCTATTATTAATACAGTGCATTAGCACATCCAGAACTAATGGTGACCTTTGCTTTAAACACTGCTTGCTGAATTTGAAATAACATTTCTGCCAGAAAGCTGATTGCATTTTCCCAGGGAGGCAAGACGCTCAGGCAGAAGGTAGATTCCAATCTTTGCTGCCAGGGCAGGCTGCAGAAAAGGCAACAGATCCTGAAAGTTAAGCCAGGGTCATACCTGGGGCAGTTGTTTGCTCATGATTTTGTTAGTATTTTTCATCCATAAGACTTCAAGAGAAGTTTAATATAAAAAAGGGAAAAATAATGATAAAAGGAGAAGAGTACTATGCATGGAACAGGGACTCTCTGAATTTAGAGTTGATATCTTTGATACATTTTGGATTCAATCTTGTTCTTCATAGTCTTTGTACGGGAGTTTGAGTCTGTGTTCAGAGTTAGCCTCAAGCAGTTCCCATCCTGAGCACTGGGAGTTCAGTCTGGAGAATGTTGGTACTAATATCAGCTTCTCAATGGATTTTTCACTTTCCTTTTTTTACCCTTGTACTTCTTTTTTTTAATTACTTTTACTATAACATCCCAGGTTGGGCACTTCTAGGAAAATGCATCACAGTGAGAGCTCTGGAATCAGCTGGGTTCTCATAGTAAGTCAGAGATCAGTGCTGAAACTAAGATATTAAGGATCCCTCTCTCCTGTAATATACAGTCTGTCCCTGCATGCTGCTAGTTAAACCAAAGAGAAATTGTTGAGGACAAACATCCAGCACATCAACTGCGTTGTCTCAAAAATGAGCTTCTTTCCAATGCTTCCAGCTGTCTCAGTCTGTAGGCTTCTCACCAGTCTTAGTCCCACAGCATTTAACCTGGCATCAAAAATGAATGGCAGAAACTGTCTTATTTCTTGTTTATGCAGGGTGTGAGTCCTTTCCCGGGTTAATTAACCTGTGGCATCAACAGAAGTCCATGGCAGGGGAAAACTGCTGTTTTGGGGGCTGGTTGAAGCCTGAAAGGGCCACACAGGCTGTGACCTGAGAGCAGAGCAGCAACTTAGGATGGGATTAGGCTAGGTTTCTTGAGAAATAATACTACTTTGATCACGATTAGCATCCTGCACACCTTTGGTTTCAAAAATAAAAGAATGGCAGGCAGGAGGGGGAGAAGAAAAGAGGGAATGTTTTGCTGCTACATGTAAGCTGTGGTATGATGGCTCAGCTTTCAATCTCTTCTGTGATAATAACCTCAGAAATGGAGAAAAACACTGTAAAATGAATTGGACAAAGTGTGTATATTGCTTGTTACACAAAGGGCTATTATTCCTCACTGCATGTGTACTTACCATTAGAAAAGTTTTAAGGATAATATAAAAAAAAGAGATGACAGCTGCCAAAGGCATTTTAAGATTAACTAGCATAATTGCACATCCAGATGGAGGGAAGTTCAGAAACAGCTTGCTATTTACTGACCTTAGGGTGGTGTAGGTGATGTATTCAGTCTCTGGAAGAAGCATTTACTTCTTCATTCAGTAACTGTACCTTTATTCCTTCCCCACTTGCCCGCTTATTGCTGCAGCAATGGCATTGGCATGGCATCTGGAGGGAGCTGTTTGTCTGTTTTGTGAAGATAAGGTGGCATCGTGGAGGATGCTGAGCAAGGGCAGGGGAATTGAGGCAAGGGAATGGGGCAGCAAGGAGCAGGTACAAATAAAGTGAAATGAGCACAAGCACCTGCTTCTCAAGTGAATCCTTATGTTTGCAAACTGATTAAAAGCTGAGCAGTTTTCTTTATTGAGGTGAAGAACAGGGCAAACTGGGACTACACTAAAGATGATAAGGAGCAATACCTTTTTGGATAGCTAGGAGTTTAGATATGATTATTCTGTTGGGAGAAGCTTTTGTGTTAATTGTGGGAAGGTGAAAGCTTATTCTCAAAAATCCCTCCTGTGTTGCCTGTTTATCCTTACAGATAAAAAAGCTCTTCTTCCTTTCCAAAGAAAGCCCATGTGCCCTCTTGGCATATAATTATACTACTTGCTTGCAAGTAGCCTGCTTTTAGGGACACCATACACCAGACCCTTCAATCAGTACTGTGTGAGCAACTCAAAGATTAAATTAATTGATGGCCGCTTAGCATCAGATATTAAGGTATTTTTCACATGAAGCAGTGCCAGTGCCTCAGTGTCCTTCATGCATTTGTTCCTGCCTGCCTTTTGCCTCCAGGGAGTGCAGTACAAGCTGCTGTCTCGAAGTTGTGCACCAGTATCAGGTACCACAGGTGAACAGATGTAGGCACCAGTATGAGCCCAGGGCTACCCTACATGGCAGCAAGGGTCAGGCTGTGCTGCCATTAACCCAAGCTTCTCTCAAGATGCTCCAGCCCTACCTTTTAGGTCAGGGCTGCAGCAGTCCTCCAATGTTGCATTTAAAGGTAAAACAGGATTTACCTCCCAGTTATGGTGGGCATAATTCCTACTGAGACCAGTATTTCTTCTGTGGTGATAGGTTTTGAAAGAAGTATTATTTGTGGACATTCCACTGCATTTGTAAAAGTTATATCAGTGCCCCAGTTGTCAGCAAATATAATTATTTAGTATTTAAAGGGTTCTGCACTCATTCGGCCTGTACCTCTGGCAGTCAGAGAAATCTGTAGAGAATGTACATTCATGTACATGGCTCCTAAATGGCATAGAGTTGTCATCAGTGTGCTGTGGAAACTGTTCTGCTGAGTAGACTTCCTGCTCTGGTCTCTGTATCTCATGGACAAAAGGGAGTGTGGTTTTGGATGTTCTCAGATAACTAGAGAATAGAAACACAAAAATCTAATTATACTACAGTAATTAAGGATCAAAAATAGAAGAACTTTTTAGTAGTATAGCATTGGAAAAAATATTCATTTCAAGAACAAAGCCAATCCCTCTGTAATTCTATTTTTTTGATATTAGTTTTGTTTTTAAGGAACTACAACTCATTATATAATGTTAAGCAATACTAAAAGCAAGCAGCTTGAAAACAGTGCAAGAAGTCTTGGAGCTTTCTCTAGTCATTGCACTATATTAGGCTATAGAAGCGTAATAGCAGTCCTTTGAAGGAGTATATATTTACAAATATATAAAATTTTAAAGTCTATTCATCATTATTTTAGACTTTATGCCACCACCAATAAGACAGTCATATTTTGTTCTAATAGATACCTTGAATATTAAAACAGGAAACCTAAACAAAAATTAAGGTATAATTTTGAGTTGATTTTCAGATCTTCCACTAAGGCAAATGCTTTTGATTCTGAGTTGTATGGTCTTTTTGCAAATTTGTATTTTTTTTTTTAATAAAAAGAACACAGACACCTTTAAACTACAAAATTTTGGCACAAGATAAACTCCAGCATCGCCTCTGGCTGCTGTGAAGTGTACCACTCTTAAGGATCCTTTCTGTGATTCTGTAAGAAACTTATTAGATGGCCTGGACATCTGAAGGATACTGCATAAAACATTAGCAACAATAGACATTTTCAATTTAAGAAAAAACTTCTCACTATTCTTGTGCTATATCCTGATTTTGATTTTATGATGCAGATGCATATCTCTATAGTTATGTTGTGGATATATTTAGTCACAAACTACAATGTTTTCATACATTAGAAGAGTTTCTAAATCCTAAATAAAGCACCTCTGAAAAAAGGCATCAATGAACTTTATGAATAGCAAGTATTTGAATCTATAACGCAGTTCTAAAAATCACAATACAATTATAGTACTGGTATCTTTTAACAAAGCATAAGAGAAATCTGAAGAGTATTTTAACATAATTTTATTCTTCAATTAAAATATTCATGATCACCTTTCATTATTTAAACTCCTTGATCATTAGGAAAAATGCAAATTATTTCGTTCACTTATTCAGATTACAAATAGAAAAGAAAAAGTATTGAATCCTACTGTGTTCTGAGTGACCACAGAAAATTTTCACAGGAGTACAGCCCCAGCCAGAATCCTAAATTTGGCTTCAGAATTTTAATTAAAATATGCAGACTTTCCTCCACAACAAAATGACAAGGGACAGAATCCTAGCATATGGCTTTGCTTGAAAATGAGAATTATTGTTATGATGTTCCACAATTTATGTGTGTATTTATTTCATTATATTACAACCCTCACAAATCTACATCTCATCTTTATGAAGTTTTATGTATTGTATCATATAGGTGACCCCAGATTTCATTCCCTAGGTGTTCTCACTGCTTTTAGAGAAATGCTAGAAAATTAAACTCGTAAGCAGGACTGGCGGGGCTGTTAAAGCCTTTTTTGGGCTACTGATACTCATGGGGCTTGCTCATTGCAAATGGCTTTTGCTTTCTGCTGTTGTGATCATTGCCCACTCATTTCAATTTTCATCCTGTCCGGCTCTTTTCTACCTAACCCAACCCTCTACCTCTAGGATTATTCTTTTTCTCTGCCTTTTGAGGACTTCTTGCTGTCACGATCCTGGCCTTTTTAGTCTACAGAAAGACCTTCCTGACTCAACTGATCTGCATTGTCCAGCTTGTTTGCTCCTATGCTTTCTTGTTCTTCTAAAGGAGAAGCAGAATAACTCCCTGTGCATGCCTAACACAAGCCTTAGACACCACCAGGAGGTGAGCCTGCACTGACCACACCATAACAGGGCTGATGCAGTGAGCACTCGTGTCCTCAGCAAGAACTTGTTTGAGGTCCTTTGAGGAGGAGAAGGCTTTCAGAGGGGTACCTGCAAGTTTTGTCTTCTACCGCTGTCTCTCACCTGGAAAGACCAAGTTACACAGAATATCCAGGAGGCAATGGGTGTCTTATGGGGGTTAAGGGCAACAGGATACAAAATTACCACCGCAGGGATTGCTGGGAGTTGAAGTCTGGATGAAAGCCCAGGAAAAACTGACCAATCACATGTGCTCCCAAGGTGTAATTGAACCAATAGGTGGGAAATGGCACGAGGGATAACCGCCACCTGCTAAGGGGTATAAAGGTGTTTGTCTGTTAGTAATAAATTATTTGCTACCCTGAAAACTGAGCTAGCAGGTCCATTTGTTCATGTCCACAAATGGCAGCCCAGATTGGGATAATATAGGGGGTGTCGGAAACCAGAGCTAGGACCGCTGGAACACCTGGCCAGTGGAGACCCCAGTCACATTCAGGGAAGGAGGCCTCAAAGGACCCGTGTGCACCATCACGCCCCCAGATAAATTAGGTTTATAAGGAACAGGAAGAATAAAAACAGAAAAAGCAACTGAAATAAGCCACCAGGGGAGGTGAGCAACAGGGGAATGGGTGGTAATATATCCCAAGAGCAGAAGCAAGTGGCTGAAACTCTGCATCGCATGTTAGACAGGCAAGGAAGAAATGTGCAAGAGACTAAAATAATTGCATTTTTAAAATATCTTGAGAAGTATGCACCGGGGTTCCTGCGGGTCAAAATTCCCCAGGTAACTGTTTGACACGGAATGGAGAGCTATCTTTATGAAAAGGCGATTTATGGAGACTTGCAACCATTTATACAGCTGCCTATATGTAAAGAAATAGTGAATGCCTTAAAGGCAGTACGGGGGCATCTCCAAACCACTGCGGGTGCAAATTATGCCCCCTCTGCCCCTCCTGAGGTCCCCCTCTGAGATAGAAGGTGAGTTTTCAGGAGTGGGGAGATGTGCCATGTGGACCGTCACCTCTTGCCCATTCAAGTGACCACCACAGAACCACCACTGCTCCATGAGCAGCGAGCAGTTGTGGAAGATCCACTGCCGTTCTGTGAGTTCTGGGTGCTCATGGAAGAACGAGAGGCGGGCAGTCGCAGAGGAACCACAGTTATTCTCCACTCTCCAGGCAGCAGGGGAGGAGGAGCTGTGGTCGCTACTCATGTACCAAGCAGGGACGGAGGGGCTCCAGCCATTCCCTACATGCCAGGCAGGCACAGGGGAACTGTTACTGCTTCATATGTGCTAGGTGGGCAGGCAGGAGCTGCCACCATGTTGCCACAACTGCTGTGTGGAGGGGCCGTGTAGTGCCTTCTGAGAAGTGACAATGGAGGCTTCAGTCCCACTGTCACCACTGCCGGGTCTCTGTGCACCCTCGCCTGAAGATTTCAGTAATCAATACACAAATACATCAGGCAAAGGTTTAACAGAGGGTGCCTGAGAGGAATTAAAGGGTTTTTTCCCCCTGGTGAGGAACCAAGTTTGCACAGTGGTGCCAATCCGGCGAGATGGGAGCACTGTAAGGAGGAGACATCCTGTGCGGGAGATTGGAAGGTATTGAATGAGTGTCCCATTATTTATAAAGCTTGGCAGCTGCCCCCCAGTTTCAAAGTTTGTCATATGACATAGTTAAAGAGTTTGGGCAAATTGTTAAGGAGGGTGGGTTCTTGTCACCCCATGTATTTTCCTTTCTAGAGGCTTTAAGTAGTGCATACTTTTTTACCCTACATAATTGGAAGTCCTTGTTGAAGTTTTATCCACTACTCAGTTTGGTGTTTGGTTGATTGATTTTTGAAAAAGTTGTAATACATATCTGGTTAATAATCAATGCGCAAAGATAACATATGCCCAATTGGCAGGGGAAGAGGAGTTTACAAATCCTGGAGCCCAAGGATCTACCCTGACTCCCTTAAAAGTAATTATTCTTAATGTTACAGCATTCCTTGGGAGGAAGGAGAGAGAGGGAACACTTTCTATACAAGCATTAAGATGTGACTGCAAGATACTTTAGCAATGTTTTGGAATTGTCTGAGAACCATTTGGGATGTGGATTTGATTGCCAGAGGAGCTAAAGCTCGATTCAGGTTTAAGTCACTGCAGGAAGGGACGAGGATCATCAGCAGAGAGATTTGTGCACATTGGAGAGGAGTCTTTGGCCACCCATTATTAGGGAGGGACAGGTCATGGGGAGGTGCAGCAGGAACTGATTCTGAGGAGTTTCCAGAGGTCCCCCAACATCTGAAAGATCTGACACATCTGCCAGAGGAAATTTAAGTTGGAGATCAGAAAAAAATTCTTTGCAGAGAGAGTAATCAGGCATTGGAATGGGCTGCCCAGAGAGGGGGTGGATTCCCCATCCCTGGAGGTTTTTCAACTGAGATTGGCCATGGCACTGAGTGCCATGATCTGGTAAAGGGACTGGAGGTGGCCCAAGGGTTGGACTTGATGATCTCGGAGGTCTTTTCCAGCCCAATTGATTCTGTGATTCTGTGATTCTGTGAAGTCGATTACCCCCCAAAAGTTTACAAGTTAATTGCTAAGCTTGTGTTATGGGCAATTTCGAGGCTCCCATTCATGGGTAGAGATGATAACTTGTCATTCGCTATGATTTATCAGGGGTCTACAGGGCCATTTACACAGTTCCTAGACCAGTTGCAAGCCTTGCTGGAGAGGCAGATAGATTGTGATGACGAGCAGGAACTTCTTTTTAAACAATTAGCACATAAGAATGCAGATGAACACTGTCAGCCAGCCCTCCAGACCATCCCTAAGAGAGAGACTTGTAGCATAGCTGAATGGTGTGGGCTTGCCAGAGTAAAGGTTTGTTTAGTCATCATATGACATCATTGGCTGTGGCCCTAGCTGCTCAGTTAAATGTCTTGGGGGGATGAAGAAGAAAGTAGGATGCTTCCAGTGTGGGACAGCTGACCATTTTAAACAGGACTGCCCTAGCAGGTCGCCTCCCCTGACCTGCCCCAAATGTAGGAAGGGGAGGCACTGAGCTAATGAGTTTAGATCCTGGTACAATCACAAGGGGGAGCTCATGCCCTAGGGAAACAGGAGACATGGAGTGAGACAGCACACCTTGGCCAATCAAAAAAAATCCACGTCAGAGTGCATGGTCAGAGAGCTTAACCCAGCCACAACCAGAAGCAGTGGTTTGGATCTGGCCTCTGGCCAGCCAGTAATGATAACATCCACTGCTGTGGCCCAGATCCCTACCGGGATGTGGGGGACACTAGAGGCTGGAGTGCACACCCTTCTAATAGGGTTCTGTTCGTCCTGCCCGAAGTCATTGATTCCAATTCACAAGGCGAGATTCAGATCATGGCATGGACCCCAGTATTGCCTTGTTACATCTCTAAAGGAGAATGGCTTGCCCAATTAATGCTTTTCTTCAGTGCTTCCCCCTTGGATAAAGGACAGAGAGGTGGTAGAGCCTTTTGATGCACTGGAGAACTACAGATTTTTTGGGCCAAAACAGTATCAACATCTCAGCCAATGATGTTGTGCAGCATAGACGATCAAATGTTCAGTAGTTTGGTAGACACGGGACCCGACATTTAAATAGTAAAGAACACAGAGTGGCGGCCGGACTGGCCTACAGTATCCTCAGTGTAGCCATTATGGGAGTAGGAGGCATGCAGAGGCCCAAAAAGAGCTCACATTTGTACACTGTTGTGGGGCCAGAGGGGCAAACCGCAAGGATTGCTCCTTTTATTGCTACCATTCCCTGCACCTTGTGGGGATGGGATGTCTTAGGCCAGTTTGGCACAGTGGTGCAAATCATGATGGGAAAGGAGTGTGCTTTTCCATAGGGGTCATTGGTCAGCCATTCCAGAGACCCATAAAGTTAACAGGGAAAACAGACGATGTAGTGTGAGTTGACCAGTGGCCCCTAAAAAGGGAATGGCTGGAGCAATTACGTCAACTAACATAAAAACAGTTGAAGGCAGGCCGCATTGTACCCTCTTCCAGTCCCTGGAATACCCCTGTTTTTTGCATCTCAAAGAAAAGCAGCAAGTGGCAAATACTCCATGACCTCCTATCAGTCAATGCACTCATTGAAGTGATGGGTACATTTGCAGCTGGGGCTCCCATCATCCTCTGTGTTGCCTGTTGGGTGGCCACTGATAGTGACAGACTTAAAGGACTGCTTTTTTACTATTTTTTACACCCCGAAGATGTACCATTTTGCTTTTTCCATTCCAAGTTTAAATTATGCAGAGCCCCTACAAAGGTACCATTAGGTTGTATTGCCATAAGGCATGTGCAACAGCCCTGTGGTATGCCAAACCGTGGTAGCAAATGCAGTACAGCCCATCCGGAAGCGTTATCCCCCTGCAATAGTCTATCACTTCATGGATGACATCCTAGTTGCCACTGCTCAAGAGAAAGACTTGCACTTGATAATGGAGTCTTTGACTACCACTATCTGAGAGGCAGGTTTACAGGTCACCCCTGGGAAGCTACAATGGACTCAACCACAGACCTGTATCGGATGGTGGATTACCCTGCAAGGAAATTACACCACAGCCCTTGGCACTCAAGGTAACAGACACCATGACCCTCAGTGACTTACAGAGATTGCTCAGAGGTATAAATTGGCTTTGGCCAATTTTAGGCATTACCACAGAGGAACTGCACCTCTTATTTGAACTTTTAAAAGGTGACCCTACTTTGTTTTCCCACTGCACATTCATCAAGCAAGCAAAGCAGGCATTACACATCTGTGCACGAGCTATTGAGAACAGACAGGTTTGGCAACGCTGTTTAGACCTGCACATTCACCTAGCCCTTATAACCAGCAAATTCCAACCCTTCGCTGTCTTATTCCAGTGGGATCAAATAGAATTAGAACCCCTAAGGATCTTGGAATGGTTGTTTTTGACCCATTCACCCCCCAAAACTGTGTGGACTGTTAATGATATGTTTTCTAATGTTATTATTAAAGGTAGAGAGAGGCTTCAGGCAATGGATGGACAGGACCCACAAGTCATCTATATTCCAGTGAGAAAGGACAAGCTGACCTGGCTTCTTGCAGAAGATGTGAGATTCCAGGCAGCATTGGTAGACTACTCAAGTGACCTGTCCATCCATTTCCTAAAACATCGGTGTACCCAGGCTTAATAAGATGTTAATACTTTTGTTCTGTGTGTTGACCAGCCACCTGTTAAGAGTTTATTCTTTTCCTGCCAAGTTATGAGAAACAAGTGCTGATAAATGAAAGCTTTGTCCTTGGAGAGGGAGCATTTGTGTAAACTAAAATTAATTTGGGTTCCCCATTGGCTAAGAGCTTTTCAAGGGCATTTGGAGGAGAAAGTGATGAGTTGAATAATGGAGTAAGCCCCCAGACCCAGACTCTGGATGATAACACGCAAGCGCAGGGAAATTCCAATGCTCACACACATGCACAGAAGAAGTACCACTTAAGGGGAGAGACCAAGGGCCTCTGTCTAGGCAGTCGTGGCCCCACCTGCCCAGGTAGACATCATTGACAGATTGGATAAAAAGCAGATGGCTCACTTGCTTCACATGAAGGGCAATGTTGCCTTTTGACAGGGGCGCCTGCTGCTCTTGTGAACCTGCCAAAGCTTTCAGAATGCAGCTTCTGCTCTGGGCTGTCCTGGCATTCTGGGTTGATAAGGCAACTTCATGAGTAACACCTGGGTGGAGTGGGGGTGTTACACATAAGGCTTATTTCCCTCTGTCTGTTTCTCAGGTTCCAGTTTACTTGGCCACCTGTGGTAATAAAATACTGTTTTGCTAAACTCTCAGTGGTGTTTTTAGTTTCACTTTTGGCATTTTTCTGAACCCTCCCTAGAACAATTGGCTATGGGCAGAGATTGGTAACCTACCCCTGATGACCACAAGCCACTGTCAATCCCAACAGGCAGCAAGAGTGACCGTCTTCACAGACACGAGGGAGAACAAGAAAGGCAGCAGAGACGTGGACCAACAGAGTCACAAAGCAACAGAAAAGTAAAATACAGACCATTGAGCAAGGGTCTGTACAAGTGTTAGAACTGGTTGCCATTTGGATGGCATTTGAACTGTTTCGTAATGAGCCCTTAAATATTGTCACTGACTCGTCCTATGTTGCAGGTGTGGTCTCTTACCTAGAAGCCTCCTTTTTAAAAGAAGTTTCTAACCCCTTTTTATTTGCAGAATTATGTACATTATGGTTTTATATTAATCGTAGATAGTATGGGTTTTAAATTCTGAATGTTTGTTCCCACACAGGACTCCCAGGACCCATAGTGGAAGGCAATCAAAGAGCTGATGCCGCTGCTGTGACAGTTGCTATTCCCAAAGCTGTGGAGCAAGCCAAAATTTCTCACTCATTCTTTCATCAGAATGTAAGAGCTTTAAAAAGACAATTCAAATTAACTCTTAATCAAGCCAGAGATATCATCATGTCCTGTCCTGATTGTCAACAGTTCACTCCTATGCCATCCAAGGAAGGAGTGAACCCCAGAGGTTTAGTTGCCAATAAGATCTGCCAAACTGATGTTACCCATATACAGGAATTTGGCGGATTGATATATATTCATGTCTGTAGCGGTTTTAGCTAGGCCTCAAATTAGCAGGCTCAGAGAATCTATGTGGATTGGGAGACAGCTATCACCTGACTGGGTAACCAAGGAAATATTTCATACCAGATGATGCAAACCTAAGATAGGAGTGCAGCAGTGGGAGGTATTAGGTCAGTTCCATTATGGCTGAAGTACAGAGAAGACCTGCTGCAGTTGTTCTGCTCTATTGGGCCCTGCTCCTGCTGCCGCTACATTGTATTTTATTTTAGTTTCAGGCAAGTAGAAATATTTTGTTCTTATACTTTCTCTTTCTTGCAGGGTGTCTTTCAGAGTGCTTATGAATCTAGAGTAATAGACTTTGTATTAACTGGGGAGTGGGAGGTTATTTCTTGTTATACATAACTTGTGTAAGTGTGTGTTATATTGTAGTTTTCATTTTCACTTTTCTGTATCAATACATATAGTTAGTTTCAGCATAAAACTAGTTAGTTGTTTTTTTTTTTCTTTTCCCCCTTCTCCCTTTTCTCAGCCAGAGGCTAACTGTTCTTTGGGCAGTTGGCATTTTGCCAGCTCAACCCAAGACAATGTCACTGTTTACACTCATTCCAAATACATCCATGCTACAGCTCATGTAGGAGAAAGGGCAAAAAACGCAATCAGACACTGGCTTGCTTGCTTCACAGTTTGGGAAGACCAAAAACTATAAAAACAGACAATGGTCCTGCTTATTGTTCTGTTAACATCAGAACCTTTTAACAGATTGAGGCGTAACACATATTACAGGCATCCCACACTCAAACACTGGACAAGCAATTTTGGAAAGAACACATAGTACCCTAAAGGACATGTTGAAAAAAAAGCAAAAACAAAAACAAAAAAAAAAGAGAGAATCCATCTATAGCCCACGAGAATGGTTACATAAAGCATTGTATGTTCTAAACTTTTTAAATTGTGATGAAACAGGGTACAGTGGGTATGAGTGACAACACGAATCTAAAGTTCTGTCCTCTCCCAAACCACTGGTAAAAATAAAGGATTTAGTAATGGGACAGTGGACAGGACCAGTGGACCTGGTAACACAGGGGAAAGGATATGCCTGCATATCCACAAGTACCCAGTCACGATGTATTCCCTCTCAGTGTGTAAGACTATAAGTAGCTGCCCTACAGGAACAAGAAGAAAACCCTCTGGACTTGCCAAGCAATAGATCAGGGACTAAAGAAATGCAGAACTGACAATTGCTGCCAAAACCCTACCTTACAGATAAAACACACAAAATAAAGTCTTCAAATCTGTTTGTATGAACATGTGAATGGGCAGCCATTGAAAGAATGCAGGTATGTGTGAATGCTTGAATCAGAAAGGATGTGACGCCTTAATCTCTTTACACAAATACCTCTTCTCAACACAGATGCAACCATATACCTCATTCCCAAACCTTCCATTGAATGAAGTCTGAGCACACTCTACCTCAGTAACACATTCACTCCCCAATAAAGGTTTAACAAGTTCTACCCCAGTTGTATATAAACCCTCCAAAGAAAATCCATACCAACACACCCTGGTTCCCTCAGAAGTAGCTGTTTATAAAGGTAGGCAGTTTTAATATAGGTTTTAAAGAGCAGGTTATTGGTTAAACCTTCATTAAAAAGTTGGTTTAAAGTTCAAGTTTTGAGTTGCATTGTTTTGTATGGCTTCTACACTGTTGTTGATTAATAAAAAATGAGGGATATGTGAGTTTAAGGGCAAGAGGATACAAGATGGCCACTGCAGAGATTGCTGGGACTTGAAGTCTGAGCGAAAGCCTGGGAAAAACTGACCAATCACATATGGTCCCCAGGTGGAATTGAATCAATTGGTGGGAAGTGGCATGAGGGATAACCACCCCCTGCTCAGGTGTATAAAGGTGTTTGTCCATTAGTAATAAACAATTTGCTACCCCAACAACCAAGCTAGTAGGTCCATTTGTTTATCTCCACAGTGTCTGTTTTGTGTATTTGACCCTCGTAGGATGCCCCATGGACAAGGGTGCAGAGCAGAGCTGGCAGATCTTTAAGAATGCTTTCCATAGGATGCAAAAGCCCTTGTTCCCCAGGTGTAAAAAATCAGGAAAGGAACGCAAGAGACCAGCATGACTGAGTTGAGTCCTGATGGTCAGACTCAAGGGCAAGAAGAAAATAAGCACACATTGGAAGCAGGGACAGGTGACCTGGGAAGAGTAGAGAGACATTGTCCTGTTGTGTAGGGATGGGGTCAGGAAGAGCAGGGTGTGGATGGAGCTGAATTTGGCAAGGCATGCAAAGGATATCAGGAAAGGCTTCTACAGGTACATCATCCAGAAAATGAATGTGAAAAAAAGTGCAACTCCACCACTCCTCTGCCCCAATGGTACACTGGTACCAAGAAATGAGGAGATGGCTGAGGTACTCAACAACATTTTGCCTCAGATAATCTCTCTTCACACACCCCTCGAATAGATGGACCATGAGACAGGGACTCTAAGAGAAGGTCAGGGATGCAGTGTATGCACCAAGTTCATGATTACCTGACAAACCTGAACATACCTCAGGCTATGGGACCTGATGAGACGCATCCCAGAGTCCTGAAGAGGTTGACTGATGTAGTTGCCAAGCCACTCTCTATGTATTTGAAAAATCATGGCGGTCAGTTGAAATCCCTGACTAGAACCAACGTTCACCAGAAGCAGCAGTAAGGAGCTGTTGTGGCACACATCAAAGCTGGGACATGGCAGAGCAGGAAGTTGGCTCAGCACAGCACTGCCCCAGCTCTACAGCACCCTCTCTTCTAATCCCAGCTTTCCTGCTGCAACAATGTCTTAGTTTAGAAGACAACTAAGATATTTATATGGGTCAGAAAAGAAGGGCTTCCCCCAAAGTATCACCACAGCTTTGAAACTTAGGAGTCTTAATCAGAAAAAGTGTAGGAACAAAGGATCACTGTTCTTAACTACAAATATATATATATAACGAAAACTAGGAAAGAACAAACAACTACACTACACCCCCAAAGGAAAAGAACAAAACTCTTTAAATGAAAACTGAATTTTTTGTCTCTGTTCCCTTTGGTGCAATTATATTTATGGACAGCAGGGGTCAATGCCACACCTGAGCTAGCAGCAAAGTGACTCTCAGTTTCTCTGGTAAGACAAAGACAAAAGGTGGTCCGTAGGCACTGACTCCTCCACATGACTCATGTGGAAGATAGACCCCACAGAAGAGGATGGGGTGGAAGCCTCTGGCAGGCAATGTGGAGTCCTCTCTTTTTTGTACAGTCAGAGATGAGAGGCTGGGGACAGGGGCTGGAGGTGGTGGTGCTCACTCCTCTGCAGATGGAAAGCTGGGTCAGGAAGGGGATCTGTAGCAAGAATCCAGAGCAGTGGCCACAGCTCTCCCTTCTCTCTCCCTCTGATGAGCAGCACAGAACACCAGAGCTGAGCTGGGGTCATGGGTGGCCAAAATCAGGGCAACTCATCTCCCTCCAAACACCTCACAAGTCCAGCAACTGTGGCTCCTAGGCACAGCAGCCACCAAAAGACCAACTGAAGCCAGCACACAGGAAAAGTTTTTCCCAATCCCAGGTGCTGTGGGTCTGTTCCTCACCTCCATCTCACCATTAAGTTGTAATCAAGAGCCATTAACCACACCTTTGTTCTTGGTCCTGGTATTTCAACTCCCCAAACCTTTGCATTGGGAGAGAGAAAAATTCCTCCCCCCACCCTTTTGTTTGAACCTTTAACAAACAGTCACAAAGTTTGAGACATATCAGCCTTATGCCTGTTCCTCCACAGCATGCATGATTTATCTTCCTAACTCCTTGTGCTGGTTTAAAGGTAAACTGTCAGGAGAAATGGACCCAACTCAAAAGAGATTACAAGTCAAAGTTACAATTTGCTAAAAAGGTTACAATAAATACAATGATACAGAGAAAAAATTAGTTTAAACCCACAACAACCAGATGTATGACACAGAACCCTGGGGCATGAACAGAGTGGTGTTCATTAGCCCCCGTGCTGAGTGCCACATGGAGCCCCTGAGTACAGAGTAAAAGAAAAGGAAAACCTCTTGGTGAGGATGATGGTCGCAGTCTGGTTGAGAGTAGCAACTGCAGTCCTGTTGAGATTCTGCTCCCTTTCTGGATCCAACGAGTGCTACCAGAAGTCCTCAAACCCAAGGATTATGCAACCTTAGGTTCAGATGGGAATGCCCAGTACCTCCTCCAGTGCAAGGAGTTTCAAAATGGGTTATTTACTCTGTGAGTCATGGGATTTTTTTGGAATCTTTGGTAGCCCATTAGCAAACATGACCCCTCAGGCTGGGTGTGAAGGTGCTAATGTCTCACTGGAGGGTAGTTATTATACATTGATGTGAAAACAAGGAAACACTCCCCTGTTTCCCAGGGTTCTCTAACACCCAGCTTGTAGCCTGAGGTGTCAGGTGTGCCCTGGGCAGCTGCTGCAAGTGATCCATTAGCAGTTCATGAGAAATGACACAGAGTGTGTAGAATACACAACTTTGGTCACACCCACTAGTGATAAACTGGTCCTGGCTGCTGAACTATGACATTCCTAAAACATGCATTGCAGCACTCAAGAGGAACCTGAACAGGCCAAAGTCTATGGAACTTGACAAGGTTCATGCCAGAGTCCCGAGGGAATTGGCTGATGCAGTTGCCAAGCTGCTGGGGACAACCTCCTGCCACTGGCTGCAGCCCATGAATGCAGATAGTCTGCTCTTTAGCAAGGTAGGCTGCATACTGTCTAGCAGTCTAGGTGAGGGTCCAGCCCTATCTGATGGACACATCAACGTCAGCGCTCTGAAGAGCTGTGCCATCCAAATGAAAATATGGGACAGTGTGAACACCTTTTAAGAGCTTGCAGGAAGAACAAGGGGAAACAGTGTGTCTGTAATGCTAAAACTGATGTGGATTTTTCCCCTTGACTTTCTGACCCTCTCGGGAGAGATTCCCAAGTGTCAAGGTGTATGTCTGTACTCTCTCTGCTGCCCTCTATGGGTCCTGTTCCCATTCAGTGATGTGGCTGATGGTATTGAGCATCCCCTGAGACAGCTGTAAGATAGCACACAACTCAGAGGAGAGACTCATGTGCCGGAGGGTGGTGCTGCTGCCAAGCAGAGGAACCTTGAAGGGCTGGAGAGAGGATCTGAGACGAAACTCCTGCAGGTCAAGCAGGGGAAGAGCCAAGTCTTGCACTCAGGCAGGAGCAAGCCCTAGCAACTAGAAGATGCTGGGGAAGAGGCAGCTGTAAAGCAGCTGTAAAGCAGCTGGGCTGACACCTGGGGTCCTGGTGGGGATGCCAGGCTGGCCATTTTGGAGCTGACAAAGTCCCCCTGGGACAGACAGCTGTGTGCATCCAAGGCTGCAGTACGCCAAGCAGCAGGTGGAGAGACACAATGCTTGCCCTTGTGGGTGTCCAGTGTGAAGTGGCCATTGATGAATGTTGCCTTCCTGTTCCCTCAGCATGGCCAAGAAGTTGCCAGCAGTGAATCTCTTCCTCCTCCAGCAGCTGCCCTCCCTGCTCCAGCATGTCAGCCAGCACGTGTCCACCAGCAGAATGACCTCCAGCAGCCTGGCCATCTTCCTGGGGCCAAATTTGCGGAGCCCACCGAAGGAGGACCTGCTCCCACTGGCGGCAGGCAAGCAGGTAATGCTGTGTGGAGTGGTTGGCTGCAGCCTGTCCAGCCATGCCAGCTGGGCTGCCCAGAGGGCCCTGGCAGCTCCCTGTCTCCAACAAAGGCTAATGGGGAAGCTGCCTGCAAGATCTGCCCAGCCCTGTCTTAGGGCAAGGAAAGACGTTATGGAAAGTTACTGGTCAATGGCTGGAGAAGAGCTTGTCCCTCCCTCTCTGCCAGGACCTTGCTCAGCTCTGGAGCCCTTGCCAAGGACAGCCCCACCAGGGGGTGCTGTCCCCATGGCAGGACACTTCAGGCTGCAGCCACAACAGTTGGCACTGGGGGAAAGTGGTCCTTCTAGAGAGCCTCCCAGCATCCCAAATCCCAAGTGGGACCAGGGGGCGAGACAGTGCCCACAGGAAGGACTTCACAGACTTTTGCCAAGGTGCTGAGTTTCCTTTTGAGCATCAGCCACCAGACTCACCCTGTTTCTGGCTGGAGTGTAAAAGACTCAGATTAGACTTTTGCAGAGGTCTCTGCCTTTTTCCTGAAAAGGGCAGGTTATGTCCAGGGCAAACAGCTTGTGATACTGACCAGGCCCCTAAAGTGAGTAGAGAAGGGCAGGGATGCAGACACAGCCCTTGTCCCCAGCCCAGGGGAGCAGCGGCCTGAATGCAGCCCAGTGGCACTGTCTGTGCTGCCGAGCCTTCTGGGGGTGCCCAGGGCACACAGGACTCAGCCTGGCTCACCTTTCTGAAATACAGCTCTCAGGAACCTTGGTGCCAGTGGGCCCAGGAACTGGTTCTGGAAATCAGCAATTCAGAAAATGGAAGGCTTTGGACAACTGTGGCTATCCTGGAATAGACTGTGCCACACCTTTTCTCTTAACCGTTGTCCTGGAAAAGGAGGGGTTATCCTAGGAACGACTTTTCCTGAGGAAAAAGCACCAGGGAATGTTTGAGAGCGAGGAAAGCTTCACATAGCACAGGGAACCAGATGCACAACAAAATTTTTCTTGCTTAATTTTAGTTTGCTTAATTTGTTTGATTAAGTAAGGGAATAGAGGAAGTGTCATGGATGATTTGTCTCCATAACTTCTAAAACATGCACTGTAGCACTCAAGAGAGAATCTGCCACCTGAGGAACATGAGCATACCAAAGGCTATGGATCCTGAGAAGATGCATCCCCAAGTCCAGAGGGAATTGACTAATGTAGTTACCAAGACACTCTCCATGATATTTGAAAAGTTATGGCAGTCAGGTGAAGTTCCTGGTGCCTGGCAAAAGGGAAAACTTGCACCCATTTTTAATAAAGGATAGAAAGGAGGACCCTGGGAACTCCCACTTGTTAGCCTCACCCCTGTGCCTGAGAAGATCATAGAACAGATCCTGTTAAAAGTTCTGCTAAGGCTCCTGGAGGACAGGAAGGTGATTTGAGACAGCCAGCACAGCTCCCCTAGGGGCAAATCCTGCCTGACCAACTCAGTGGCCTTCTATGATGGGGGGACAACATGAGTGGAGAAAGAAAGGGCTATGATTGCCTAATCACTGGACTTTCCTAAGGCCTTTGTAGTGGTTTTAGCTAGGCCTCAGATTGGCAGGCTTGGAGAATCTATGTGGATTGGGAGAGACAGGTATCACCTGACTAAGTAACCAGGGAGATATTTTATACCAGATAATGCAAACCTAAGATATGAGTGCAGGAGTAGGAGGTGTTTGCCCAGTTCCACCATGGCTGAAGTAGAAGCAGGACATGCTACAGCTCTTCCACTGTGCCAGGCCCTGCTCCTGCTGCCGCTACTTGCATTTTGTTTGAGTTTCAAGGAAGTAGAAACATTTTGTTGTTACTCTTTCTGTTCTTTGCTGGGTGTCTTCTAGGGTGCTTATAAAACTACAGTGATAGAATCTGTTTTCAATGGGGAGTGGGGAGTTATTTCTTGTTATTTCTAACTTGTGTAAGTGTGTGTTATATTGTAGTATTACTTTTTTCTGCATAAATATATGTGGTTAGTTTAAGAGTAAACCTAGTTTGAGAGGTTTTTTTTTCCTTTCCTCCCTTTTCTTGGCAGGGAGGGAAGCTCTCTCTGTACTTGGGCAGCTGGCAGTTTGCCAGCTCAACCCAAGAGAGCCTTTAACACAGTCCCCCAGACCATCCTCTCTAAACTGGAGAGATGTGAGTTTGATGCATGGACTCTCTGGTGGATGAGGAATTGGTTGGAAAGTTGCACTCAGAGAATAGAAGTTCAGTCATCCAGTTGGCTATCAGTGAAAAGTGGTGTTGCTCAGAGGTCCATATTGGGACCAGCACTATTTAGTGCCTTCATCAATGACATACACAGTGCATTTGAGTATACTAGATGTCCTTTCCAATCCAACTATTCTATTATACCACTGGACAACACACATGAGTTAGAGGAGCATGCCATAACCTTGCAAACTATTGTGCAAAAATTCAGAGTTTACAATTTCCTTTATTGAGAAGAGATAGTTTACCAGCTAAAGCAGTGCTAAATTATGGAAGAGAAACTCAAGTGCTATAATTGTGGGTGTTTATCACAGTTACAGGTTTTTTCTATTCATAGAAATTTGATTTGAACAGGGTAAATCTGTGCCCGCAATACAAATGAGATCATCTGCAAACAAAGTAAATGGAAGAGGCACTTTTTATGGCTTTGTTTTATAACTATTCTGTGTGAAGAGGTAGTCTTTAGTTCCATTTTTTTCTCATATAACTTCATATTAAATCAAACACAGTATATTGTAACTCTTCAGTAGGAAAACCACTAAAGGATAATGTAACTCCAATTAATGTCTGTGAAGGAATTCTGTCATGGATAGAATGAGAAGTCCCTGCAGTTTGTTTAATTTTTTTGTTGTAGTAGTACAACAACAGTTCTTTCCAGGAAGTCTGAACACCTTTACAGCACTTGAATAGCATCCCTTTTAAAGAGCTGGACCTTTCCATCAGTATTCCCCAGTGAGGGAAGCTTTGAAATGAGGAGGAGCTGATGTATTAACCCATGCTTAGTCTGTTGTGTATTGAGTGGTGGATGGATAAGCAATTTGTCAAAACCATGCACACTTGGAAAAGGATTAGGCTAGAATGTGATGTAAGCTATATTCCACTGAAAGATGAGACAAGGATCAGTCAGCTACTTCTGGGAATGGACAAAATCTGTAATGAGCTATAACTATTAGAGCTCTTGCTGTGTTCCCCAGATCCTGCTGGCAGCTAGACAGCAACTTGGTAGACAATGGCAACTGGAAAAAGCTGGTGGAAGTCATGTAGAGTCACTTCCTCACTTTTCCTTAATATTTCCTCTTTTTCCCTACCGAGAATGAAAGTAACCTCATCATAAATATTTCTGCAAGCCAGGTCTCCTGGGACTGGGAAACAATTCCCAGATAGATAGAAACTTGCTAAGCTTTCAAGTGGAAATGCAGCATGTGCTCAGTTTCTTCACAAAGCTAGTTTCATCATTTTGGGGTAAACAGACACAAGTATGATATTCTTTCAAAACTCTTTTTGTTGTGCAGTAGCTTGAACTCAAAACGTTGTTGCTGGACTGCCTATTGTTATTTGTGTAGCCCCCAAACTGGAGCTCACTAGCCACATTTGACTTTCTGCCTTAAAGAAGAATAAATGTTTCTTGCATCAAAACAGCGAGGATGTTGGGGACCAGCAGGAAACTGTGAGAGCATCACAAGTCCCATCAGTGCCTGCAGCAGAGCTCTGGGGAAACCCTGTGTCCAGTCTAGGCCCTTGAATAACCTCCCAGAGAACCAACATTCACAAAAACTCTTTGGAACAACCCAGCAGCACAATTCTTATTTTAAGAAGATGATTATCCAGAAGAGCAGGAGGTGACAATAGCTGGGGAACAGATGAAAAAGCAATAAAAGTTACGTGGGCCCAGAGAAAGTGGAAAACAGAGCATGATTCCTAGCACTAGGCACTTCTATTCACCATTGCAAATAGGAGATGTAGGAAATGGCAGTCCTTGATTTTCTGAACCTTGTTCTCTCCCCTGTTTGTGCATTTATGTTGGTGATGAAATTATTCTCCATCATAATTTGGATATGTCACTGTTTCGCTGTAGACTGTAAAACGGACTACAGGGTACATGGAGACAGCTTTACCTACTGGGTTTCAATCTTCTGAGATTTCCAAACTAGAACATTGCTGGTTTTCTCTCATTTCATCAAAAGATTATGCAGCTGTTTGTGGCTTAGGTTTAGGAGAGTAGTCATGGAAAGAGAGTATAACTGCCTCCTCTGCCCTTTCCCACCCACGGAAAAGGTCTTGCTGCCTGCGCTGCTGGGGCTGATCCTCATTGGCATGACTTCAACCTAAGATGACCTCTGTCTAAGGGAAATTCTAGCATTGCTTTTGTTTGTTTGTTTGTCACAGATAGTACACAACTAAAGTGTTTCATTATACAATTTTTGAAATAACTCTTATCCTTGGTTATGAGTTAGTCAGTCCTATTTCCTTTTCCTCACTATTTTCTGATACAATGCCTTGTTTAAGAATAGAGAAGGAACTATTTAGAAGAAATTCTATTGTAAAATGAAGACTACTTGCTGCTCAGTCTAGTAGGATGGAAGCCCAAAACACTTTTCTCTTTCAGTTTAAAAATACAAAAACAGAAACAAAAACAACATACCTTTCATACAAATAAGCAAACATTAACTTATTTGGTTTTCGTTGCTGTAGGATGTCCCTCACCGATTGACCTATGCTGCTATACTTTTGTTATAAATCGTAGCCAGAGTGGGAACATTAAGACATGAGGCACAGCTCTATTCAAATCACACTCGCTTTCCTACCTTCGAGGAGCTTGCTTGTTACGGAGACTTGCGAGTTATAAATAGGACAACATATAATGAGGTTCATTGCAAAGATATGCCAGAAAATATTTCCTCCGTGGGAAGAGAATCTTTTAAAGGAGTCTTTTGATTTTCCTGCTTTGGTACCTGTCAGACACCAGATCAGTTTTTATGGGGTCCGTGCGTGTGTGAGGGACCAGGCTGGTGCCTGCCAGTCACAAACACCCACAGCCCGCAGAGCCCCTGGCCCGGCAGAGATTGGCAGGGACAGCGGGAACGCCAGCCTCGCACCAGCCTGGCAGCCCAGAGTGGCCAGGGGTCAGAGGCCCCACCTGGGAAAGCGGCCACCACAGGTGAAAGGCACACACAAGGTCTCCTCCGTGACCACTCTCCCCAAGTGTGGCAGCATGTCACCTCTTAGTGGTAACTATATTGTTCTCTCTATTCTTTCTTCTCTTAACATCTCTTCCTTTACTCTTTTCTTCCTCTTGTGGGTAACTTAAATATCTATTTTCTATATTTCACTTAAGTTATGGTATTTCTCTTACGTTGTAAGGGGTTTGTGTTTGCTGGATACATCAAATTTCTCCTGCTCTACAGCAATGCCTTCTGGCTTCAAATCCTTGGGGGTGTATAGAGCACAGCTCACAATGCTTGGAGGGAAGCAGGGAAGTCCCTTTGTTCCTAATAGCCTGTTGTAATGCTTTTATGAAGTTGTATACTGTTCCTGTAAACCCTTTTTGTGAAAATGCCTATTTTCTTACCAATTTAAAGAAATCTCTTAGAGAAAAATGCGTAGCTTTCTCTCCAGACCTGAAGTCAAAGTATCAAAGAATCAAAGGTTTTGCAAGAGTTTGTGTGGGCGAAATCTCTTGAAGTCTAAAATTAAAGTGTACATCTGGTAAAACTGGACTGGGGTGTAACAGTACCTACTTCTGCAGTTACCAGAACCTGAATACAGAAAGACTCAACCAGAGTAGTAGACTCCACTCTTCTGGACTTGCTGCTTCTTTTCCCTGCTTTGCCACTGACCTTAATGCAGCATTTCAGTTTGTTCCCCTGCAGAAGAAGGAATTTCTCTCAGCCTGGATTAGATTTGAGGATCTGTTCAGCACCAGCATGAGACAGGACGTGATTACCACACAGGACAAAAGGTGTCTCCATCAGCATGAAATATCTTTGAAGGTGTTTTGAAGCTTCATTCCAGAAGCATAGGAGAAAACTAGTTGTGACTTGAAGTTAGATTCCTTAACCAATATCTTTCTCCAGATACCTTGTGTAATGATTGTGGAAGTCAAAAGCTTGCCGCTATTTTGTAGTTCTCCTTTTCTCTGCTGGGACCAGTACCAGTGACTGAAAATCTGACCCACAGGGAAGAAAGGAAAGAGGGGAAAGATGGTCTTAGTGCCCCACTAAGGGTGAACCCTGGTTAGGGCTCAGTGGTGGAGCATGGGTAAAGTAACTGCCTAGGACAGTTTAACAATCACAGTGAATTCTTGACACAAACCAGCTTCTCTGTATACACAAGTCAACCCTAAGGTTTGTGGCAATCATACCGCACAAGAACATTACAATTGGCTTTTCAGACAGCTTTAATAGCTGATGGACAGTTAAAGGACACAGTTCTGACACTGTCACTGGCTTGCTGAGTGACGGTGAACTTGTTTCTTTTTTTTCTCTGGAGCAATTTCCCCCTCACTCTCTATTTTTGTCATTGTGAATCCTGACAGGAAGGATGGCCACTTGCTATGTGTTGGCATCATGTCCGTCTTAACTGCTGTTGCACCTGTGGTCTCTCAGTGTCTCTATAGTCTCATAATTCCTCATATTCATAGTGATCATGCTACTGTTGAATGCAAAACTTTCACTATATTACTACTAATAGATCATTCACACCATTGTTTTTCTGAGTTCTTGAAAATTTTTGTGTGAAGCAGTAAATAGGAACAGAAAACTATTGTAAGTACTCTAGTTCATCTGGAAATGTGAAGTAAGTAAACATAAATTATGGAACAATAAAATCTTAATTTTTAATGCTTTTCGTTTTCCTGCTTTTGTGATGGATTTTATTCCTTCCCCTTAAAGTTCCAGTGGCAGTTGGCTGTTACAGCCTCCATTAGGAGAAAATACTTTGTTGCTATAGCAATCCTTTCTCACTCTGTTATTTTATTGCACGTAGATGCTGCTGGCACAAAAAAAAAAAAGGCAAAACCAAGGCCCAACAAAAAAAGGAAAAAACCACAACCCCCCCGCCAAAACATCACTGACTTCCTCACAAACGGTCAGCTTCAACAATCTCTTATTTCTCAGCAACTTTTACCTATATCTCACAGCAATCTATATTCTGGTAAACACTTTGTGTGCAGCACTATCTAGAAAGGTTTATTGTTGCTTCATAAGTGGCATACTGCACACAGCAGGACACACTGCAGCACAGTGTCTGACATAGCAGCTATAGATTACTGTTAAGATAAATTCATCCTTTTTAATCTGAACATTTCACCAGCTCCAATTTGAAATCTTGATATCACCCTGTCAAGCAAAGGGGATGTTTTTAAGAAAGGGAAGAGTTATCAAAGGTTTACTCAAAGTTCCTTTTAGAATGGTTTCTACAAGAGCACAGATATATATTTATTGGGGGTGAATGTAGGGCTCATCAAAAGTGCTAGACTAAAATCCCTGTAGATTTTAGATCCCTCTGTTCAGCATCAGATACTGAACAGCAGCTTTGAGTTTTTTCTCTTCTGTCAAAACCAGATGCCTAACAGTTCAACTAACGAGGTAAAAAAAGTCATTAACTCTGTCTTCTGCTGACTGCAGGCAGCTGCGCTCTCCCACCCAGGATGCCAGCAACTTCCTCCTGGGAATAATCATTCATATATAGCCAGGGCTGCCTGCATTCCCCTGGCCATGTAGTCCAGACTGGGAGCCAGAGAGAGGGCAAGTCTGTGGGAGCTACATAGAGAGCAGCCTGGTTCTGATGGGTAAGACACTGCCTAGAAATAGTTATGTCCAGCATATTGGGGCATATAGCCAGCACATCCCATCTCCCATGGGAAGAGCAGAACACAAGGTGAGAAGTGGTGGGTGGTGCCACTCCCCTGCCCTTAACTGTCTGCATGGGCAACGTAAATGCTTAGGAGGGACAGAAGAGATGACTCCACATGTGGAGCACTGTTCTCACCAGGTCCATGGGACTTTTGCCTCCAGATAGCAGGATTCGGAACACCACTAAAGGCTGTCTGAACCCAGTGACATCTGCATGCCAGCTTGTGGTTTTGTCCTTTCATAGGTCTTTGTGTTACACTGAGGTTAGAGTGGGCCCAGACATGGCCTGTTGCTTCTACTCTGTATTGCTGCTGGGAAACATTTCCACCAGAATGTATGGGAGGGCAAGCTGGCAGAGCTTCTTGTCTCATTCTCTTCACCTGCATCACAGTTCATCAAGGAGACAAAAATGAAAAAAGAGCTATTTCACAGTCCAGTGACTGAGACTTTGTGTTGCTGGAGGGCAAGGCGTGGGAGTGTGATGGGGGAGGGAAGCATGCAAGGTCAACTGCTGCAAAACTGAAAAGCAAGGAGGAAAGCCCGGAGGGGCAGTCTTAGCTCCCTGCCTTGCACTGTGCTTTCACTGCACATAGTTTTGTCTCTCCAGGGACATACTATGCATCCCTGAGTAGAGCCCAGATGCAGACTACCATGTTTGGGGGGATTTGGGGGCAAAAGTAGTGGGTGTGCATCACAACACTGTAGAGGGTATTCAAGAGGAACTCTGCAGACTTTAAAATGCAGCCCTTGGTGCTGGCACTGCCACCTCGATAAAGGACATTGTTGTGCTTTTCGAAATGGACTAGGACCTACTGATTCACTGCATGAGGAGCAACTTGTAAGCATTCAACAGCAAACCAAAAGTAAAGACGTTTGCAGCTTGGATAATTTGAACCACGTGTCTGCATTTGGGTCATTGTCATCAGGCAGGTTCATTAAATCAAAAGGTTCAAATTCCACATTCTAGTTTGAGCCTGAGGTTATAATTCTCTTTATTTTGTCAATGTACATATATTTACAAGAGAAGAATTTGTGAATAGTCCTAACTTGGTGTTTACTTACTATTTATAGCACAGAGGGGTGTGTGTTGAGTCATTATCACAACAAAGCCCTTAATATTTAGATATTATTTAGATGCTTACAATTTTGGCAAATACATGTAGGTTGAAATTTTGAATGTTTGGGCTTAGCCCATAGGCAGAGCTTTTAAAAGTTGGAAGTAAAATGATCTTTGAATTGTGTATGCTTCAGTGACATATATTCCCCCCAAAACACAGCATGTTGTTGTTTATCCTTGTAGTAACATAAAAATGGGTAAGCTGAGTTATTTAAACTGTCTTTTTTTGTAACTCTTACAAAGATTTAGAAATAGAACTAAAAGAGGTGCAATTTTGAAATAAACTGCTTGTTGTGCTAAAACAACACATCTTTTCCAAGATTTTCCCCCACGTACACACAGGAGAGTGAGGTGCTTGACTCAATAGCTTAAAATATTTGGGCTTTTGTGAGATCCTATAAGTTTATTTGAAATTGCAAGAATTATTTTTGTTACCTTGCTAACAGCTCCTAAGGAGACTCTTTACCAAGAAAACAAGCATTCATGCTGTTGGGTTCCCTGTTGTACGATCTTTTCGTTCCCAGCAGGCTAGTCTGATATTTGCCATTTAAGATGCTGGGTGTTAAAGCCTTGAGGGTTTTTAACTAAGCTGCAGTTTGCTCAATCTTTTCCAGCTGGTAAAAGACTTGAGCTCCTGTTACTTTTTGTTATTAATAAGGGTGGATCATGGTTTTCTGTCAAACAAGCCACACTGAAGCTCAGAAGCCAGCAGACAAGGACGTGGTGCTTTCTGCTCACCAGCACATGGGAAGAGCAAGTGACTGGCCCCCAGAGCAGAAGTCTGCTCCCACTCTGGTTGGCTTTCACAAACATTTCTTCTGTAGCATGGTGTATCTGGAGTGTTAACCAGTTCTTCATGCAAAGTAAGTAAATATAATTACTCTTCCTTTGCAGAGAGGGACTGCAGCTTGCCCATGCTGAGAGGGAAGGGAGAGTGTGAAGGATCAGAACTCAGATTTAAGCCCTCATTCACATTATTTGATTTCACAGCATTAGTGTTGCTTTTGTGCTGAACTTTGCAAAGAATTGCTGCCTTTTTTTTTTTAAAGTAAATTCTAACTGAATCTGTAGGGAAAATTACATTCCTCTCCCAGCACTTTAGATGGCAGCCATATTAAATAAAAACATTGTCTGCTAGGAAGGGATGTCTACTATAATCTGCTATGTAAGGATCATGAGAGTTGCATTTCTTTGAGCAGCTGGGAAGCATAGACTTTTAAATTCAATTTTTGTCATTTTCAAGTTTATTTACATACCTTCTTAGAATTGCCACAAACCTTATTGTCATGAATTTCCATGGGGGGACATCCTAAAATGGGGAGGGGAAGGGAGGGGGGGGGAGTATTTGCAATAACAAACCAATACCTTTGCTGGTTTAATTTTAATTTCATACATTTCTTGTCCAGGAGGAAAAGTATTTTGTCATATGTGCAATCTCATAAAAAATTGTGTAAGTGTTTATGAGGCTAATTACAGAATTCTTCACAATGATCAATGTGATCAGTTAAATTCCAAAGAAGTAGTATTTTCATTTTTCAGGACATGGTATCTGTAGCTAATAGCTGCCTCACTGGCTATACAACTTAGTGATGTAAATGTGCAACAAGACATTTCAGTGCAGTGTCCAAGCAGCTGTGAACAAAATCTGAGCACAAGGTGCCACCAACAACCGTCTGGCAGAGGGGCGCTGCTGTGCCCATGGCTGAGAGGCCTGGATGCTGTTTCCTTCTTTACCAAGAGCCTCCCCAGTTGACTTTAGATATGTAGTGAAATCTCTGCTTTAGATCACTACTTTTAATATGAATAGTAATGGTTGCCCACCTCCAGATGTGTTAACATCTATGATGTTAAAGTTTTCTGGTGAGGACGCACTCATCACTCACCTCTGGTCAGTGTTGTACCATGTAATTGGATTTCTTCACTATTACATTCAGAGCAGGAAACCTCTCTAAAGCACACTGTTGTCTCAAGGTCTTTCCACTCTATTTCTGTGTCAAGTTCCATGATTTGTTAACAGTTGGGGTGTTATCCCACATCCCCTGGCTTTGTTCACACAAAGTACCATCCTTGGAAAATTTCTGCTTGCAGTCTTTCATCAGGTATGCTGTGGGAGGGAGTGAAATGAGGTCCAAGGACTTTGGTATGAAAAATACAACTAAGGTGAAATTAGCCATTAGTTTGCAAAAAGGGAGAAAAGTTTGAAGGAGCAATATAAACTGCAACAAGCAATAAGCAGCTCCTTAATAAATGCCATGCCATAATCGCAAAAGAGCAACAGCAAGTGCCCAGCTGCCAATGGGTTTCAAGCTAGATAAAGTAGAGTTGATAAACTGATCTTAATGGCTAAGCAATTAACAGTGAATTATTTTAATATGACAACTAAAGCTGAGCTATGACTACTGCTGTAGCACTAACAGTTGAGCAGCTGTATTGTTATCTTTGTCGTTGCCTATGTAATCTTTTTACTGTGAAAGGCCTTTAATTTTAGCTTGCTGAAATAGCTCTGAAGGGGCAAAGGAGTCAGCAGATATAAAATACCCACAAGCTTACAGAACGTGTGCTTCCATTTATACATGGTATGGCAGTATGAACAATGGCCTGTTATCAATTGCTTGAGGTAACTCACATGCTGCAGTTTTTCATGTTCTGTTCCAGAAACAATAACTGTATCTATCTCCAAACCCTAGTGTATCCCTTTGTAGGAAAAGCAAGAAGAAATAACAAAAAATATTTCTTCTTATAGAATAGAGCAGCCTGATATAACAGCTATGTCAAGAGTGCTTTGAAATGGTGCTTACACAATATGAGGCTGTGTTTACATCTTAGTACAGTCCCATCAAAAAGCTGTGCCTCCTTTCGGAACAAACTATTTGAGCTGATTATTTAGAAGATAGCTTCCTAAAACCACATTTGCATTTCTAAGTCGTGTGAAGCAAAGGCAAGTGGAAGATATAGTTTCAAGTTCTGAAAAGGATATATTAATTTAAAATGGGTCTCCTTCACTCAAATCATTATGTGTTAAACTTTCAGGTGCATCAACATGCAGAAATTCAGTAAATATCATGCAGTAACACATAATGATACAGTTGCTCTGGGCTACCATTCATGCTGCTGAGTTATCTATCACACGCTGATATTGCAAACCATCAGTTTCCATCAGAACATAAATACTTGGTGCTGCAGCAACAAAGGAGCCGGCTGGATTATGTTCCTCTGTTCCAATGTTTTTCTTGTTTTCTGGGGATATGAAGCACAGTTTGTCTTGGTTTAATTTTTATGAGAGCTTTGAGGCTTTTGTCTCACATGGCGTAGTGAGGTATAGCAAGACTTCATTTATGATTGTATACCCAGTGTTTTTAGAGAAAATATTGCAGGAAGAACAATACTATTTTATGAGGGTCTCCCTTTCTGCATGTGCAGGACATAAACTGAGGTTCCCTGGACACCATGCTCAGAGGCTTGGTTCAATCTCTATTTGTTCTCTGGGAGCTGCAAAAACTGATGACTAGAAATCTGTGATTTCATTTCTTCAGGGCCATGAATTACTTACCTGCATAGTCATGAGTTTGTATGGGATAAATATAGAGGGAGGTGTCAAATTTCCCATATTCATCAAATAGAACACTATGGGATTTGGATGAGATTCTTGGTGGCTGAAGTATCTAGGTAGTTCCAACAGGAGACTTTTAGAAGTACTGAAGCAGGACTGTAGGAACTTTGTATCCCTATCCCCTGCAGTTTATCTGTGACAGATGACTGACTCCTTATTTTTTAATCTAAAATGTCCTACTTCCATTCTGGTCTCCTGGAAAAGTACTTTTCCAGTGATACTTAGATGCACAGTCGCTGTCATCTTCCCTAGGTCTAGAACTAAATAGGACTGAAAATGTGGTAACAAAAGAGGCTAATTTTCATTTTGAAACTTTTCAATCATTTGATTGAGATGAACAGAAAATATATTGTCTCATATCTTCTGTGACCCTGTATCCCATAATAAATTCCTGAGAATTTCCTGTTCTAAACATGGCCCTTTATTGTACAAATATATCTATGAATATAGATGATAAAATCTAGAAGCAAAATTACAGTTACTGAAATTCCTGAAGGCAAAAATAAGAGACAGTGAGAGAAGTGAGAAAGAAAATTGAGAGACATTGGAGTGATGCCTGTGAACATTTAGCTGATCTGCAGCTGGGCCATGTATTGGAAAATACGTGGTTTGAGCAATCAGTATTCTACTTCAGGGGATGAAATGAAACTTGCTCTGAAACTAACGTGTGAAATTGTTTCCTTATGTCAAATCCCACTTAGCATGTAAAGTAAAAAAAAAAAAAAGAAAGAAAATCATGTCTCTCTGCAGTGGTTTTCCTACTCTTTCTGTGATTGCCCTTCACTGCTATCACCAGTGGAAAATTATTGTTGTGTCTCTGCTGGCCTTTTGATTGGAGATTACCGGTAGCTGCAGCAGTCACCTGTTTCCTCATCCTGAAGACATGAGGTAGAATATGGCCTCGTGCTTGTACACTCTCCCCTCTGAATGAGGACTTTCCATACCTGCCTTGTCACAATCTCTCCCACAGATCAGGTGCCAGCTAGCTGACCCCAACCAAAACTGCCAGGGATGGAGCACAGAAACAACTGGAGTTCTCAGGGTGCAGCACTGCTGGCATGTGCATCTCACTAGCCCAGCACTGGTGCTGCATGGGCTGTCATATCCCAGCAAGTCATTTCAGTGCAAATCACCCAACATAACCCAAAGGCTGCTCTCACTTGTGTTACTGACTTATTTGTATCCATCTTGAAGAAGGTGCCTTTCTGCCATTTTTAGCTGTCTAAACTTTGCTGATTGTAAACAGATGAACTGCATTTTTTGCCAGAGAAACTAAATTTCTAGAGGAGTTAAATTTTCAGGAGCAGCAACTTGATTCGGCTACCATAGTTTTCAGGCACTGCTCTGAGATATCGAAAGCTTAATTTCAGTGGGCAGTTCCTGATCACTGGGGCCATGCTGGAAGTGATCAGTACTTATGAATACCAAGGCCAAGCTCTTCTCAGTTCTGACACCAAAGAGCTGAGACAACATAAAATGAAAAGCAATACTGGAAATCTCTGTCTAAATAATTTTCATGAAAGCAAAGCTTATTGTAGATATACTCTGCATACTCCTGGTAATATTTTTGAATGTGACCTACATTTTCTGTCAAGTTTTTGTACCTGGTGCTTCCTCTTTGTTTTGTGTTAGGAAAGTGTGTCAGGGAAAATGTTCCTTATCTCTGCAATTTCTACAGCAGCAGGATATGTAAAGAGACAGAAACTGCCTTTAAAAAGGCTAAACTCATGGTTAGTCAGTACATGACCCTGAGATTAGCTCAGTTGGTTAAAACCTCACTGTAATAATGACAAGGTCAGGGGTTCAATCCCCTGTACTGGGCCATTGACTTGAATTGGACTCAATGATCCTTGTGGGTCCCTTCCAACCCCAAATAGTCTGTGATTCTGGGAAAACAAATCGTGTCTAGAGTTGTTGTCTCACAGTCTTTGTGTCGTTTGTTTGCAATTTGCTCATCATTTCTGTGAAAGGCAGTCCTGCACTAGAGAATGGTGCTGACAGCTAGGGCTTCTGTCCTGCTAATTTGTTGTCTTGATGCCTTGCATGACCGGCTGGAAACAATATCCGATATTCAGTGCTGAGATGGTCTCTTGCTGAGTTTACTGCAAACTGCAGGAAGTTGAGGGGAAGCTCACCAGGATCACTCAGACACTTGCTGGTTTGCAGTTTGGGTGTTTTTAAGCTTAAAAACAAAACAAAAAAGGCAGAATTCCCAATGACAAATGTTTCCTTGGATTCAGCAGGTTTGCCAGTGCAATGAGTATAATTAAAACAACAAAACATTTTAGTTGTGTTGTAGTTTTTCTCTCTAATGGGTTGTCCTTGCAACCTGCCTTAAACAAAGCCGTTTGGTACGTTTTGGAGTCCAGTTTCTGCTAACATGCAGACAGTGATGCATGCCTATCAAATGGGTGTTTGACCCACTGCTGCAAGCCAGAAAACAGAGAATTATTGCCTGCTGTTATTGCCCTTGTATGGGGTAAGCCATCTTCTACGAGCAATATGATGCATCTCTGCATGGGCTCAGCAGAAAGCTACAGGTACTGTCATACCTACATAATTTGACCAGGCCTGTGAAAGGCCCTCTGCTTCCCTTGTCCATCATTGTGATCTCCAGGAAGGAACTGCTTTGGTCTTCAGTGGACATAGGTTATTTACCTTCCTCTCAAGTGCTCTGTGTAATGCTGGCTCTGTGAAAGGCTTTTGCTCACACCTCTGAGCACTTTGCTCAGCAAACAACAGGGCTCTGGGTTTTTCCTGCTGGCAGGCAGGATGTCCCAGCATGGATGGGCTATTTTATAAGCAGTGTGCCCAGTTGCCTTTCATCCAGTGCTTCTGTACAGACTTTGAACCGAATGTGCTCACTCTCATCACCTCAGAGAGGTACATGGTTTGTAACTAGATTTAGACTAACAACATGTCCATAATAGTGATGTATTTATTCCACTTCACAAGCAAGCCAGTGGAAACGTATCTATTGCTTCCACCAAGCCACTTCTGAACCTGATATCCTGGGATGCCCTCTGCCTTATTCATCTCATCTTGAGCATCTCAGCAGGCTCAGCTTTCCATCCATTCTTCTTGCCTATAGCTTGGCACATGCCTCTAGGTCAGGCTGACTCCAATGACTGACTCCAGTTTCAGGTGCTTTTTGACATTAGGTGTCATGCTGTAAGTGGAGCTGTGCAAAATGGGTCCTGCTAGAGTTGACTGACAGCTGCAGTGAATCTTGCTATCAGTTGGCTGGGTCCTGTGCTGTTTCCTAGCACGGACCTTGCTGCTGGGAATTAGAATCATAGAAGAGTCTCATGATCTTGTCCCCTTGCTCTTGATAATCCTGTCACCAGATTTACAAAATGCATGGGTAGATACCATTGGTGCTATTATTCAGCTCCCTGGTGAACCAAGGGGTTAATCTGAGGTTTCTGAGGACAGACTTTTCCTCCTGAGTGGAGAAAGAGAGAGACAGGGGATTTCTCTCTGTGTCACGCAGTCCTAACACTAAATTAAGATATAGAGGTAAAAGGGTTTGGCATATTATCCTTCCCCTGTATTTTGCTCTCAGTATGAGTTCTTGGTGTTACTCTGTTGACAAGATAAAAAGCAAATTATTTGAAATAACTTCTTGCATCTGCCTTTCACTGTCTTATTCTGATACATTGAGAGGTGAGTGATACCATCACCAAGGGCTGGAAATCCTGCCTAGATAACTGCAGCCCCATGCATAGCTTCTGGCAGAGTAGGCTGTAGCTTTTCCATGGGGAGAGGGATATCAAACCAGCCAGCGTGAAAGTGGTTGTAATGAATCTAATGCCATTAAGCAAAGTGGTAGTAGAACTGGAGATGCTGTTGATTGCTTGCACCTGCCTGATGGCTTTTGCAGGATTGTAGCTCTGGGGATCTTTAAATTCCTTGGAAGGGAGCAGAGGGCTGGTCCTCAGGATCAAAAGAAAAAAAAATACCTGCTCTTCTACCCCCTTCCCAGCTCCCAGAACATTCTGGTGTCCACCTCCTCCAAGGTGGGTGCAAAATCATTACTAACTTTCCTATTACCAAAATGCAGAGTAATTCTTTGTTGTCCTGGGACCTGCTCTCTGGCAGATTGCTAAGCAGACCACAAGTCTGCTGTGTTCTACTGTAGGAATTACCATGATTTACCAGTTTGCTTTCAAAGTGTGATTTCTTTTGTTGGGTTTGGTCCCTGGGTCTGGTTTTCAGTGAAAAGATTTAATTGTGTGTCTGGAGACTGTGCACTTATTCTAACAAAAATGCATGGGTGTAACGTTCTGCTGTTTCAACCTTAAGGGTCTTGGATTTGTGAGATACTGCTGCCCCTGTTCCAGCACTTTTTCATGCTTTGCCTTCCCTATTGCATTTGTTTTGTACATGTGATGAGTGATTGTATAGTAGTGACCATAAACTCTGTGGGAAAACTATGGTCCCTTTGAAGACTGTGCAGAGCCTCAGCTGTGTGCCCTAAAGCCCCAGCTGAAGTACTTGTCTTCTCCCATAATGATAAAAATGAGCACAGATATGCATTTTTCTTGTGAATGGACTATTGCACAGTGTTTGTTTGAGAAACAGTTTGCCATACATTCATCACAGATTATTAACAGAGAGGATGGCAGGCCAGGTATGGAAAAGGAATAATGTTGTGTGATGGGTTTTCCTGGCAGAAGATGGGGGTCCTCCCTTTCTTCTTAGTCCCTGTATCTGTGGTCCAGTGTTCTGACCCAAGTTAGCAGCGTGGGAGCTTGCCCTGGAAACAGCCTCACTGTTCTGGATTAAAAGCTGAGTATTCTGTGGGCTTTTCTTGTTTCCTTGAATCCAGTGTCTTGCTGGTCTGACAGCAGTGACACAGCTGAAGGAATTGTAAAAGCCAGAGGGGAGGGTGAAGGAGAAGAGGAAGAATGTCTTAAATTGTTGTGCTACACTGTGGGTGACTTGTCAGAGTGGAAGTAATATATTGAGTAGTGACTCTCTGCAACAGAAGAAGGGGTTTTGGTAGTTGGTTGAGGTTTTGGGGGGCTTTTTTAACCAGAAAATAGCCCAGACATTGCAGCTGCAGTAAAGTCCATTTAAGGTATGTCCTACAGTTAAATAGTGCATTGTTTACAGCATGGAAAAGTTGACTACAATAACATTATGGCCTGACATAAACAAGAGAACTTTAGGAGCCTGAAACACAAAGATGTTGCATAGTGGGCCACCGGCATTTAATTTTATTTTTCTATCAAATAACTTTTTTTTTCTAATGAAGGGAAGAAACTGGTATTACCTAGGATCTCTATAATTTAATATTAAGGAGTATAACTTACATGGTGGGACTTCCAAGGAAATAAAAATGCCAATTTCAGCTGGCCTGTCTATACTATGATTTTGCATTCTTTTGTTCAAAACCGATTCTTAAAAGATTCACCGATTTGCAGGTAGAGCTGTGCTTGCATAGCTCTAAGTACCTGTTTTAAGAAAGAAATTCTGGCGTCAGACACAAGATTTATTTTTTTTTTACCTTCTCTTTCTTGCTTGCCATTTTTTATGAAATTCACAAAATGTCTTTAGTAGGTTAGTGAAGTAAAATGGAACAGTAAATTTGGCCTTACAAAATATTGATGAAGTGACTATTTCAGGATTTCTTGCTGAAAGACTGAAGGCAAAATAGAGGGTGAAATCTATATTTCTCCAAAGTCCTAATCCAAAACACAGCTCTCTTATTTGATTTGGGTAGTAAGGTATTTGCATGTGCATTATTTTGGCTAACAGGTATCTGGTTCGAATCCTAGTTATACGACAAAGGCTAGTCAGGATAGTTTTCCTAGCAAGCCTTCCCATAGTAGGCAAAGCTTACAATAATACAATATTTCCTTTTGAAATAAACTTGAAAATGCTGTTGTAAAAATAAATGTTGCCTTGGAGTAATTTTTTCCCTGTTCCTTTTCCATGTGTGTATGTCTTTAAATAGAGACCTGACCCTGGAGTTTCAAAGCTGATATATGTATGTGCAGTTAATAGAGTACACTTTTTTTTTCCATTGGGCAACTATCTGCAAAAAAAAACTTTATGGCAGTGTTTGGCCATTGGGTATTAAATCCAAGCCTTTGCCCTGCATGTTAGTGAGCAGTTGTTGGCAAGTCAGCAGGTAGATGTGAGTCAAATCTGGAAGCATCTCTGTGGGATACAAAATCCCCCTTTCTGTGTCTAGGATAAGCTGCTCCTGCTCCTCCCCCCAGGTGATACTGAAATGGGCCTGCAACAAGCAGAGATGAAGAAGGCCCTGGCTCCAGAGGTGATTTCGCAGCATTATTTAGTCTTGTGCAATTGTCATGGCAGAGCCCAGGAGGGATGTTTGGGTTTTAGCCCTTCCAGGGGGTCTACTGGAGTTTTATGTCTTGAGCTGAGGAGCCCTGCCATACAAAAATGAAGTTCTTTATAATGTGGATGGGGGTACAAATAAAATCCCCTGCTTGGGTTTGTTTTACATGGTAAATCTAGTCTTATTTCTTTCATCCACTTTGATCCCCACTAGCTAGCCAGGCAGATACCTGCTGCTGCTTCTAGTCGGCTCACACTGGGATGATTGTTAGCTTAGCAGGATACACATTAAGTGGCACTAAAAATAAATAGGAAGTCGGGTTTTCTGGCTCTTTTTGATTTTCATCCTTTAACTGAAAGAAATTGTTAAGCTCTTACTTTTATTTCTGTTTTAACAATTCTAAGAAGCCTCTACATTGTGAATACCTCCTGAAAGAAGGATTACATGAGCAGATGCTGTCCTTGGCGAGTGCTGCAGTATAGGCATCTCCCAGATGAATCCTTACACTCCCACAAGGAGCTTCACAAAGCTGTGTCTCTTTTTGATGCAGAACCCACAAAGTCACTCTAAAATGTTGCGTAAGCATGCTCAGAAATAACATCTTTCAACTGAGTCTCCCCAAAGCCTAAAGTGGGTTAGGATTTAATTTTGAATGACCCATTTGCAGGAGACAAATGAGACCATCCTGACTCCCTCTTCCCTGTCCCCCCCAAATGTTGTAGCTGTTGTAGCTGCTAGACTAAATGTTGACAGTCTTTAACATAATTTGTCTTTACTAAAGTTAGTGCTGTACTTCATGTACTATATTTATATCCATCTATTCCCTTTCATGTCAGGTAAGTTTTAGTGTGTGGGATTCATGACATGATTGACTAAAAAATAATCTTTAACCCTGTGAGGTGTACTTCTTCCTGCAGGTAGGGAAGATTGAGATTATTTTGATACCAGACAGTTATGGTGTGCTTTACTTTTCCTTCTGTCTGACTTTTTATTTCATTCCATTATTATAAAACTATAGTGTGGAAGTTGCAAAACCCTCTGTTGTGAGGTTTATATGTAGTGCAGCAATGTAAAGCTTATAATATTGTGAGGGCTGCCTGGAACTTTGCTTAAGAAGTGGTTTAGGAAATGAGCTCAGCTGAAATTATTAACCTTCTAAGAAAAATTAAGAACATAAAAGCAATATTTTTGAGAGTTAGAATTATTCTTCTGTTATTAATTAGTGGACTTAAATTTGTGGAAAAAATGTTGACTCTGTTTTATGCTTTTTGGCAATTACTAATTGGTATTTGGGAATGATAAGCAAAGGTTTCAGAAGAACACAGGGGGGGATCCAGTTTAAACCTTTGTAAGCAGCAGTACTAAAAGGCACCTGTAGCATGACTGCAGTCCAGAAGGAGTCTTGGCTTGCAGGAATGGCAGGGGTTAACAGGATGGTTAACCCCCCTTCTTGTGTACCTGTGTAACTGTGTCCCTTGCCCAGCTGTGTTTATCCCTGGGCTGTAGCACTCTACTTAGCTGAAGTGTCCTTTCTGCTAAAGGGAGGGACTAATAGGAAAGGGAAAGAGAAGTTCCTATTAAACCTTTGTGGAGAGGAGGCCTGGCGTCCTGCTGTGGTTACAGTCCAGGAGGCATTTCTGTGTGTCTTTGGGAGGTAGGAGCTGCCTGGAGTTTTTCTTCTTGGGTTGAGCAAATTACAGTGTGGAGGTGCCTCTTCAAGTGCTCTCTTTCCTGCCTTCCTACGAAGTCAGTGAGATGATTCAGCATTGTCCTAGCTGCTCCACTGAAAGGTAATTGTCATCCTCCTATTTTAGAGGGTCAGACAATTGGTAAACAGCTCTAAAAATTTATGTATGTATGTATTCATGTTTTCAAAGATGTTTCTTTAGGTTTATGCCATGTAAGGTAAAGAGCAGCAGGAATGCTGAGCAGGAGAGTCAAGACTGTTTTATATCTAGAGATCTACCCTTTGGAACTTCAAACAGATATCAGTGACTTATTGGCTTGAATTTGTAAAGACTGAATTTTACTTAAAAGTCCTCCTGAACCTAAAGCAAAATTACTTCTCATTTGCCTACTTTGGTAAGTGCTGAACACAGATGTTCAGGTCCTGTAAATAATCTTGGCTGTGATGTCAAGGGACTTATAACAATTGACATCAGCTGAAGACATGTCTATGGCTAAGTATAACCCACAGGCATTACAGCATGATTTACAATAGCTCTTAGCAGTGTAAACCATATGTTTTATAGGTGCTGAAAAGGAGAAGAAACTATCTGACAACAAGCAAAGGCATATTTAGTAGCATTTTTACATGGATGAAATTGCCCAATTAGGGATTTTTAGGAAATACATTTGCTGTGATACATAGCACCACATAGTTCAAGCACATAGTACCCCAGGTATTCAGTTTATCACAATATATCTTGTTACTTTGGCTAATTTGACACTAACTGCTGCCAGCATGCTCACAGACAGTTCTGTGTTGTCTGCTAATCTCCATGACGTGAGCCTATGAGAAGGACCCTAAAGAAAAGGAGTTCTCAGTGTATGGATTTGGGTGAATGGAGGAGAATAGATCTCAATAGATCGGAGAATCATAGAATCTCCTGGGTTGGAAGGGATCCACAAGGATCATCAAAGTCCAGCTCCTGGACCTACACAGGACAGCCCTAAGAATAACACTGTGTGTTGGGAGTGTTGTCTTGCACTTCCCTAGGGAGTCTGTTCCAGTGCCAAATTAACCTTTTTTTAATGTCCAACATAAACCTCCTCTGACACAGCTTCATGTCATTCCTTCAGGTCTTGTCACTGGTCACCAGAGAGAAGACTATTCATTACATTTTTTATATTATGTTTTACTCTAATTAATATATACTACATATAATATATTTTAAGATTATATTAATTATTTAATGTTTCTCGTAGTTCACTTAGTTTTTGAAAATAACCATAATTAAATACTGTTCTTCCCATGGTGTGAGTAAATTACAGCAAATTTCAACTAAACATGCCTGGAAGGAAGCACGATTCTCCAATGTCTTGATATGAAAGAGCTGGATAACAAACTCAAATATTAGTGAGAGGCAGAAAGGACACAGAAGGCATCTCCTGGAGGATTTTGCTTAAAGGTCCTGTGACCATCTGAATCCTCCCTCTGGGCAGTTCCTTGCTGAGCAGAAACAGGCAGCTGAAGCAATACTGTCAAGTCTCTTGCAACACCCAGCAGTGTGACTTCAGCATTTCCCGGTGTGAGTACTTGAGAGCTGATAGAGAGACTTATTGCAAAATCTACTAGGAAGGCAGTAACAGTGCCAGGGAAAATGCTGTATGCCCAAACTGCTGCTCCTGCACATACCAGGCTGACCTTGGGTGCATCGTTGGGGTTCCTGATCATCTTGAGCTGCAGTTTCTCATAGTTTTAATAAGAGATTGTCATGGTTTAGGAATGGTATTCCCCAGCTTAGTACTCCCACTAAAAAGACCACAAGCTGCTCCCCTTTCCCCTGCCCCACTGGGATGAGAGATAAAAAAGGCAGAGGTCTCAGGCTGAGGTAATAACAATTTACTGGAAACAGCAGTGAGATAAGAAAGCCAATAGTAGCAGCAACTACATTCACATGCAAAGATGCTCCCTATGGACCCTGAGGTATTCAACAATGGTGGACAAGGCCACTATGTTTTTATGACTGGAAGCCACACTCTTCTTCCTGGAAGCCAGAAATCCCTTTGTCCCTGGCAATGATGTGGTATAGAATAACCTGGCCGAAAGTAGGACAGCACTAATGTTACCAGGCCTGGACTGTGCAGAACAGGGATAGATGGGTAAAGGAGAAAACAAGAAAGTAAGATGTGCCATCAGAACAGGTGACAATCCTATGGTGCACCAGCCATGAGTCAAGATATAGATCTTGATTGAGAAGTAATGTCATCTCCAGCAGAGGGAGGGCTGCATATCCTGGTCTCCTGAACTGGAGACGCTTTTGCCATTATGTAGTCCCTGATAACATGTTGTGATAGTGCAGAAGTGAAAGTGAAAGTGTAGTTAGGTTTTGGATTTGTAAGTCTCAATTGCTGAACTGTGTCATCTAAACATTTAAGAACAGAAGGATATGTAAGGAGAAAAAGCATATTTAAACTGTTCTAACTTGGATATTTTCATTTTTAAACATTTGCAAAGACAGCTGAAGAGCCAAAGGTGATTATTTTGTGTGTTATTAGGTAGATGAACATTTCATAATTGATACAAATTGTCTCTTTCATTAATAAACATTGCTAGAGTTTATTCAAAATTAGCACTTGCAAGTATTATCTGTTTAAATGTACCTATTTAAATGGATTTTTGAGTACAGACTAATGCCAATTTGCTTTTATAAGTTTAAGAAGAGCACTAAACTTGAAGTGTTTTACAGCCACTGACTTGGCAAACAAACAATGCTGCCATATGAATTCTCTTGGATGGTCTATCCACAATAAAATTCAGTCTTTGTGCAATATGTAGGGATGTCCATTTGGTATGCTAAAACAAAAACAGGTTTACAGTGAAACGGAAAACTGCTGACAGAACCTGGGGTTGTTAACATCTAGATCTCTGTTTAGAAGAGTGTCTTTGAGGCAAAATTTGTGGGACCTTCTATTCCTCAAGTTTCAGCTGTGAATGTGAACAAAGCTTTATCAGTAACTGAGTTGAAAAAATAAAAATCTACTTTTTATTTATAAAAGAGCCAGAGTTTCATGTCTGGACTCTGAGCAGAGAAGTGAAAGGAGATGGGGTAAGATAGGTAGTACTGAAGCAATGATACTGAAGGCACATGTCCCTGTAAGAAATCCATCTCTGCACTGGATGTATGTGAGGAAGCTGTGCAGTGCCCTGGTTTTATATTGCCTACAGTAATGGAGGAAACAAAATTTGTCATAAACAGCAGGTAACTCATACTTGGTGATTTCATATTGTCTCACTCACAATTTACCTTGTCAAAAGCAGAGGTCTGACAACAGATCCTTGTTTTCCTGCTTGAGGGTCAGACTAAAAGATCCAGGGCTTGCAGCCTGTGTCTTAGAGCAGTTTCTGCTTCTGATTCTGTTGGTGTCGGCAACTTAGAGCACAGAATTACTCCTTGGTTAGTATTTGAGGTAGTTGGCTGGGGGTCTGTTTATAGAGCCTGGATTGAGGAGCAGTGCCAAGCAAATCAGAGTGTGCTTTCTGTGATGTATTTTCAAACTGTAAACTAGTAATTTTGTTTATTATATAGTTGAAATACAAGCTTCCCAAACAAGCCTCTTTCAGGATGTAGGTGCACAATTTGAAATACGTAGACATGGTAGAAAGGTTGTATGCCACTGTGTGTTTAAAAAAAAACAAAACCAAACACCCAAACCCATGAAAACAGGTTCCAGATGCATGTCATAATTCTAGGTATTTCATTTAAAAGGATGTAATGTTTTCTCCTGCATTTAAGATAGTGTATTTATATATTATCATAAAAAGAAGCAAAATCAAGGTTGTACTGATGAAGCCAGCTCTGGAATTTCCTTATTTCTCTGACCTTGGCTATCTGTAGGCTGGGGAGCATTGTTTTGGGTTTGTTTTTGGGGAGTGGGGGTTGGGGGCTAGGAAGTGTTTGCTTTTTTTTTTTTTGTAAAGTTATAGAAGTTTCTGAAATCACAAACAGAATATGTCTTGCAGAAACTCTTCTGCTTTGTGTAGTGTTTCTAAGTGTGGTAGACTTACTGTACAAAGCTGTTGTGTGAGCCACAAAAGTAGAAGGCACTTGTGGCAGGGTGCCATAGATGTCAGCCAGCCACTGGATCAGAATAAAAGCATCGATTTACTATTTTTCTGTTGCCAGAAAATAGTAATCCCTGTTGTGATCTCAGGCTCCCTTTGCACTGCAGTGGTAGACTTTTATGCTCTCACTTTCCTTCTTTTTTCTGTTTGCAATTACCTCCTGGTACCAGCTGATACTCCTGCAGACACTCAGGTCCTGTTTCTAACTTCCCAAATCTACAAAGGAAAATGTGTAGAATATTCTCCCTGCTCTCTGTTAAGCCCACTGCCACCTCCAACAGGCATGAGCAGTGTTTGCAGTATAAATTGTGCTGGTCCCTGGAATCTTGTCTCAGGGAAGGTTGTTCATGCCCAGCAGGGTTGTCACAGAGGAGTGATGTGCAAGCGGAGCAGGGTCAGTACATCCGGCAGATCCCTGCCACCACTAAACTCCATCAGGTTTCTAGCTTTCGCTCAAAGTCTACCAGTTTCTCAGTGGATGATTTAAATTCACTTTGGTTTTCTTCGTTTGGGCAGCATGATTTTTCTGTAAACTCTCACCGAGGAATCACTGTGTGATTTCTGCTGAAGTTTTCGAGAAAAGGAATTCGGAGGAAGCCAGAACATCTGACAGTATTCTTTCATGCTGCAAGATGGTCTCCTCAGACCCAACTTGAATCCCTTATCCCATCATCTCACTATGTACTCAGCTTTCTCTCACCCTGGAAATACCTTCAAATTGGGAAGTGGCATCTAAGTTCCCGCTTCAGAGAGTGGGCAGTGTCTAGTTTTGAAGCAAAACAGGTAAGAGTGCTACGTAACTTATTAGTGTGAAATCAACCAAGAAGAAAAAAAGCAAGTAAAAGCATTTAAAATTGGGGAAAAGTGTGCAGGCTTTCTCAAAGGTCAGTAGATAATTGGAGTGTGTTTTATATTATTTAAGATATCATCTGGCAATTGTAGTTTGGCCTTACAATAGCCCATTAAATGAGAACGTTTCTTAGCTTTTTCTTTTATATACTGCAAAGTTAAAACTTATGTCAAAACCTTGTAAACACATATTTAGAATAAAGAACTTTTGTCTTAGTGCCAAATGAAATCTTTTGGAGATCAAGTTTCTTCTTCACTGTGCAGAAATACATCCTGCATACATCTGTTAGCAGCAAATTTTGGCATCTGTCACCTAATAAGTAAATTTATCTGCTGCTATTCTATTTTGAAACTTACTAATTTAGAAAAATGTTGAAAAGGAAGGTATGTGGAATGCTTCTTTCCTCTGAGACACAAATACACATGGCTAAATTGAAGACAAGTTCATGTGAAATTCCTCTGTTATTCAAATGCCACATTTTAGGTTATTATATTTTTACAAATATTGCAGTGGCAGAACAACTGTAAGAAAGGTGATACAGAGAGAATACTAAACAGAAATGATGCCTGTACTCTGTAGTTGCTACTTATTGGGAAGACGGATGTATGTGGCAGAGGAGCACCCAGGAGCTGGAAGGAGCTCCGAGGAAAGGCTGACCTAAGAGAATCCAAACCTTCTGGGTTGCTGTGAGGACTTTGGGGATTGCATACATTTATGTTGTTGGTAGAGGTAAAATATGCACTTCATAGAGTTCAGCTGTGAAACCTGTGCTAAGATGAGTGGCACCAAAAAGGGCAGGAAGTAGGTTCTTCCTCAACTTGAATCTCCCAGCAGTAGCCCAGTAGGATTTTAAAATAGAAATAAAGGAAGTAAAGGTGCACTTGCAATGGAGCAAGGAAACCTCTTTGCTTTGCAGAGTACCTGGTGGTGTAACAGGAGCAGGAACTGATAGAGAGAAAGAGTTGAGCAACTTTGTTAGCATCAGTGAGAAAATAGTGGCTTATGAATGCAAGCCCTATGGACTGAAGATCAAAGTATTGGGGTCCATCCCCTTGTCCAGATGATTTATTGAAATCAAATAACAGCTCGACCTGCAGACACTACAAGTTAAGCCACATTACCATGCTAGTATTCTATGTAAAGAGTGATCATTCAAATACAGGAGAAGAGTGAAAATTAAATAGCTGGAGATGGAGTATTCAGAGAGCACCAAGGATGCAGAACAGCTAAAGATAATTAAATTACATAGAAATAAATTAGTTACCATAATGGTCAGATTAGGAAATAAAGCACAGAAGCATAATCCTGCCAAATATTTGAGTAGAGCAGCAGAACTGGAACTTAACTGAACTGACAAATGAGAGAAAGATTTATAGCTCTTGCCTAAATTTAAAACCAACTATGAGTATTCAAATTTTACTGTCACATCTGAAAGCAATCACAACTTATCCTGGACCTTGTTAAAATCCTTAATTTCATTCTTTTGAGGCGATCTTAGTTGATGACTTTTACTGAAATTTTTAGACCTGATGGATGTTGAGTCCACTTTGCATCTCTGGCAAATTTACACTCAAAAGAAGTCAGTGTTGTGCATATCAGAAATAAAACCTTGCTTATCACAACACCTGTGAACCAGAATGGTGGCACTTGCATGGCTTCAGTAATAACAAACTTTTATAAACTGCCTGCCATGGCTGTGACTTATTTTGTCTATTTTGTGCCTGAAAACAATCTGTGAAAAAAGGTAAACAGCAGATTATCTTTTAGTATTTGCTGAAATCACCAGGATGAATTAGCTGCTGCAATTTCATCCTCTGGCAGTCATTCGTCCATGCTCCTTGCCTGGAGGTGTTTTTGCCTTGGTCAAAGGGAATGCCTGTGTCTCGCGAAGGGCAGCTGCACTGTGAGCAGGGCCAAAGCTGATTAGAGATGGCTGACATCCTCTATGAATATTGTACAGTGCTGCAACCAGAGCTTGAAATGGCATCCAAAGGTAATGGCTGTTCCATCTTGGTTCCTGTAGCCATGCAGGTTACAGTAGTGTTTTTCAGGCACAGCTCCAGGCAGAGGATGCTTACTTTGGGGACAGAATAAGCTATGGTCATCCCAGGTTTTGCTTAGCCTGGAGCCCAGCTTCAGACTGTCCCATGGGGAGTGGGTGGCTGTGGGAAAGCTCCCATGATGTGGTCCACAGAGGAAAACTGTCATGTCCATTCTTTCATAGTTAGTAGTGCTGAATTTCTTGCCAGACGAACCTGGGGGAGGCTGAATCACCAGAGTGACAGAGGGAGGGCATAGATGAGAGCCTGAGAACATGTGGTACTGAGGTACCCTGCGTACATCCAGCATCAGTATCCCAGGCTGGGATGAGCCATGTGGCACAGGAACATGCACACTGGGAGTCTGTTGAGATAAGTGGGTGTCACTGATGAGCTATAGCTGTAATCCTCACATGGACAAGAACCTCCAAGACAGTGCAGAGCAGGTTCTGATTTTGTTTTAATTTAAATTCAAAACTATATTGACCTTTCATTGTGGTTCTATTGGCATCCTTGCTCTTACAATTGAAGCTCCTTTCTAGGCTGCTATGTGTGCAGATTGGTTTATCTTTCATCGTGACTTTGAACTGGCTGAGAACAAATCTTTTTCTTTCTTTTTTTTCTTTTATTTTTTAAAAATTTTTAATGGTAAGCCTCTATGGGCTGCATTTTGACCTTGCAGGGGAGAAAGTATGAAGTAGTAGTAGCAATTGATGTATGTGAAAAATCTGGATATCAATAAGTACAGCAATCCCAATGAGACTATAGCAACATAAAGAGATTGATGGTTTTTTCTCAGGTCACAGTTTTGCCTCTGGCAGTATTAGCTTGGATGCCATTTATTCATCACTGTGATTTGTTTATGAAGGCAGCTGTATTCCTACCTTCTTTATTATATTTTGAGCTTTTTTTTTTCAGCTTGAAATTTGAGGGCTGATGGTCAGATTGTGAGGCTGCTAATACTTGGTTATTTTTCAGGGGTGATCAAGAAATGAAGAATTGAGTGTATCTTTGATTCCTGCACTAACAAAATAGGATAGTCCAAACTGGGAGGAGCTGTTCACTCTCTCAAGGGCAGGCAGGCCCTGTAGAGAGATCATGACAAATTGGGTAACTGGACAATCACCAACCATATGACGTTCAATAAGGGAAAATGTCAGATTTGGCACCTGGGATGGGACAACTCTGGATGTTTGTACAGACTGGGGAATGAAATGCTGGAAAGCGGTGCCATGGAAAGGGACCTGGATGATGGCAAGTTGGATATGAGTTAGCAGTGTCTTGGCAGCCAGGAGGGTCTGAGAGGCATAGAATCATAGAATCAGCTGGGTTGGAAGAGAACTCTGAGATCATCAAGTCCAACCCTTGATCCAACCCCACTTTGGTTACTAGATCATGGCACTCAGTGCCACATCCAGTCTCATCTTAAAAACCTCCAGGGCTGGTGAATCCACCACCTCTCTGGGCAGCCATTCCAATGCCTGACCACTCTCTCTGTAAAGAATTTTTTTCAGATATCAATGCAAACCTCCCCTGATAGAGCTTAAGCCCATGCCTTCTTGTTCTACCGTTGGTTGCCTAAGAGAAGAGACCAACACCCACCTGGCCACAACAACCCTTCAGGTGGTTGTAGAGAGTGATGAGGTCTCCCCTGAGCCTCCTCTTCTCCAGGCTAAACAACCCCAGCTCCCTCAGCCTTTCCTCAAAGGACTTGTGCTCAAGCCCCTTCCCCAGCCTCGTTATTCTTCTCTGGACACGCTCCAGCACTTCAATCTCTTTCCTAAACTGCGGGGCCCAGAACTGAACACAATACTCAAGGTGTGGCCTCACCAGCGCTGAGTACAGGGGAAGAATCACTTCCCTTGTCCTGCTGGCCACACTATTCTTGATACAGGCCAGGATCTCCTTGGTCTTCTTAGCCACATGGGTACACTGTTGGCTCATGTTCAGCCTCCTGTCAATCCAAACCCCCAGATCTCTTTCCACTTGGCTGCTCTCCAGCCACTCTATTGGGGTTGTTGTGGCCAAAGTGCAGGACCCAGCACTTGGCCTTGTTGAACTTCATCCCATTGGAATCAGCCTATCCAGGTCCCTCTGCAGAGCTCTCCTGCTTTCCAGCAGGTTGACACTCCCTCCCAACTTGGTGTCATCAGCAAATTTGCTGATGATGGACTCAATCCCCTCATCTAAATCATTGATAAAGATGTTGAACAAAGCTGGGCCCAACACTGATCCCTGGGAGACATCACTGGTGACTGGCTGCCAGCTGGACACAGCCCCATTCACCAGCACTCTCTGGGCCCTGCAATCCAGACAGCTCTTAACCCAGCACAGAGTGCTCCTATCCAAGCTGTGGGCTGCCAGCCTTTCCAAGAGTATGTTATGGGAGACAGTGTCAAAGGCTTTGCTGAAGTCCAGATAGACCACATCCACAGCCTTCCCCTTATCCATTAGGTGGGTCACCCGATCGTAAAGGGAGATCAGGTTGGTGAGACAGGACCTGCCCTTCCTAAACCCATCCTGGCTGGGTCTAATCCCTTGTCCATCCTGTAGGTGCTGTGTAATTGCACTCAGAATGATCTGCTCCATAACCTTGCCAGGCACCGAGGTCAGGTTGACAGTCCTGCAGTTGCCCCGGTCCTCCTTGCAGCCCTTTTTGTAGATTGGTGTGATATTTGCCAACTTCCAATCATCTAGGACCTCCCCAGAGAGCCATCAGGCAAAGCATTGCCATCCAGTTGAGGGAGGGGACTGTCCCACTTTCCTCTGCACTGACGTGGCCTCACCTTGAATATTGTGCAGTTTGGGGTGCCCCAGTATAAGAAAGAAATTAAGCTGCTCAGGAGTCTCCAAAGGAGGGCAATGAAGATGGTGGAGGACATTGAGGGGAAGCTCTATGGGGAGAGGCTGAGGTCACTTGGTCTGTTCAGCCTGGAGGGAACTGAGGGGAGACCTCATTGGAGTTACAACTTCCTTGTGAGGGGAAGTGGAGGGGCAGACACTGATCTCTTTTTTGTGGTGACCAATGACAGAACCTGAGGGAATGGCCTGAAGTTGTGTAAGGGGAGGTTTAGGTTGGATATTAGAAAAAGGTTCTTCACCTAGAGGGTGGTTGGGCACTGGAACAGGCTCCCCAGTGAAGTGGTCACAGCACCAAGCCTGGCAGAGTTCAAGAAGTGTTTGGATGATACTCTAAGGCACATGGTGTGGCTCTTGGGGTGTGTCGTGTGCAGGGCGAGAAGTTGGATTCAGTGATCCTTGTGGTTCCCTTCCAACTCAGCATATTCTGTGAATTCTGTGAAATGATTAGTTTGTCCTTTGTGGTCATTCATACACTACATCACAGAAACATTGCACAACCATTCATGATTTTCTGTCTACTCTCTCTTTTCCCTGTTGTCATGAATTAAGTGAGAATGCATGTTCTGCCCTGCATTCATTATGAAAATAATTTTGATGGCTAAGGTAATGGGATGCTTAATGTTATAAGAAAACAGTATTTTCAAGAATACTTTAAATAACATGTTTGAGCAAACAGTTGGGCAGTCAGCACCTCCTACAGATACAAAATTATCTCTAGGTTCCAAGAGGGGAGAAATTTTAATAATTACACTTCTTTCATGGTTTTTATTTATTTAAGAAGTTGACACTCATTAAAATTAGTAACTTGTTAAAGGCTCTGGCTTTAAAAAAAAAGAATTAGAAGTGAAAAACAAGAAACCAAAACAAACAAAAAAAAACCCCAGACAAATTAAGGCTCCAAAATATGTTCCTCTGCCAGAAAAATGGTGTTAAAGTAAATCTTTTAAATCACTTTTCAATAAATGCAAAACAAGGGCCAGTTTTACTATGCTCGGAAATAAATGGCTGTTTAGGCAAGCCAAGACACTGGCTGTAATGGCATCTACACTGCAGCTGACCTGTCACCACAAATGGTTTTAGTGAGCAGTGTTTCCAGCCCTGGAGCTCTCAATTCATCTGAGCTGATGCTGCTTATGAATAAGTTAAGGAAACAGTGGTAATGTTTCAGTATTTACCCTCCAGAAAGGTTTGCTGTGATCCATCTTTGCACAGAGTTAGTTCTTCTTAGGCAGCTTCTAGGTCCTCTTCTCCTTCCATGTGTGCACACCATTTCCAGGTTAATTTTGTAGCCCATGTGATGCATTTTCCTCTCCTGGCCATGAAGTGCTCAGGTTATGAGGCAGGATGCACCAAGAGCCACTGTGCAAGAAACAAGAGGTGTCCTGGCAGATGGGTGACAAATAGTGAGTCAGAGCTGTTGCATAAGCTGCAACCTTGACCACCAGAAACATTCTCAAATCAGAAGTCTTCCCCCCTCCCCAGAAATCATAAGCAGGAAAAATCCAAAGATTGCACACATCTCAGATTAGTTTTGATATTTCGGAATGCACAGTTTATGGTTTCAGGCTGATTCGTAATCTCCAGGGCTGGAAATGCAATTAAAAGGAAAGATGCGTTTGTACTTGTGGGTGGGTGTGTAATATTCTGAGGCGTATGGCCTTAAGAGGAAACAGTAAATAGCGTATGAAACTCTATAAAATGGTAAGCGTTGGCAGTTTTGCTCCTCAAGGATTATGTACCAGCCAAAAGAAGAAAAATATGTTACCTAATAGGATAGGCAGTATCCTGGCAAAGATGAGCGCAGCAGGTATTATGCATGGTCAGAGCATGGTCAACCTTCTGTTTGGATGATTAAAGTTTGTTGCTAGTGTGTGATGAGAAATTTTCATTGGTAAATTCTGGTTGTTATTTGCAGAGGTTATAAAAAATGGAAGTTGGGGTTTTTTTTAGTATTAAGGAGCAAATCTATTTTTTTCGATTGTACAAGCTATATCCCCTTATACCTCTCACAGGATAGCAGATAAATCAGAGTTCGGTACACATGTGGTTGATCTACTCTACGTAAGAACCAGCTATTTTTTTGCTATGTATGTAATATGTAAATGGCACATTCACAGATGTCAAAAAGGTTTTCCTAACTAAGAACTGTTCAACATACTTCAGATCTCAGTATCAACACTTAAAGTTCAACTCTAATAGCATCAGTGGAGTAGAAACAATATAGCAGAATAGCACAAACTTTATGTAGGGTTTTCTTTGGGCTGGTAGTTTTAGTCTTCAGTTACTCTTGGCTCAATTAATAGAGCCTTCCTGAACATCTGTTTGATTTGAAATCTGCAAGCTTGACATTAGGTTTTCAGCTAGTTCTCTGCCCTATTGAAAACCTTACCTGTTTCCTTCATCTAGAGGGAAGATAAAGCATACAGGATTTGGCCATGTTCTCATAAATTCATGGAAAAATGAGATTTCTTGCTGTGAGAAAACCAGCTAAATGATTGCTGCTTTATCTAGTAAAGCAAATGTGTCCTTCCCAACAGAGACGATAATTCTTACTGAGCTGAATACTTACAGATTTTGCCACGAAATATCTGATTTTCAGAAGAGCTCAGATCCTACTTCAGCATCTAAATGAAGCTCTTGAAATACTTGGCTTCCAGCTGCTCTTTCCAAGGACTAGATGCCCAAATGAGAACACACACACACACATACGCACATACACACACCTTGGTGTGTAAATTGGGATCTTTACATGCTAGTCTCATTCAAAGTTGAAGAGATTTGAAAGAATAATGGTAAATTGCACTTGGAGAATTGGTAAAAAGCCTGGTGCTAATGCAAAATGAAATGGCAGCTTTTTAATGCTGCCATTTTAGAGAGTAAGTATCCAAAATTAGTCCCCTGTATTCTTATTTAGATCCCCTTCTTTAAATAACATGTATATAGATGAAGATGGAGATACTGCACTCATACAAACCTATTTTAGATTAACATTACGTAAAAGCCAACATGGGTAATACCAGTTACTACTAAGTAATAAGCTATTTCCACTAAATCGCTGCAGAACTACTGCATTGAGAAGTAAATGTGAGGAGAAGCATTGGAAGATAATGCACTGATTCTCTTTATAAGGTGAATGGTAAAGAAATTATTTGAAAAACTAAATCCTGGTGCACCAGTTTTTTGGTCTAAAGACTCTCATTTTTGTGGAAATGGCAAGATTGTCTTGCAGGGTAAAGGCACAGCTGTTGCTCAAATACAGCCTGATAAAAGTGACCAGTGATGGAAGGGCTGCAACAGAAATTGAGGGTTTTCCAAGGAAGATAACTAGAATATTTAGTGTTGTGAAAAGCCTCTCATATGTATGGCTGGGACTCTTTGCTGAAGAGGAAGCGTTGAAAATGAGGGGACATTAGGATCATACACAGCAGTTCTATGGTTCTGTAAGCATTGAGGAGAGGCACATAAATCTTTTAGCACAGGACCTCTTAGCTAAAATGGGGAGATTTCTAAGAGACTCCATGTTCTTGTGTAATTGCCTGCAAGGAATTTTTCGTGGAGGAGCCTGTTTTCGTCAATGTTGAGCACAAGGTGGCTGACTGCATACACTGCTGCTCCAAACCACATTGGAAGCTTGTGTGGTCACTCTGGGGCCTTGGCTGTCAAGTAATCAAGTAGGTACTTGGTCCGACATCTCTTCAGCTTAGCCTTGCACTTCTGTTTCTGAAAAGAACTGAGCTTCAGGTCAGCACTGAAAAAATCTGAAGTAGATGTGAAGGTTGAAGAGGAGGAGGAGTGAGAAGAAAGAGAAAATGGTTATTTATGATTGTATAATAACTTGTTTGATTTTTATGGTATGCCTAAAGAACTTTTTGGTCTTTTGTGATGGGACATATGCTTAGTTTGGAGAAAGAGGTAATTATATTGTGAGAAAACTCAACAGAGCATATATGTTTGATATGATCTGCATAATAACATAAATCTAGCCTATATGTGAAGATGATTTCAGCTGTCTCATACAGAAAGGCAGCTGGATTTTGGGACTAGGCCACCCACTGTCAGGAGAAAAATACTTGAGTTTTCAATACCTTTGATTCACGGGCTTTAGGAGGTGAGAATCCTACCGTCACAGCATGTGCCTGGAAAACATGTTAAATTTCCTACGCCTTGTCCTCTCCCCCTCCCTAACAGTCTACTTCTAAATTGAACTCTCTGTAGATGAAACTTTGTTTCTGATACCTCTGCATAAATCCCCTGTTTTCCATTTTGACAGGAATTTTACTGAAAATTTTTTCCCTTGTCTCTGCAGTACTGATGATTTTGTACTTGTCCTTACTTGAAATATCTAAGTTAATTTTATAGCTATTGAAGATCATAGTGTAAATGCAGCTATATAACCTTTAACCACAACACAACACCCTCCTCTTTGTAATCTCCGCCTCCTGTACCTATTCTTGAAAACTGCCTGAAGCAATGTTTCTGCCTCATAAATCTGAGCCTTTAAGAGAGGTAGTGTTGCATGCACTGCTATAGCTGAAGTAGTCTATCTGACTGATTTTTCTGATAATGCCTATTTGATGTGTTGCTGGTAAACGGCTTTATTTGTAAGAGATTACGGTCACAGTAAAAATCTCTATAATGACAAAAATAACTACTATGGGCAATGCTGGAATTTCCTCTCATTTGCAGTTTACCTTTAGCCTCCAGTTAAGCTTGTTGCTAATTATTTTTTCGGTGCCTTCTATATACAGACCACAAAGGGTTTTGTTCTTTCTCTGTCTGAAGTCCCACACCATCAATTAGGTCAGGAAGATGAGTTCCTCAGCAGTGTTTGAATCCAAGCAAACCTAAAGTGGGCAATGTTTTGTTAAAATTTACATGCACGTGCAGAGGAACAGAGGCTGCACCTGTGTGAGAAAATATCAGTAGCTTTTCACATGCAAAACTTGTAAATGTGGCAATTACATAAAGCACATTGTGAAAGGGTGTGGTTTATTACTGACTGTCTTTATATTGTAACTTCTATGCAGAAAATGAATCATCTAATACAAAAATGGCTCTTCAGGGGCCAACATATGCAGATAAGCCCTGCATTTAAAAGATAGGAAAGAGATATCAGAATGTATCTAGAAGAATAATACTGCAAATCCATGCATTTTTTTGGCAGGTAGTTAAGCAAAAAATATCCACATTTAAATAGGTGCTAGGCACCAAGAATGTCCCACCTTTTCTGTATGGTAACTTGGAGAGCTGTCCATTTTTTAACACATCTGAAAATCAGGCTATTGATGTTGATGCCTATGTTTATTTCCATCATTTGTGTACTTGGGTGAGCTGTAGGATAATGGTGGAAGCCCGTGGAGAAGGATGCAGGGTATTCATAATGGCAATAGCACAGACAGGTCTGTACCAGCACACAAACTCATGCTGTCAGATGGGTATGGCAAAATATGCTGTCAGAGCTCTTAAGGAGTCCTGATCCAGTTGAAGACTGAAGGTCTATCCGTGTCTCTGTGTGTTTAATGCACACCTTCAGAGTTGGCACAGAGCAGCTTGCTTTTCAAAGCAGAGTAATTAATCATAGCCACAGAGAGAGCAGAAATGGCGACTTGGGGTTAATGAGTGTGTGAAAACAGTGAAGCTGTGTGTGTTGGCAGAAATTGTCCCTTGTTGGAGCACTGTGGATGTGAACATCCCTCACTATACATACTGCATAATTATATGACCAGAATAATCCCTAGTGTTTCCCTTTAATTTTGCATTGTGAAAAACTGGTGGTGTGGTTTGGTTTTGTTTGGTTTGTTCTAAAGAGTGTCTTTGGAATATTGATATCACCAGCAGTTTATTTGTCTCTTTCAATTGTTGAACTACTGACTCAACTCTTTGTCCTTTGGCTAGTCATTGTCCTGAACAACATGTTGCTCAGGATGATAACCTTTCCTTCCCTAAACATTAGATGCTCTGAGTTGTGTCAGTATGTTCTCAATGCAAGCTCATCAATCAGTTCAGAAGTTTCAGCAATGAAGTCTAATGACAAGTATGTTGCTCATGTCAAAAGGGATGGTGGCTGTCTTAGAGATAGTTGCAGCTTATTTTGGAGCAAAAACCATGGTCTGTATCTGCCTGCATAGGAAACCCTTGACTTCCAGGGATGAGAGATTATTCTGTACTTTTTAACAACTAAAAGATAATATTTGGAGAACACTTTCCTGTGCTTGCCTCCACATTTTGCCAGAAATATCTTTGCCCAGTTCAGGAGAGGTTCTCATTTAGCAAGTTTTGTGACATTGATCTATAGCTGCTCTGTTGACTTCTACGGAGTCTGCCTTTGCTGCAGTGACTGTGAACTCACATGTTGACCTTCATCCCCAACCAGGCCAAGCAGAAAGATCAGGACTTGAAAATACCTATGCCACCAGACTTTATTAAGAGCATGAGGTTAGGATAAGGTTCTGTTCCACTCTTGCTAGGTGACTTGTTTCCTTAAGATATCTCCAGACGTTTAGCTAAGCTGTATATTTCATTTCTCCTTGCTCTGTGCTGTGCTTTATCTTCATCATTAACAGCTCCATTTTTGTTGCATTCCACAATATTTGAACAGAGTTGGCATCCAAACCTCTTACCCCTATCTTTGCTAGAAGATGACAGGAGACCTGAAAGAAGTATACCTGAGGGGAAAATATTATCTCAAATTACACTGCTGTATTAGAGTGTGAGAAGGAAAGGCAGAGAACACAATGCAGTCACCTGCAAATAATTTTGTCACTTAAGAGATTGAATTACTTAATGACAAAGATATTCCTGCCAACTTTTGATGGCTTGTTGCCTTCACAACAACTGCACTAATCAGTAGCTTCACTTGGAAGTTGCTTCTGTGGAGCATTATTCTTCTGTCAGTCATCAGACAGTGATACCTTACTCAAGGAGAAAGAGCCTCCTCTTATGTAGTTTGTTCAGTGATCTAATTAAGTGCATGCCTGTGGTACTAAAACCAGCTCAGGTGCATCCGTTTTGAGTCCATTAGGTGGTCACAGTATCATCTATGGTCATACCCTAATAACACTGAGTAAATGCAAAAAAGACAAATGTGACTGGAAAATGTGTCACGAGAACGATTTCCAGCCTGGGGCATGTGGAATATCATGAGAAGCTTGTTAAGACTGTTCATTAGAAGTGCACTCAGGATAGAAAAGATAAGAAGGGCTTGTAGGAATGGTGAATCTGCAGCAGGAGACTGAAAATCCTTGTTTTACACAGCAAAGCAAGACCTGGGGAGCAGCATGAGTGGGCAAAAGACCAATTATTTAAGGAAAATTCTGGCCTCGAACCATGTTGGACAGGCTGCACCAAGTGTAGTCAAGGAAAAAAAAAGTCTGAACTATTTATAAGAAGATTGATGAATTCATTCAAGTGTTTATACGACATGGTGCCTGCAATGACATAAATTTGATCTCAGTAATCAGTGAAATTCTTTCCAGTCTCATCTTCTGACTGCCCACAAGAGAGCGGACTAGTCCATGTTGTGGGGCTATAGTCCAGTACTTTTTTCCAGCTAACATCTAGAACACATTCTTCCAGAAGGAGCTGATTGGTAGAAAACTGGTCTGTTTTTCTTACAAAGAAAGAAAATCTAATCAGAAAGTACTTTACTATTCACGGTAGAATAGGCACTTGTCAAACAAACAAAAAGAAGTCACAACACCGTGCCTTTTTATTTTTAATTCCAGTATTTGGTATCCACTGTACTTAGATTCCAGTATGGATCACAAGAGCCCATGTTTTCTCCTGTAAACTCAGCATTGTTCCTTGAAGTGAGTGAGATGTAGCAGTTCTGAAGTCGTCTTTGTAGAGTCACGTTTCCACAAAACAAATTGCAGGATGTTATGAGAAATTATATTTGCATTTTTTTGTAAATGTGTGTTCTTTCAGTGTTGGTTTACTGAACTTCTCATAGTCCTTTCCTTACATATCTTCCTTTCATGAACATAACTAGTTTGTATGCCTGCCCTAGAGTTTCTACAACCTTCTCCTTTTCTGTGTGATTGAATAGGGATGATAACATGACAACTTGCCTAATTTATTAAAGGTTTAGAGTTTGTTGGAAATTCACCAGCATTTAGGGGGTAGGGTGCGTAGAGGAAGAAGAAAATCTGACAAAGGAGGTAAATCGAGTGGGTCTGGGAATCAGGGGCAATCCAGACTGGTTTTACTGTATTCCTTGTGTTATTTGATCGCCTTGGGGAAATTGAGAACTGATTTGGAGAGTACACAGTGCGTCTGAGATAAGGTATAGCTGAAGGTTATTCGTACATCACTGGAGACACAGTCTGGGTTGAAGAAGACAGATCTCTAGTTTCGCACTGACTGGTAAAGACTTAGTGTGCTGACTACCAGCTGAAGGCTGTTTTTCTTAATATTGACAATGTCTTGAATAATGACCTTCTTAGGATGCTTTTTTCTTATTGAATGTATTTGTAAATTATAGAATATTTACTCAAGACTGAATCCTGTCAAACACTTAGATAACCAAGTGATCTAAAGCAGCTTATGTCACTGACTAATCCAGATACTCTGTGTGTGGAAACTTTGTAGCTATTATCTATACTCTTATTTTCTCCTTTAATTTTATGCTCTCTGAAGCAATTTTTAACTATTTTGTCATCTGGGCCACTACTACTAGCATATACTACTAGAATCACAAACCATTTTAAAATAATTGGATTTTGGTGATCAGCTAATACATCAAAGAATGCTGATGTAAAGATTTTTTTCCATAATTTTCACCATACCAGCTGTGTGCAAATCAACTATTTTATCTGTCTTACTCTTTAATATCAAGCATACTGAAATTTGTAGACTAACTGAAATAAAAATAAGTTACAAAGAAAACCACTTTATGTTGCTGAACACGCATACTGACAGGATTTCAGAAATTTGTGTTGATTCATAACTTTTTATGCAGAGCAGCAAAGTATTGACATGTTATAAGCGAGAAAGGAATGATTCCAATGATATTCAAAAATCATAGTAGGTCCAAGTTAAATAAAAATTATAGTAATTCTTGTGGACTTCACAATTACACAAAAAACCTTCAGACTTAAGGCTCGGCCTTTGGGTTTTCTGCATATCAGGTTATCTGACACAGAGGGAACTGAATAATTCGCAGTAATATTAAAGGAGAAACTCGATTTTTGCATGAAGTATATACAACATTTTCAACATGTATACTTCTGTATATGTGTGTATGTGTGTGAAGATGCACTATAGAAAAGAAACTGAGTTTACCATAAACTGTTCTATCAGGTGTCTCATATGTTCCATTTAAAAAGTTGCTTTTTCATGTTCTAATTATACAGTTTAGCTAAATTTACCTACTGAAATATTTTATTTAAAGAGAGGTTGCCGAATAAGGTGTTCACACATCAGTTGCCTAACACTCAGGGTTTACAGTTCAATAGCTTTGAAAACAATGACAGTGAAATTGCATTAGCGGACCTTTTCCCTTTTTAAGTGTTTAAAGATCAATCAGAAAACTTAAACAGGGTATTTCTGGAGAAGAAAAAAGTTCTATGGAGCAAAAGAACTCCAGTCAAGGTATTTCTAATGTGTTGATAAGCCATCAAATGCTCTGATGTTTGAGCATTAGTTGATAAGCAAGGCTCAGTTATTCCAGCAAAACCTACCCAGACCCTCTCACTCAATTTCTTTTATTCTTTTATACTTTGGTTTTAGGTATCCTAGATGGGTAGAAGAAAGGGAAATGAGTGCTCAAAAATGTCAGTTGAAATATTTGCACTGAGCCAAAAAGGGAGTTGTTTTGGAGTGCCACCAATGCTCTGATTTTATTGATACACTTTCAGAAGCTCTGGCCACTAATTTTCCACTCCTCAAACTGAAGGTGAACATGACAGTAAAAGAATAGATTTGTTTTTTCTGATGACTCTTTTTATTTCCTTCATTCTGTTTCTTTTCCAGACATCACTATATTCTTTCTGCTCTAAGTTTCCCTTCATAGATTCTAAGCCTTTCTGTTAGATGGAATCTTCCACCTGCTCAGAAGAATGCTAGTGAGATAAATCTTAGTCCTACTCCTCCTTCAAGATCAAACCCAAATATTGGTCCCCGTTTCTTTTTGTAATACTGGCAGAATGGTTGTCTTTTTCCCAGAAGAAAGTCAAGCTTTTCTATAGACATGTTGTGCATGTGCAGAAAACTTAGCTACACCCAGCACTTGAAGAACTTCTCCAGAAAAACCATGGCTTTGAGTCCCTCATGTCTTTCTGCCACTCTTGTTTTCTTGGGTAGTGTTTCATGGAAACAGAGTATGCCCAAAACAAAATTCAGTGGTTATACTTGAAGTTACTTAGGCTGCTTAGTTCTGCGCACGCTGTGCCTCACCTAAAAAATCCACTGCACAGGCTCGGAGGGCACACCCACGTGGGGAGAGCCCTTCCCAAATCTTCATTCGCGAAGATTGGCCATTATTATTATTATTACTTAGGCTGCTTGTACTGTGGAAAGATGCTGATATGAGTGGGGAAGATTGTTGTCAGAAATAATTTAAAAAATAATGGGGTTTGCTGAGGTTTGGTCTTTGATTATTAAAGTCTCTTGCAAGTGGTATAGGTGAGAGAATCAGTGAGACTACTTGTGAGTACTATCCAGAAGTCCATGCTCCTAGACATATGTATTAATACATTAAACAACATTTCATTATTTTTAAGCCTAGTTAGTAATCTCTTCATTGACTTTTGCTTGTCTGTTTCTTAAAAAAGACAGCAATAATATGGCTGTCACTATAGGATATTCCCCAGCAAGGAAACTAACCTCCTGTGTAGCCAAACTGTCTCAACAACATGAGAGCTATACAAGACCACTTTCGAGTAACTAAAAGGGACATTTTTGCCCTTGGATATCTACAGATGAAGTTCAAGGAAGCCAAGGTGCATTTCAGTGGCAGGAATAGTTGAGATTTGTGGAAGATTATGGCTATGGCTGGAAAAGATAGTCTCTTTTTCTCATTTATTTATAATTTGTTGTGACTGTGGGGCAGCGGAAAAGCACAAGCAAATATAAAACAATTTGTACTATGCAGGAAGCTTATAATTGAAAAAAGAGAGGAGGAAACGGAGGAAGGGAGAACTAGCTGTTGTTTGTCTGCTTGGTTAAGGAAAAATCAAGCTCTAAGGTACCTTTAAAAGTAGTCCTACTTCTATCAGTGCATTGCTTTCTGGGAAGCAGTATAGGGAGGAGAAGGGAAAAGAGGATTTTTTCCTTTTGTATCCCATCCTGGGTTTTTTTTACCCTTCTGAAGTGGTCTATTTTTGTAAAAAAAAAAAAAAAGAAAAAAAAGCAGCAATGTCTGAGAAGGAGATGGGTCTCTGAGTCCCCTCCGGATCAAACAGCTCTAAGTTAAACCTGCCACTATTGACAGCAGTGCTCAGTCCTTAAGAAAGCAACTTGCACAGACCAAAAATATGGTCATTGTGGAACTGACCAATTCCTGTGAATTGGATAATTATCACTATTTAATCTTTCCTCTCTAGTGGAAAATGCTATTTGTTTGAGGTTTAGTTTGCCCCTGAAATAAAATATCTGTGTGTTTCTAGGTGCTTGTCATGAACTGATCCATAGGACTATTAACTAAAGGAAAATCTTTTTCCTCAATAAAGAAATAAAATATCAATAGTTGAAAATGTAGATGCTATTGGCAAGAATGTACTTTTAAAAATAATGGACTTATATATGTATATGTATGTACTAAATAGAGCTGTAGTTTTCTAAAGAACCTACAACGCTAGTATGTTACAGCATGACAGTGCTACTGGTTACCAGGGGTAACATGAATTGAGGGTTTAAAGACATTTCTCTTGGTTTTGCAAACATTTTACATTTTCTCTCACTTGGTAGAAGATGACATAATGTTTGCACTCTCAGTTTTTGAGGCTCACTTTAAAGGAAGAATGAATTAGTTAATTGGGCATCTTTGAACATCAGGAACAGCTCATAAGAAATTTATACCCGACATTTCCCAGCGTCTCCCTGCAATCCTAACACAAGTCTAAAATAAATAAAGCAAGCTTATATTATAGCTGATAGCTTCTGATATGCTTTACCTGTGCTAATATGATAACTGCAGAGCTTGAATTAAGATGTCTCTAAGGGCAAGCTAAAAGATTGCCTAATCTTAATATTGCTGAAAGTATGTGTCTTGGGTTGAGCTGGCAAAATGCCAACTGCAAGTTGGCAAAGTGTCAGAGCCTCCCTTCCCCTGTCAGGAAAAGAGAGGAAAAAAACCTGGAAACTCAAAACAGGTTTATATATTTATTCAGAAAGGAGAAAATTAAGAGAAAACTACAATATAACACACAGATACACAAGTTAGAAATAACAAAAAATAACTCCCCACTGAACACAAATCCCACCATTCTAGCTATAAATCACTCCAGAGAACTCAATTCCCCAGGGGCAGACTCAAGCAGAGAGAAAGACTAAGAACATTTTTCTTCCTTGAGATAACATGGTTGTAAGCCAGTGCTGGGCCTGGTCCTCCTGTCCCTCCTGGGACGGCATAGTGCATCTTACTGGGACCACAGCTATGAATGAACTGAGAAACTTCTCCTAGTCTACTGTATTATATCAGAGATGATGTCAGAATATGGTATGGAATACTATTGGCCAATAGAAGTCAGCTGTCAGCTAGCCTGACCTAGCTCTAGTCAGCTGATTATCTCAAGCCTACTCTGAAAAGCTAAAGCCTAAATTTAGGCCTAGCTTAAACTATAACAGTAAGTCAGTAATGTCTTTAAAGCTTTGTGTTGAGAACTGTCTTTAACCCAGTTCAGGACAGTATCTTCATTCCTGTTTTAGCAAATTCAGGCTGAATTTTTGTATAGAAGGTGTCTTAGGGTTATTATGTATAAATTACAGAGTACAAAGCTGGTTATACTTATTTCTGTAACACCGGTACCACTGGTGCATGAGGTTAGTTTATGGCATGTTACTATTTTGAATGAATAGAGGTTATCTTCCGTGGAAGGTCAGCTATTTCAGTGTCTCTCTGATATCAAGAGCTAGATAGTATTATCAGCTGTAATTTTCAGTTCATAAACTAAACTGCTGCACAACATAACGTGCTGCTGTTGGTTCCACCTTGGGTAGCTGTGTGTTATTCATTTGTTAAATGATCCCTAGGTAGAGTCTGAGCATTTTCTTTGGAAAGCTTTTGATTCACAGTGTACATGTGCACTTTCTTGACTGGTGGTGTTAGCAGAGAAGGCTGCTCAGCTTCCCTGGGACCAAGCACTGGGATAGGAACAAAAGTAATAATTTGGGGTGTCTTGGAAGGGCGTCATGCTTTATTCTTCACTTAGAAGTTCTGACTGGATGTGTCTGTGTACTTTCCTGTGTAGTGCAAAACAGTTTTATATATTTATCACTTGATGAGACATTCACTTTATTTCCCATATATGCTGTCACTCAATAGCTGTCTCAGGGTTGCACTGTTGGAGCTGAGTATCATAAAGCACCCAGGCCAAAGATGCCTCCTTGGAACAGAAGAAAGATATTGATAAGACAGCAAAAGTCCTTCTTTACATAATGTATAAAACTCTAACTTGAGCATTTAACCCCGTTTGCCAGTATGCAATCTGGTGAAGGCTGTCATGGGTCCAAACCAGGGATTTTACACAGAATGAATTGCAAGATCACACATCTTGGGGCACAACAATAAGAATGCTGTCACTTCCTGTGTGAACACTGATGTTCCCAAAATGGCAAGGAAGCAGGGCGTCTTGTAGGGTGTCTGCAAGAAAATTGTCAGCTGAGCAGGTAGATGAGGTAAACTCTCTCACAGTTTTTATATCTCCAGCTGGATTCTGTGACTGTTCATAAACAAGCCTTAATACTCCCCCTTTCTCAACTGTGAATGACATTCCTTGTTCTATTCCTCAGTATTTCATAGAAAGTCAAAACTATGTAAGTTCTCAACATGTGCAGAGGATTAGCATTGTGTGGGACCTCTCTCACCTCTTGAACTGTGCTGCAAAACTGCAGACCTGGATCCACAGCCATGTGGACTTCTGATGCTGTCATCTGTGTTCATTGTCAGTGAACACAGGAGTAGGAAGTAAGAGGTAACTGGATGTTCAGAGAGCAGAGTGACACTACAAGAAATAATGCCTGGGCAGATTTGTAAAAGAGATTCTTGCTGTGGCTTCTGATAGAAAACAATGTTCTTCTCCAGCTCTAATAAAGTCCACAGGCCAATAAGTAAAGGGCACATCACCAGCATTAATTTACTGGAATGTCCCAGCAAAAGACTAATATGAAATATTAATCCTCCATGAGAGAGAAATTACTGATGTGACCTTTGACCACGTCAGAAGTGTGTCTGTATGTTGGTTTCCTCTGGTGCTTTGTTGACAATTTGGAGTACAGGCAGTACAATCCCTACAGCTGTGAAGTCAGTCTGCATCTTCGTCAGAGATCTTTCCTTTTTTCGTCCCCCACAATGGCATTATTGCTATGAGCTTTTTCAGCTTCACAATGGTAGCTGGGCAGGCAGAGGGCACAAAGGAGACCATGAGCTACATCTTGAACTAGGCAAGTTCAGAAGTTTGCTGCAAATGTGATTTGTATCAATGAATATTTGGAAAGAAAGGATGAACAAAGAGAGGTTGAGGATGTGCAAGCAGAATGTAGTGTACCTGACGAAGTCCAGTAGAGGAGCAGGTGGCGAAAGTGGCATAAAAGCAACAAACTGCAATGTTTAAAAACTATCATTTACCTGTTCAGGGTGCCATATGATTAATATGACTAACCAAGTCAGCAAGCAGTGAGTGTGTATAATTAATGGTGTGCCAATGATTTATGGATCAAGGGCTACTTGCTCTAAGCACAACCTCATAATTCTAAATAATAAATAAAGTAATAATTTATTTCTTTTGGGAGCAGTTCTTCATCAGAAAAAGGTAAGATAATTCTTCTCATTGGTTATTTGTTGCATACTTTTTACTTGGGTGTATTTAGTTGCTTATACACTCGCCTGACCGGAGAAAGAACCTAGTGTATGCAATAGTGAAAATAATATTTTTGTTGTTCTCTCTGAATGCTTAAAGATTAACAAAATCCTCCATGGCTATGGGTGTTCCCATAACTACTGGTTTCCTGGCTGTTTTCCAAAACATGGACTTTAATCTGAGAAAGAAGTAGAAGGAAAATCCTGTCATGTTTTATGCAGATTTCCTGGTCAAAGCAGGTGTAATTGGATGCCGACTGTGCAACCTATACCAGCGCACTTCAGAGTGCCCCAGAAATCTGAGGCAAAGCTGAGGGAGGAAAAGAGCCCAAAACATAACAGATGCTACCATGATCATCCTTTTAATCACTGCCAAATTTGCTACCTGTGGGCTTCAGTTGTACTGTGGGCTATGCGAATTGGTGTGACTAGAAGATAAAAGCTGTCATAAATTGTAGGGAAGCAGGAAAATGGCAGTAACTGCTTCTTGCCTCACCGTCACCTGAAACTTTCTGTAAGCCTGTAAGCTCTGGGAGGGCAGAGGTTATCAAGCATTGCTTTTGTCTACACAGTTCCTTATACAGTGGGACTTTGATTCCTGATTGAGGTTTCAAACTGGGACTAATAGTAATTAATACCACATCTTAAAATATACAAATGCACGCAGCTGCAGTGCATGCCTTCATATTACCCCAGTGAATTAGGATTGGGAAATGTGGTGGGAGCAGGGAGACACAGTCCATTCCGCTGTTGACCGAAAAAGCAATCTTCAGGTTTTCTCTCTGTATTCTTTATTACATTTGTGGTAGTAGTAGTGTCTGGGCTGGGGTGGGGGTGGGTGGGGTGGTGGTTTTTTGTAAGTCCTTGTCATTCCCTCATCGAGTTGCTGAATGGAGGTGGTCCACTTGTCTTACCTACTTTCTACCTGCACTTCTCCAGGTAGGACAGACGGTGGACAAGCTGCACCTTCCTTCCCATCACCTTTGGGTATTTTGGGTCATTGATAAATGGTGTTTTTACTGTGATTCATCTGTAATAGAGACTAAAAATATTCCAGGAGTTAGATCGCTTTAGTGGTGACATCATGCCAGCACTGTCACCTAGGTAATGGAACTAATTGCCATAGCAACAAGGCTTTATCATTCAGCAGCCCCAACATTTTTGACATATGGGAGAAACTAAAGATTTGAAGTAGGACACAAATGAAACACATCTGATTGGGCTAAGTCATATTAATAGTCATGAACAGGAATCTTCTGTGCAGAGTAAATCAAATCAGAGTAAATGATATATCTTTTAGAGGACCATTTACTTCAAATTAAATTGTTTAATATAAAAAACTTTCTTCCTCTAGGGAAAAATAGCAACATTTAATTAAAACAAGCAGATAATAAACCTAATTGTTTCAACATTATTGTACAGCCCCTGGGTATTGCTCCCATTCTAGGCATTATATGAGACTAAGGAAACAATAAAGTACTTCAAGTAAATTTTCACTGAGCATTATCTCACTTCAGATTTAGTCATATACCTTGCCAAAATGTGATTATGGTGGGAGCTCTGAAGGCTGGTGACAGAGGTGCCTTGAACCCTGCCATGGGGAACTCCAACTTGCTTGCCTATTTCCAGTGGTGCTGGCTCCACCTCAAATGTTTTTAGGAATGGCCTAACCTCCAACTACTCCTGATATAGTCTTGTCCAGCTAGGATTAGGCCCAAAATTACAGAAAGCCAGAGTGAAATTTTCACTTGCTCTAGTCACTGCAACTTTGGCTGTAGAGTCAGTAGACCCATGTTTCACTCTGTGTGATCAGCTCTTGGTATGCTTGGAGATTAAAGACTGCAAGTCCCCTCCTTATTTTATTCTCTGGTCCTTGGGCTATTAGTTGCATATTTGACCTTGGGCAGCAATACTCCTGCAGTTGGCATGGAGCACATCAGGAAGGAATGCAGAGCTTTAGGGGCAAAGATAAAGGACCTTGTAAGCCTTTCTTGATCCAGTAGGCGAGAGAGAAATTTGGATAAGTGTGGCCACATCCTGCAAGGTAACAAATGCCTGTGTAGTGAGCTGAGAAAATGGGTAAAGACAACTTTGTCAGCAGGTTTGGAAGCCCCTTGAGGAGGGTTTTTAACTAAATATGTGAGAGCTTCTGATAACAGGTTCCAATTAAATGAGAATACAGGTTGATATGAAAAGTATGTGGGGCAGGATGAAGTCCTCTTTGATCAGCCAGGAAATCTGCAGCTTGTAGACCTTGGTATTTGGGAGACTACTTTAATTTACCTGCCTGGAAGAGTAGCACACTGGGAGGCAAAAACGTCTGAAATGTGTAAGGTAATTTCTTAATGCAAATACTTCATATGTTAACTAGTTGTGGTGTTCTTCTGGATCTACTCACAAACAAGGAAGATCTGGTTGAGGATGTGACAAACAGTGGCAACCTTGAGTATGGTGATCATGAAATCATGGAGATCAAGATGCTGGCAAAAGTGAAGAAGACAAGTAACAATGTAGATTTTGGAGCTAAGGGGAGCACAGTTTGATGTATTTAGGAAACTGGTTGGTAAGATCCTGTGAGAGACAGCTATTTCTCACCAGACTCACTGTTTTAAAACAGCAAGAAGGATGTTCAGAGAAAGTACAGGTCAATTTGGCCTACTTTGTAGGAATAAATCCTCTCAGAAGACATTTTTGGACATGTGAAGGAGAAAGTGGTTGGAAGTACCACTCATTAAACCCCTTCTAGAGTACTGCATCCAAATTGACCACCCTGGTACAAGAAAGGCATCAGTGAACTGGGGAAAGCTTAGGGAAGGTGACTAAGATGGTTAGGACACGTTCCTTTGCCCTGAAAAGGTGGACAAACACTGCAAGAGGCTGCACAGAGAGGTCACTGTGGCTTTCAAGCCCTGACTGGACAAAGCACTGAGCAACTCGTTCTGAATTTTAGTGCTGATACTTCTTCAAGCAAGAGGTTAGGCTAGAGATGTTCCCAGCTCTCTTCCAACTGGAGATATTCTGTGACACTGTGATTTTACCAGAAGATACAATTCCGCTTTATTCCTCCTAATCTTCCTACCTATATCTAATCTCTTAAAGCTGCATCCCTATGTGTCTTGTGAAGCAACAAGAATAAAGATATTGGAGAGTTTATTTTCTATAATAATGGGGAATGTATCATATTAAGGTGAAAAGTGCCTAATCGCAGAATAGTGTTTAACTTAAATTGCATGTTATACTTGCCTATACTGATGTGTGCATTACCATTTTAATAAACATAACTATATTTTTTCAGGCAGAAACAGTGAACAAATTATCAGAAAAAGAATAGTGACTCACTGCGATTTTCTGCCTCCAACATAAATATTAGTTGCTCTTCAGTAAATGCAACTGTGTTTAGAAATACAGCGCTAAGCAGATAAAATTATTTATCCATGTTATACAGCCTCAGTATTAGCCTAAGCTTTTCACTCTGATAGAATTAGATATAATAGTTATTTTTAACATACTGTCTGATTGCTTTCCTTATTGGGAGTTCAGTTTTGCATTCCCATCCTAATATCAAACCCTTTCTAAAAAAAGAAGAGACTTTGGGAAATTAGGCTGGAGAGCTGAAATAATCCTGAGAATTACTTTTTATTTTAATCCAGATTGTAAAGACATAACTCAGCACTGAGAATTTCCCTGTGCATCTTGTAAGTTTTTCTCATCATCACCCTTCCAGGCACACTTAGAAATAGATGCTTTGTGGTTTATATTCTATAACCTCAATGGCTTTGAGTCTTGAAAGCCAATTTTAAAGCCTCAGAAAAAATCACAGCAAAACATCTGCTTGGTTTTATAAAATATAAATGGAATCATTAAAAATGCACAGATGGCTTCTCGGTGATGCATTTCACAAACATGCTTAGATGTTGTTCAAAATATGAATTTGAATAAATCTGTGATTAATATTTTTGTAACTGGTGACAGCAGCTATTGGTGTGAGAGCAGGTAGTCAGATATCATAGGCTTATTTTTCCCTTTTTTTTTTTTTTTTTACTATGGCTTTGAACAATGTGGAAACATGTGATGGAGGATTACCACTGCTAGAAACAAGTGTTGCTTCATTGCAACTTGAACCACTGCATTCTTTTTATGAAGAGAGTATGTTTGGGTGATTTTTGTCTTGTTACACTGTGCTTGACTCACATGAAAAGAATAGGAAGGAAGAGATGCTACCACATTCTGAACATGTGCAGAATAATTTTTAGTCATGGACTTTTGAGTGAAAAATACCCAGTATTTTCTTATATGCTTGAACAATAATTGCCTTAAGAGGGGAAAAAAGAGTCCTTCGTTGACTTCTGGTAGGGATTTTTTCTGTGATTTAGGCAGTCACTGAAAGGAGGTTGTTTATTTTGGTTACGCTACATGACAAGAATAGTTTGAAAGAAGGAATCGAATGTTTTTCCTTGCATACTGATCATTCATTATATAGCTGTCAATAACTGCCTAATAAAACTAGTCCAAAATAAATCATGCCTTCTTAACTGCTTGGTAAAGATTGGACAACACTTCAGTGCACTTCTCAATACAGTAGCACTTTACAAAAGCAATCTATACTCTAAGCACCCATTACTGTTACTGATTCATTAAAATGTTAAGTTAATATATTCAGATTGCTTTATTGAAAAGTGAAAGCCAGTAAGAACGCCAAAAAAGATGCATGTGTCTGATTATACCATGCCAGAAGTAAATAATAGAGTGTTATTCAATTCATGGCACGAGTAATGGATTTTGGATAGCAGCATACATCCATTTGAAAAATGATGGACATGTCAAAATTAAATATGCCATAGTCAAAAAGTCCAAACTTTTAAACTAGGTGATGATAAGTTCAAGACTTGTAATTTTGAGGCTCAAGTAAGTCTTGTTTCTCAAAAAAAAAAAAATTGATTGGCAATCCTATTTTATTTAATTAAAATCTGCAGCTTAAGCGAAATGTTCACAGGATTTTCCAGCATGTGCCTTGTATCTGTAAAACTTGGAGCAATTGGAGACATGTATTGAAAATGAGGCAGCATGGACAGAAAAGCATACACACTTAAAGTATTTTGTATTAACCAGAAGTGATCAACTTGGCACTGAAGCTTCAGGCATGTTTGGGATAGATTTCATTGAAAATAACTGCTAATTAATAAAATTTGATGCTTCAAATCATTCAGACCTGGCAATCTCAGTGCAGGCGTCTGAAGTCAATAGGTGAAAATTCCGTATGGAAATGTTGGTCCTGAAATCCAGTACAGTAGTCTCTATTCAACTAAAAGTCTTTTAGCTGTCATAAAACCTGGACATAAGGCCTGCAATACATTAGCTGAGTTAATTTGCTTGATAAAGAAAGTGCATGGAGTCTGTCCTTTTCCTTTGCAGCAATGAGGACAGGACAACCTGTATTGGAGTGTCATGAGTAGGTCTGAGTGCTCACTGGAGACCTGAATTTATTGGGCTGGTCCATAGCAGCTTCAGCCAGTACTGTGGAGTTAAAGGCTTCTGCTGCCCCTTTCATGGGTAGCAGTGTACTTTGCTTTTCAAAGAATGATTTTCTATGACTTAGTTAAGCCTTCTAGAACCTAACTGTAACACCTCATTTTTCTGCTGCCTGACCATCACCTCTTCCTCTTGCAAACATAACAAGGAGGATAAAGAAAGTGGAATTGCAATAGAGCTTTTTCTTGAGAGGGCTTTTTCTTTGTGTAGCTGTGGCACTGATGGACATGGTTGAGTGGTGGACTTGTCAGTATTAGGTTTACAGCTAGTCTTGATGATCTTAAAGTTCTTTTCCAACCTAAATGATTCTATCATTCTATGAAGTAGTAAATGGAAGCTCAGCAAGTCAAGCAATCCATCTCCCTAGCAGCCAGATCCAGTCTATGGCTCAGGGTAGGTTTCCAGCCCACCCTGTGGGGGTAATTTTGGCAGATTGCTGACGATTCAGAGGTACCCCACGTTGCTTGGTTTTCCCAGAGGAATATGTATGTGCTTTCCTCCCATCAGAGAGATGTACAGAAAATGCATCAAGCTATGTGTGCCATAGCTGCAACTGACAGGGGCAGTGCATGTTCTAGTTGTTCAGACATGTGCCAGGGACTGTATCATCCCTTGCCAACTAGATGACAAGCTTGTATAGAGATTAAAGAAGATGCAGAGTACTTTCAAAGCAAGGGGGTTAATGTAGCAAAGGGAAAAATGTGATGTGCAAAAAAATCTGATGAAGGGGTTATAATAGATAGGTCAATGAAGGGATGTTAGGGGGAGTTGCTGTAGGAAAGGGTCATGAAAGCACTGCAGAACTTCAGTCAGGGGAGAGGAACTGCAGATATGGGGAGTCTAATGAGCACTGAAGGAAGGAGTCTGGAGTAAGAAAGTATAAGGAGAGGAAAAGTGGGTTTTAACTTTTATGGGTAAATTGCAGCTTTTAATGTACTACTTATCTGAATCTGTTACTTAAGATCTTCAGAGATGGAATGTCTAAAAATTCCATAGATAATTAAGCATCTTTACTACTGAAAGCTTTTTCTAATATCTACTCTTGCTGTAGTTAAAGTTCATTAGCTTTTTAGTGTCTTCTTTTGACATGGGTAAGAGCTTTTTACAGTGCTCTTTTGCATAGATGAACACTGTTATATGCTGCCTCTTAGCATTTTTCCTTGACCAAACTAGCCCAGATTTTTTCAGAAAACACATCTTTTTCTCACTCACTACTTCTTCCCAGTGTTCCATATCTCCCAGCAAGCATGCTGGCCAAAACTGAATGCACTGTTCCCACAGAGGCCTTGTGAGCCCCAAGGAGAAGGGAGGGATTACTTTATGTAATTACCTTACTAATGTGGAACTTTGCATTTGTCTCTTACCTAATCTGTTTGCAGACCTGTCAATTTAACACACATTCTATATTTTATCATCTGGGTTGTAAATGAATCACAGAGAGGATACATCCCTCAACAGAAAGATATTGCATGGGATTGTACTGACCGTGTACGCTCTGGGTGTATAGACTCTCTGGATGTTTTTCATCCTCTAGTGTCATTTGTACGGTGTTTCTTGGATTGCTTATGAAGATGTGATAGGAGATAAGGTCAGGAATCTTACCAAAGTCAAGACATATGGTATCTATTGCAATTTCTCACTAAATACAAGCCATTTACCCTACCAAGGAAAGAAACTAGATTGGTCTTACATCTTTTGTTCCTAGTGACTGCTTGTTGACTGTTTCTATTTTTCCTTCTTTTTCTTTTAATTGCTTACACAGTTTTTGACTGTTTGTTTTTGGGGTTTTTTTTTCACTAGTTCTCCAAGAGCTGATTGTGTTGTCTATAGTATTCTTTTATTCACCCTATAGTAAAGGAGCTCTGTTTTTATCCTTTTGCAGTCTTTTGGGTTTTCACTTATTTTTCAGAAGTTTTCGAAGATAACCACTAGCAAATCTGAGAATACTTCAGCCAGTTCTACAAAAGTATTTTAGAAGAAATTTAATCAGACCAGCCACTTGAAAAACATCTAGCTTATCTTTATCTAAGAATTCATGGCACTGCTCTGAGAGATCATTCGTCCTTATCTATAGGTGTTAAATAAGTAAGCACCTTAATTACAGCTGACCTTTTTAATAAAGAATGAAATGAAAAAGCATTGATGTTGAGATTAAGTTCACCATCTCTGTTACTTCTTGTATTAGAGCCTATATTATGTTAACAGCTGCACCGTCCATAAAACAAAGACGAATAAAGGACTTCAGAAACTTTCTAGATTCTCTGAACGCCTGGTGCTTAAAAACCCAGCCTATTACAATTTGGATCAAATTTTGCTGGGATCATAACAAGTGTAGCTTGGATGTGTTCAAGGACTTTGTATTATTTTGAGTCATCCTAGAAAGGAATGGTAAAAGGAGAATATGAGGAAGTTTACGGGCAAAGTGCCTGTTGTGTCCCCAGTGGTACAGGTAACATGAATATGGCACCAGATTCCAAAGTTTCAGCTGCAAATGGCTCTAAAGGACCTGGCAGGCTACCTTGAACAAAAAAGTAATAATTTTTTTGCTACTTTTTAAAAGTTTTTTGTGCTCTGACATGAGAATATTAGCTGCAATAAAGAATATCAGTAAACCTGAGTCATAGATGGAAGTATGATAGAAGCATAAAATATGACTCCATAAATTTTAAATGTTTTGTCAGATCCAAATCAGCAGTCACAGACTCTGTAGTTCACTGTGCAGTATACAACAAGGGCTTATTCTGATGCACTTACATACCAAATATGTTATTTTTACCTTTAATGTCCACAGCACTCCCTGAATATAGATTTTTATAAAAAGCCTAAATGAGTGTGATTTTTACCATTAACAGAAAGACCAAGAAATGCAACAGTTGCATTTCTGAGTCATGTATGAATATGCATTTTATTGTCAAGGGTATCTGGTCATAAGGTCAAATGGGAAAATTGCACAGGATTTGTGCAATACCAGAGTAAAACAGCACAAAGGGCAAGTATTAGCTCTGACATTTCTTAAAAAAAAAAAAAAAAAAAGCTGCAGCGGCCTTTAATATGACTATCATCTTGAATAGCTCCTACAGGAGTTTGGACTTCTTAGGAGTCTGCAAGAAAGCTGCAAGCACTGAACGAATTGACAGCAATGTAGCACTTGGGACTTTACTGCAGTTGTGCTGAACCAATAATTTTCAAGAGTAATGTTTCTGGAATTACTGTTGTGCACAATAAGAAAGATGCTTTAAAAACACATATATGTGTGGGAAGGAATCCTGTTCCAGCTGAATTCCTTAATCTCTTGTCCTTAGTAGGCAAATTGACTTTAGGGAAGAAATATTCAAAGGCATCTTCATGTGGGGATGTCTGTTGTCATCCCATCAGGGATAAGAAGAAAGGACAACATTTTCCTCCCAACCTCATAATGTGGGATGCTTTGAGGGCTGAATTCCAAATCTTGCTGATGCCTTGAGTCTGCTGAGGTACAGCTCTGGTTGCCCAGGTAGCAATGATGTTTTGTTCTTCTTAGCCTCCTGCCTCTGAGCTTCTGCATCTTCCTGGTAGTGTAGCTCTGTAGGATTACAGGCTACTGAGACCTTGCTCAGTCCTCCCCATAACAACAAAAATGTGAATTACCATATTATATAGGAATAATTGCATGACCTTGAGATCAGGAACCATATAAATGTGATGGAATGTGTCTTGGGTTGAGCTGGCAAAACGCCAACTGCCCAATACAGAGTCAGTCTTCCTGTCCTTCCCAGCTGAGAAAGGGGAAAAAACCCAAAACTCAAACTAGATTTAAATTTAAACTAACTATATGTATATTTATACAGAAAAGAGAAAATTAAAAGCAAACTACAATGTAACACACACACAAGTTAGATATAACAATTTTCTACCTCTCACTGAAAACACATTCCATCACTCTAGATCTAGAAGCACCCCACAAGACACTCATCAAGAAACAGAAAGTATAACAACAAAATGTTTCTACTTCCCTGAAACTAAAACAAAATGCAAGTAGCGGCAGCAGCAGCAGCAGGGCCCAGACCGCAAGACAACAGCTGCATGTCTTGCCTCTACTTTGGCCATGATGGAACTGAGTGAACACCTCCCATTCCTGTATTCATATCTCAGGTTTGCATCATCTAGTATCAAATATTTCTTTGGTTGCTTAAGTCAGGTGATACCTGTATCTCCTAATCTATGTAGATTCTCTGAGCCTGCTAATTTGAGGCCTAGCTAAAACTACCACAAATGTTATAATACAAAATGCAAAGATATGCATTTGGGGACCATGAACAAGAATTTCAGGCATTAACGAGTGCTTGAGCTGTGAGCAGAGAAGCAGCCAGATCACATATTTTAGTCAGCTACAACTTAGCTATGAAAAAGCTGATTGGGGTAATAAGCTATGAAATTGTTCTTTTAGTGTAGTGACTTCCATGCTGTGTACAAGGCTCTTGTCTTCAGCAGGTGGGACCAGTTGTCACTGTGTGTGGGGNCCAACAGGTTTTTCACTTCCTTTTGCTTTGGACTTGGGGGAACCACGTGGGTCTCAGCACAAGGCTAACAAACCCCTTTGGGTTTGTACCCCAGGGCACTGGGTTATACTGCTGGGTTTGGGGAGTTGAAAGCAATTTCCCTTTGCATCAGGGTATTTACTGTATTATTATTATTAAATTGTAGCTCTGACTTATAATCTCTCTCATATTGAGCTCATTTCTCCTGCTGGTTTACCTCTAAACCAGCACAGCTCTGATGTGACCTTATCTGAAATATTGTATGCTTCTTTGTGTATAACCTCACAAAAATTAATTCAAGATAAAATGAATGAATGAGAAGGGTCTGATGGTTTTAGCAGCCAAACTTATGAAAGAAATCAAGTGTGGTTACTTCAGGTGAGAAAAAAACAAGGGTTGAAAGGGATATGACTGTCATCTACAGATTTAGCAGACTCTAAAGAAGGGAGGAAGATAGGAAAAGAGCTCTTTATGCAGAAATGACACTACTGACAAAACAGCATTTTCATACAGAGGAAAACACAGAGCAGTTATGAGAGATTTTCTGTAGCACGGGTAGCATGACTCCAGCAACTTGTTTTTAGGATAGGAATTGATGGGTTTTAATGAAATGTTTATTAAACTCTATTACCTAGTACAGCACAAGGTTGCAGATGGCCCTCTCGCTCCTGTGCTCCCAGGTTCATTTTGGAGATCGCCATTCCCTCAGCTGCTTCCCCTTTTTTTGCTTCCTCTCTGCTTGCACCCATCTCCAGAGCTGCCCAAATATATTTTATTTATTTTATTTGCATTGCATTTTCTTCACATGGATTGACTGGGATTTTTTGTGAGACAAACTTGCCTTGGAAAGGGGACAAAGATTCCTGCACTTCGCTTGGCCCTGTAGAGTCATGTGCAATACTCACTGTTTAACCTGGTTTTTAATAGAAAAGAAACTCTCCTTCACATCGACTTTTCAGTTCATGGAGGAGAGAGAAGCACTGAAGGTTTGAAGCAGAATTTAGAAATCATACTATTCAGTAACTAGGATCTCTGATGTTTTTGTGTAACATCAGAGAAAAGCTTTTTGTATTAACATTCAAATAGGTGCATAAAGTAGTTATTGTTTTCCTGGCTGTACAGAGTATGCTGCCATATGCTCACAGTCAGAAATGGCATGAGGTACTATTCATAATGGCTTTTATTTATGACAGTTTCTGGGATCCAGGGTTCCAGCTATAATGGCTCTGCAGGTTTCCACAGCTCAACTGTGACTAGACCTAATTCTGATTCATTCAGACTGTTCCTGCAGTCAAAGGCAGTAGCAAATAGAAAAGATACTGCTGATAAATTGCAGATAGAAAAAAATATAAAATCAATATAACAATTACAGCTGATCCAATCAGAAACAAGCAGAGAAATTAAGAGAAGTTCAAGAAAGAAGAAGGGAATAAAATCTACCATGATTAGTACTAATTGTGTAGTGGTTATCAAAAGAGAGTCAGGTACTTAGATATGCAGCAGGACAAAAAACAAAAAGTGCTGCTGAGGAAGAAACTATGTTTACTTTAAGGCTAAGTGTCTTGCAAGGGCAGGAGTGGTTTGGAAAAGTACCACCCGTGGCATCACATTCAGCTCTGTCTTGCACCTCTTTTCCCCTCTTCACTGCTTCTCCTGTGGTTTTTTTTTTCAGTCAATTGCCAACTCAGTAGTCAATAAATTGCCAACTCAGTGGTTAAAAAGATAGAGACTACTAAGAGGTTTGCTCTTCCCAAACAGAGAATCTGCTGCATGCTTGCTAGGTTACGGAATGCAAAGCAAGCCATTCAGACCTGGGTTTGAATTGCCATCAGCCCTTGCTATTGTCACAAACTCTGCACATCGCAAAGGAGCACTTGGTGTTTCAGCCAAGGATTTAGCAACTCCTATCTGAATTTACTGTTACTTTGCAGGAAGAACTGCAGCCTCTCAGGAGTTATAGGTGGATAGTAAGATCTCTCCTGTACCATGTCATGGCATTCACATCAGCAGGAAAAAGGCTGAGGGATACTGGGGAAAAGTATGCTTAAGGAAAATTTGCATGTTGCCTCTGGAACATTTTCATAGCTCTTTTGAAAGGTTAAAAAACCCAACTTCATATTGGTACTGCATTTAACATGATCTTACCTGAGTTCAACCCATTTTGACTGCATAGTTGTGTTTAGTTGAATGATTAGGTATCTAGCAGCAACTTGCACAGAAACCCAGTGAGCTTGCTTCGATAGGAATTCGCAAGTTAAAATGATTCCCAAAAATATGCTCCCCACGTTTCAGCACATGTCCTGTCTCTTCTGTTCCCTAGTGTGGTCAGTTCCTGGGTTCCTGTCAGTCAGAAGGACTAGCCCCTGCCTAGCACTAGCCTTTTGGCAAATTCACAGGTTGTTTCTGGGCTGAACCCCGAATGCCCATAGTTTGTAATAAACCTTAGTTCCCTAGATTCCCTTACCTGTGCAGGTGAAGCCATGTGCTTTTCACTCAGAGCAGCTAAACTCAAATAGCAATGGTGTTATCTTAGCATTCAAGTGGACACAGACCTTTCCCCTCCAACTCCAGCTTAAATGAAATAAGTATAAGATGAGTTCTCCATCACTGGAGGACTCTGATTCAGGTCAAGTCCTGGACCTGTTGGAAGTCAGAGGATCTCTCTTGCCCCCTGTATACGAGGTATGTGTGAACTGGGATCCAGTCGCCCACCTTGGATGTTGCCTGACTTCCTGCTGGGGCAAGACCTGGGTGTGCAATATCCCTTTCCCGCAGTGACTTTGAAGGGGGAAAAAGCCTATGTACAAGTGCAGAGAGTTGCAATGCAAGTGCAAAAGATCTCCCCACAGTTGAAGAGTGGCTGTAGACAGCCCTTGACTGCCAGAGACTTGCTATCAATACTGTAAGTCCTCGCCTCTATCCTCAAAGAGGTATTTAATCATAAGTAGGAAGCAGCTAGATATTCATCCCTTCTTTTCTCTTTGACATGTATGATGAAGATGGTTTGATACTGAGAGTTTTACTTGCTGGTCACCCTGGAGGATAATTAATAACAGGATGCTAGTTTGACTCCTAATCTACTGCAGTACTTGCTTAAATAATAAATTGTCCCTTCTTTGGAGTTTGCAAAAAGCCCAGAATTTAGAAATTGCTCTTGAATGTAAAATACTGTATCTTTTCAGCGGACACTTGAATTTAGCTGAGTTCAACATTATGTGGCACTTTACTGCAATCCATTCGTGGTGGCCAAGAAAGAATTTTGTCTGTGTTGCCTGCCATGTAAAAGTAAACTTTAACAAGTCACAGATACCTCATTCTATAAATTCATCACTGAATTTTTGTGAGACCTGAAAGTGATGGAAACAAAACAGAAATTATTTTGGTTGTATAGAATCTGTGTGGTCAGCTGGGATCTGCAGAGTCGTTTCTTCCCTGCAGTGAGCATCCCATTCCTGATGTCAGCAGCCAAGTGCAGTTGAATGTGATTTGTGTAAGGAAAGAAAAAAAAATCGTAATCTCTGGAATGGATGCAGTTGTTTTGGCTAAGTTCTGATGAAATTTCACTGTGGTTTTTATTCACCAGGATGCTGCAAAGAGGGAGGTTTATACTCTCTAATTTCAAGAACAGAACTTGGTCTCATGGGAGCTTGCAATTTTATTGCCATGTAACTCATGTTATGGGATCTTCTGCCAGTCAGTCTACCAACAAAAACAATAAGATTATCAAATGTGGTGTGTGTTCTGCTGCTTCTTGAAAATAGTTGAAATAATGGTTAGTATTATTAGCTCTTCTGTTACCAAAATGGAGAAAACAAAAATTGACCAATATCTAAAACTCTTGTAGTTCGTAGGTGGTACTCAGATTCACAGAACTAAGTGACACAGACCTTGGACTAGTTCTTCCTTACATGAAGACAGGAGGTGTCATTTCCGTGTACTCCTCTGGAAACACTACTGCTTGGATTTCGGAAGGGCTTCCTCTTCACCTGCTTCCAAGTGTCAGCCCCTCCAAAAGGGAGGAAGTAGAAAAGCAATGGTGAGGTGACCTACATCCTTTATCTTGCCTCCTGATACTTGCCTTGCGAAGAGAAAGGAGCTGAACGTTCCCTCTTCACTCCAGGCAAACCTGGCTGGCAGGGCCGCCTTCAGCCAGGAGCTGTACAAGGACTCTCCCAGGACCAGAGCACTTTTTTTGGTTTTTTGGGTTTTTTTTTGTCCCACACTCTGGGCTGCAATGTAAAAGCTATACCCAGGGCTCAATCTGCCTACTTCAAACATCCAATATCCTCACTGCTTTGCCAGGGAGGATTATACATTTTTCACAAAGTGAGCAAGTATGTTTTCAGAGAAAAAATATTTCCATGGCTACAGATCCTTCTCATGCAGTAGAATAGCTTATACAATCCAGCTAGTAGGGAGCTAATAAAATGAGAGCTTCCCATCTAATTAGATGAAAGGATGGCTGGGTGTTTGATGTCAACTTTTTGTTTGAGACCCCTGGGAACTGTCTCAGGTGGCCAGACATGCTGTCAAGGTTCTTATTTTGCATGAAGATCACACTCCACTTTTGACTCTGTAGGTTTTTGCTGCTGCACTGTACACAAAAGTGGTCCTTGTGCAGTTTTGTGATTGCAGTTAGTCCATATACTGTTATGCATTGATATCTCACAGGTAGGAAAACATACCTGTTATGTAACTGGAAGTTTGACTTACATTGCTGGTATAGATATGAAACTATAAAATCATAAGGATCTGAGCAGTGCTAAAATACCAAAAGATGTTTATCTTCTTGTGCAATACTTCAGTGATGTGAAGTATTGGAATTAAGATCTCCATGGCTTTAACAAAAGATGATGGTGCAGGGAATATCTGGCAGAGAGTGTTTGCCTGAAGTCTTGATGCCTAGACTTCATATTTGCTCTGAGATTTTCTGTGATATGTATCATGAGAGTGACATAAAATTTCCTTTCCTCTACCTAAGCTAAATTGTAGTTTAGTAATAGGTAAATTATACCAATTCAGTATAAAGGACTGTGGCACTGTAAATGGGCTTTTGTTTTATAACTGTCAAATTCTTGTTGTTCTTGGTTTCTCTTTAATCACTTTCGTAGCCATGAAGACTTGGAGGAAGCACTCAGGATTTCTGTTCATTTTAAAACCCCGTCAAATATTTTTTTTTTAAGTAATTCTGATCGTTGCTCTTAATCCTGCCATTGTAATGAATGTAAGATGAGTTTCCACTTAATGAGGTGAAGGTATTTCTTAAGGATTAGACACTACAGTGACGTATATTCACAACTTTAAATATATCTGGCAAGCTAGAAAGAAATTCCACGTTAATTGAAAGACAGCTTCAGTAAAGATAAAATTAAAGAATGCTCCTAATGATGTACATATTAACCAAAACAGATGGAAGAGGCATTTCACCAACACTAGTACTAGTAAGTAAATGTGACAATATTAATTTGGGTGAAAGGACATGATTAGTACCCTTCGATGTTTTTTTGTAGCAGATGAATCTAATGCATCCTATTTATATGACTGTGAAGAGCTTCCAGTCATATTGTAAAGATTTCTAAGGGCCAATTTGAAAGAGATTGCACTACAAGTGTCAAGTTGACAAGTTCACATCCTCTTCTTGATGTGAAGTGCTAAGTTCATGAAGATGTCAGTGTTGCCTTGCCAAGTCTCCCAGCTGGAGAGTAATACTGCATAATAGTCATGAGACTTCAGATACAACATTATCAGTTCAAGCATTGCAGGGTTTCACGAGGAAAACCACAGCACGAGAAAGTAATTTTCAAATAAGTTACATTCAATGGCATTATCGGAATTGATTTCACGTTGCTGGGTGGATGTACAAAATTCACGCTTGCTCTTTCAAGTCAAATAATGTTCTTGGTAACGTTCAGTGGAAGCTTTGCTTGGGTTGGCAAGAAAATCATGAACTCAAAGCAATTCCAGGCTGTTTCAGGAGATGTGAATACATTAGCACATATGAGTAGTATGCCTGCACACATACTAATTCTAACATTCTCTTGGTTTTCTTACAAAGTTAGTCTGGGCTGTGATCAGCAGGGGATATCTGAATTGCACTAATACAGTTCAAAAGTTCTTGACACCTTACCTGAAAGTACCTGCTACCTTCTCAGTCTGAGTAAAACAGCATCTGATTCAGGGCACATTGTGAAGCCAAGGCACATGATAGGATTCAGTGTTTTCCCCCAAAACAGCCCCTGAAATTAGTAGGGCAGTATCAAAGTGACAATAGGTAACAGACAGACCTGATGTGATAGGGTTTACTTGTGATGGGATGTTTTTAATTTCTATTGTTGCTTTTGAGATGCACTGTAAAGTTGTGTTGAGTGTGTGTATCCTTCTGGATAGGAGCCTTTGCCCTCTTAATAGCACTCCTGTACATCTAATGAATCAATCAATACCAGCTTAAAGAGCTGTGCTTCTGAATACTAACCATCTTTTTTTTTACTGCCGCAATAGAAGCGTTTTCTGTATAAAATTTTTGCCCATGTTTTTAATTTATGCTTGATAAAATATTGCATACCTTACAATAGAAAAGCTGCCACTAGGCCTACCTCTCTCTGAGAAGCTGCTACCTGCTAAGCAGAGGAAATTGTCCAGCTTGTTAATGCCAAGCTAATAAGGCAATACAGGTAATTTAAGTCCAGAGTTAGACTCTCATCTCCCTTGGGTAGTGACCTTAAAATGTTTGAGCTGTTTCACGTCATATTCACTATGTTTAGAAAAGAGGCTTGGACTACTGCAGTGTAGCTCTATGTTATCCTTTATCCAAAAGAGAACATATTGGAGGCTTTTTCTATGCTGATGAGGCCAACATGAGTCATCCTCAGATCTTCTGGGGTGACCATTGCAAAAGCAGTGCTAGGCTGTGGTCTGTAGGTTTTTACCTCTCAATGAGAGCAAAGGAGAGAGCCCAGCACTCACCAGCATCCCTGTGCTTCAGTCAGAACTCATTAAAATCCTTTACTCAGCTCCCAGACCTATCTTTTGGGACTTAAAGGATTCTTTGAGTCAGGCAGTGTCCTGTCAGCCAGTGAATACTTTTGTTCTTCTGTTGGATTCTACCATTTCAGCTTCTTGCTTTCCAGTAAGTGGCCCTTGGAAACCACAATATCTGATTGCCCTAATTGTTGGATGTATGCATCTTTGTAAAGTGCCTGTGAGGAAAAGAAGTATTATCTCCACCACAGGAGTCTAAATCATGACACTTGAGGTTTTGGTGCCTTAAGAATTAGTTTTCACAGTCTTCCACACAGCAGTACTCCTTGTGTACTGGAAAAACATTCAAAACAGGAAGAGGTCCTCATGCTAAAATAATGGGTTAACTAAGAATACCAAAACACTTTAACATTTGTATGGAGACTTTTCTGGTTACCTGGTAGCTCTGAGGTGCCTGAGGTATTGAAATGTAAAGCTTTATACTTGTGCTTTAACCAAGAGGTCATCCAGCTTCTCTTGGATACAGCAAGGAACTTGCTGCAGTAGAAATATCCATTCTTTTGTAGTGTACCATGAGACTTCCTTTCATAAGATTTTCCCCTCACTCTGGTCCAGTCTGTCTTCTGTGTAGCTTTTTGGACTTCTGCTGGAAGCCTACAAGGTGGGTAACGTGATCTTTGACACAACTCCAGTAACACATTGAAGAGTCTCATCTAATTTGTTGGAGTAGTGTTGAAAACAAGGAATAAATGTAAAGGAATTAACCAAAATGAATGATTACTTGTCCTCACACACACCTCAAATTAAAATACTGAACATGATTTCACTTGAAAGTGTTTCCCTCAATTTCTTTATTAAACATTCCATGTAAATAAATTTGATAAGCTGTACTCAGGCTTGGTGAGTTATGAAAATGGAAGTTTCATTGCTGTCCCGGGCCCAGAAGACAGTATCTTTATTACCTTTTCAGTTGAGATTCTGGGCATAATATTACGTTTAAAAGCATAGATAAAGCAGAAAGGCAATAGTTTTTACATAAAGCTTGCTGTTTGTAAAAGGTGGAGGAAGCTGAACTGCTTTTTTCATATGTATATGAAAACCCTTTAGAAAAATTGAAACTATCCTCCTTCTGTGCATTAAACCCTCACTGCACCTTGTTATGATACTGCATGCTAGAAGACTCACATTTATGTGACCTGTAAGTTTTCTAAACCACCTGCATTAAAGTAGTTATGCTAACAAACATACATATGGTCTCAATTTTTGTGGTCCTATGAGCAACACCTACAGTGTCGGGGAGAAGTGTATCAGCCACCACCTAAGCAAGAATGATAAATGCCCTCCCTCCTGAAATAACCCTACACCCCCACCATGGAGCCGTTTGAGAGGGCTCCAGATGCATACACACACACTAAATGCATCTGCATCTTATGAGGCATTGACTTCCTAATGGAAACTGTTTTTTAACATGAGCAAAGGCTAATCCATAACTTACATACTTGGAAAAATCAATCAGTAAACATGCCTGTGACAATGGGATTTTTTACAAGAAGCACTGCAAAATCTTATTTACTTTCTCTGCACAGCCAGCAAATATACACCAGGGAAACTGCTACTTTTGATGTAGACATATAAGTTAAATAATGCTCAAATGACTGGTGCAGGCATTGGCTACAGAGGATAAAAAGGAAAGCTGGATTAGCTAAAAATAGTTGTATTAAAAATCAGTGTATTTTCTTCCTCAAGGAGAAGGGGAAAAAATGAACCTGTAACTCTAATCTTGGACTAGAAGACTACAGGTAGAAAAGTTCAGGTCTTGCCCTTCTCATTTTTGAAAGACACTTTTCTAGTTCAAAGGGGCTTTGGTTTAGCTTCAGGGGAAGTATCAAGGATTATAATTGGAAGACTTTTCTAGGTTTTCCTAGCTGGATTTCAGAAATATGGTATGTACTTAACAAAGCCACACACAGAAAAAAAGAACAGAGAAACTTTGAAATGAAGCTTTCATTCTTCCTGATGCCATGCAGTCTATACTGTCATCCTGCATTTTTCCTGAGAGGGAGGAGTATGGAACAAGGGATGAAAGGTGTTGGAAAATGGATAAGTGCAAGATTAAAAATTAAACAAAAAAAGAAAGCATGTAGAGAGAAGGGGATTTATGCCAGCTTCTGAATTCTCCTCTTAAATGGGTACATCTAGAGAGACTCTTCTGTATTTAATGCCATATTTCTGCTATTCATTACAACACAGTTGATTAGAAATGTTTGTGGAGATCATAAGAAGGTGGACACCAGAAACAGCTGATTTTAACAGTCTGCCTGTCTGTGCTGTGCTCTGAGCCTGTCCTCACTGAAAGCTATGGGAAATTAAATTCTGGCCCTACTGCAGTCAGGGGAGAGGTGTGACTGACTTACGGGATTGCAGTGTAGGATTTCACCCTAGGAAACACAGTTTTGACACCAATTACTATCTAAATATTTGTGCCTATGCTTTCAGCTCAAGGTGGGGGCTGCTAACTTTTGTTGTTATTGTTTAAGCCACTAGTGTGTATTCCTGGCCCTGCATTTTCTTGCTCTTATTCTGATTAAATACAGCCTTCTGGGTACAGAAGCATTTAATATTGAGAATGAAATATTTCATCAATTATATAGTTAAGGTATATTAAGACAATGAAGAACACACCTTCTTCATATAATTCCCTAGGGCAGAAGCTCTTATTTTGAAAACAAAGCATTTTGAATGGCATAGTTTGCAATAAATTAACCACTTTGCATATTTAGAATAAGAAATATTTGTGTTTATATAGTTTAAGAACTTCTAATGAAGAAGAGTCTGTCTTTCTGAATTGTTTCTGGATTGCAACATAGCTGAAGACACACAAGTTACTTCAGTCTTTAAACAAATGTCTGAAAAGGTTGATGATTATTACAAATTATCATCCAAAACCACTTATTCACTCTTTACTAGTCACTAGGAAAACATTTTCTTTAATATATTTTCATCTGTTTGCTGTTTGAGGTTAAAAACTGACTTTTTAAAAACTCCTGATCCAAGGCTTTACAGCATTCCTTAATCCGCAGGAATGAGGGGAGTTATCAGCTGGTCCTTTCAGTCAGGTTAACTGTTAAAGATGCAGCAGCCAGAACCCTCAACTTTGTCAAAGCTGGTCACTTCTCTGAAACCATCCATCTCCAGTGGTATTCCTTCTGCTGAAAAATGGGTTTGCCTTTTAAGATTTTAGTGATAAAAACCTTCATTTTTATGCTAAACCCTGGATTGCCTGATAGTTTTAATCCACCTGTATGTTCCTCTGTGGGACCACTCAGTGTCAAAGGTTTGTGAGATGTTGGGAGCTTGTCATTCAAAAGAGCTTTGATGATGACATCCATAAGCAAGCAACTTTAATGCTTGAGAATCAGTTCATCTGATGTTCAAAAGAGTAGTGGGAGTTGGGGGTTGTGGGTTTTATTCCCTGCTCCACCACTGATTTGTTGTTCGCTGAAGACACAGAGTGCCTTGTTGACAAGGCTCATGATGTTTCATGTTTTGTTCTGTAAGCACTGGTTACTACAGTTGCTTTAAACCATATCTCAGCTTGCTATTGTTAACAAGAGGAGAATAAAGAAAAAAGCCAATTTCTATTCAGCTCACTGGGAAGAGTCAGAATAAGTAACTTGTGAAAATACTGTTTCTTTAAGGGTTATTTAAAAATTTTGAAATAATTGCTTCCAAGTCCAAAACCAATACCTGATCCAAGCATGACTACTGCATGCTGTCAAAATCTGGTTTATGCTCAGATCTTTCTGTACTAACTAAACTCTGAGCAGTGTTTCGTTTTGTCTTCCTCCAATTTTGGAGGTGTTCTCTTGTAGAATTCTGGCAATATTCTGAATATTAAAGCTTTAGCAATGACAGCGGTCTTCATGCTAATGGTGCTAATGTTTCTTATAGGAAACCTATTTCTAGATGCTTCCTTCATTCTCTTTTTTCTTCTGAGATTTGAAAACTTTCATTGTTTTACCCAAGACCACAGAGAAAGTTCTCAAGGTCAGTCTCTGCTACCAGTTTCCCAGGGAGAACTACAAGAAGTCATTGTTTCTGTTCTCCAGGTTACAAGACACCATCATCCCTTCCATGTTGTGACCAGTGTCTGTAATTATGGGACTCTGGTTTGAAGGGAAAACATGGTCAGAACTGGTGGAAAAAAACAGTAAAAGCAATGAATGAAGGATGTTTTATAGTATGAATATACTAGAAATCCTTATGGGAATGTGATTCGCCACTGGCCTCTGTACTGTATATACCTTCCAGGGACAAGTTCCGAATGAGCAGAGTGGTTTTTCTTCTCTTCTGGCTTTTCTAGACTAAATTCTTTTGCTTGTATGCTTGTTCTAAACTGTTAGTAAAGCCCATAGTGAAATTTGAGACACTGGCTTCTTGCTTTTTATGCTCGTTCCCATCATATCAGGAATTCCTGATGAATGGAGCATGATGGACAGGTGCTCTCTAAATAAATCATGGATGATGTAGCTGTTGGCATCATGGTTATCTCATGCTGTATGTCATGAAAGAAATAACCCATTAGGAAATAATGTATAATAAATCTATGCAGCAATTACATCATTAGAGGTTCTATGATGTAAAAAGGCAAAACAAAACAAATAAACTAAAGAACACTGACCCACCAGCTTTGGGGTACATCTACTTATTACTTTTCTAACAGTGACCAATATTTAGCTCGATTTCTCTCCCAGGAGAACATTCCAAATCCTGAATACATAGGTAAGTGATGACTCTGGGGAAAAAAGGCTTCTTCTACCCCAAAACAAGTAAAATGCACCTCTGAGGGAGAGAGTAAGTTTTAAATCCTTCTCAGACCAAGGGGACTGAGCGGAAGTTTCCATGGGATGCACTTCAGCCATTCTGCACATTGATGGAGGCAATGTTTTCCCTGCAGCTGGCTGTGTATTCTAAAAGAACTATTAAGTCTATTTTTTGCAAAGCCCAAGAGATCAGGCACACAGTAAGCCTTGGCAGTTCCTGCATCTTGGGAGATGGGGCCAGAAGGCCTCTTACTTTGTGAAGGCCTTAAAAACTGAGTGAAGGTGGGGGTTACTCAGCTCATTTTCAGTCAGAGGTTTTTCTGGGTATGTGCCTTGAGACACCAAATGCAAAAGCATACAGTTACCAATGATCTTCAATATTTACAGGTTTATGTAGGTTCAAGAAATCCTTAAAATTGTTATGCTATGTGTAAAAGTTCAGTGGAATCAGACATTTTATTTTTAGTTGTTGTTACCAATTATGCTGCAGAGCCTGACTCTCAATCACATTACATTCCTCCATCTCCCATATAAACACAGACTGTCTGTAGGGCTGGAGTTGTGCAAAGAGACCTTTGCTGGCTCTTCCACTTCAGATCATGATAATAGCTATGTCTGAGTCAAAGTCTCTGAGTTATTCCTTATTTTAACCTGAGAAAGCAGGGAAGGCTGGAGATGGGGAGTGCATTTGATAGAATTAAGGGGAACAAAAGGGCAGCTTTGATATCATAGCTTTTGACAAGGAGAGGAACTAAAGAGAATTATGATGACCTCAAGTTACCAGAGAGTCTGCTTTAACTTGGACTTCGTTTAGCAGGCTGATAGGAAAAGAAAAAAAAATTATTCTGAGTGGCAAATACATGTTTTTGCCTTATTTGTTATTTCTAAGGCATGAAAGCAGCATCTAATAATGCAACCTTTGTACTGACAGGAGAAATTTTTGAAGAAAGTTCATCTGTTGTGAAGGGAGAAAATGTCATATCCATTCTAGTTTCCTATTATTGCTCTCCCCTCCCTTCCCTTCCATGATCTGAAAAGATTCCACCTCTATAGGAATTGCTTTTACTGTTTCACTTAAGTTGCCTGGTGATTGTAATGTTCTGTGACTTTTTCCATAGTCGTTTTATCAGAGAGGATGCCTCAGCACCCTCCCAAGACATTACTGGGGAAGGAAGGTGGGAGGAACAGAAAAGGTTGAGCTAACTTCAGGACTGATGTGATCTTGCAGTTGGCAGTGGGAGGCTTTTTCCCTCATTTACAGTAACATTTACTGCTCTTGGAACTGTCAGTAAAGTGGGAAAGCAATTAATATTTTTGCCTCTGTCTTTCACAAAATTCTTACTTTTCTGTGCAAACAAAGCTCTTGAAAGAAATCCTAGCTCACCTTGAGGAATGATAGGAGAAAAAAGAACCATAAGAACTTGCTATGTGTCCTTTGCTCATTAGCAATGACAGACTGTGCAGGAAGGATATTCCACAGCTCAAGTTTTGTAAATACATTTCCAATAAAATCTAATTTCAGGACAAATAAAAATCAGAAAATGAAGCTAATTGGACATTTCTTCAAAAGCTGCTTTTTCTTCAGCTTTTTGTATTAGAAAGTTCAGCTAAAATTTTTGAGAGCCTGAAAGTGCAACACAGAGAATTATAACACTTTATGTCAATTGGTTGGAATGTTTTTTTAACAAAATATACCTGCCCCTGTTGCAAATTTGCTTAGGAAGGTGAAAATATGCCCCTGTGAGTGACTCACTGAAGTCCTGTTACCAATACATTTATTTCGTTCCGTGCATCACTGATGTGTCCCAAGCCTAAAGGGAAACAGCAGGAAATCATGACCTGTGCTCTGAGCAGTCAGATCAAATCCGATGATTTTCACAAGGTGATGAGCTGCTTTAGCTCCCATTGGAGTCCCAAGCTTCCTTTCTCTAGGGCATTAGGTATTTAACCTGAGACTGCTGCCCTCACCAAACTCCCTCACTGTGTGTCTTGGGAACACACCCTTGGTCAAGTATCTGCTGGTCCTGAGTCTCCACTTGGAGCTGGTATTGCCTTCGTAGTGTGATCTTGGTGTATCCCAGAATGCAGAGAAAACCACTCTTTATGTGCAATAGAAGACAGGTAATATAAATTAAGGGATACCATAATGAGCATTCGACAAAACTCAGCCTCTACGCTGGAGAGTGTGCAATGTGGAGACTTCCATTTGCCGTCTGAGCTTCTGTTTGAAATTTGCACCATTGGTGTAGGACCTCCCCTACTCCAATACTCAGAAATTAGTTGCCTAGCTATGCCCTATTGCAGTCCATAGGAACTATGGATCTAAATAGGCTTTTATGTATCTGAAATGCTTTCAGAAACTTGCCAAACTGTTTGGAGGGGGTTGTTTTTAATTTTCCTCTGCAATGGAGTAGCAACAAGCAAAACTCACAGTGATGTAACCTGAATTAGGGCTTCTCTCCTGTTCTTTAAATTCTCCATCTCCACTGCATTAAGTCTACTTTAAATTTTAAATATTTGTCAATGTAAATAATATAAGAACATAAAGGGCAGTGCCTGGAGAGCCAAGTTGTGCTCATGATCTGATTTTAATAAGCATTAAGTAGGTACCTAATGAAAATCAAGCTCTCCTTGGCTTGTGTAGGTGCTCAGTAAGACTCTCTGAATTCATTAAAGATGATCCACAATGCCTGATTCATTTACAAGAGTAGTAAAGTTTCTATGCAAATGTCTTTTAAATGAGTGCATGCCTTAAGATTTTTTTAAGTCCTTGCAAAATTTTGTAAGCAGCAAATGTCTTTGAGATGAGAATATTTCTTTTTTCAGCAAAAGGCCAGCTGTACCTACAAAGTCTGTGCATGGGATGGATAACGTGCTTAAAAATTTCAGCTGAGATTAATAGAGGGAAAAAATTTCCTTTTGCTTGGTAGGCTTTTTACAGTATCTGCAACCCCATCCAGCCTCTGTAAACACTGGCATTTGTGATGAATCTTCAGTCATGTCAGGCACAAATGGATGGAACAACAAGGTCAGGGGAACCAGAGATTTTATACTCTATTCCCAGCCTCTCTTCAAACATCAGATTTCTTTCTCTCACCTAATTTTGGCTATTTCTATAAGCAGAAATGAGAACATGTGAGTCTCTGCAGCTTTAGGTGTAGCTGAGTAAGACTGAAGTGTTCATCTGGATGCCTCTTGGTGAGACGGTGTTCAGTGGGCTCCTGCTCTGGTGTCAGGCTCAGTATGTGATCTGCATCCCTATTGCTGTGTCCTGCACATCCAGTGAACACAGTTCTATCCATGAATATGCCTGCAGAAGCTCATGCCTAGTGGTTCTGTAAAGTAGAGAGTGTGGGGCTGCTTCTGAATAAAGTATGTAATCAAAACAATTTATGAAAAAAACCAAACAAATGCTGACCAGTTGAAGTTCCAGGTGAATCAGAAGGGACCAGAAAGGTTCCAGAGTGTATCTGTTGCAATTGGTTTCTCTCTATGCTAAATGGAGAGTTCATAGGACCATACTAAGCTTTATTTATTAAAAGTTTAAGTTCAGCGAGATTCTGGGATGGAAAATTCTGCAGGAATCTGAGGTATCCATAAGTCTTGGACCAGATAGTCTCATCTCTTCATGTACATAGGAGAGATGGGAATCCTAGAGATAGGTAAATTTCTTCAGTTGTGCAATTCACTCTGGATTTTCTGGACCATGAGCCTGAAACAGACTTCAGCTAGACTCTATAGGAGTTGAGAATTTCAAATTGCTTCCCCAGCTGGGGATCATACTTTACAGTTGTTGTTGTTATTATTATTATTATTACATCCCAATAAATATTCATGTTTAGCTGAGTGACAGTTATATACAAACTAAAGGGTTAATGTAACATATTTTTCTAACAAGAATTTTTAGGGTTTTTTATAAAAAAGGCTAATTATCTAAAAACAGGAAAACTTTCTGAAAACCCAGTTGCATGTCTGTTGCTAACAAATTCCTTGAAAATTCATAGGGAATACATTTATGATGAGAAATTGAAGAAAGACAGCTTGCCTTTTTCATCAGGCTCTAATCAAGATTCTGCTCAGATGTTTTTCATCAGTTCCTCAATCTGCCAAACTTGCAGATTTTGAAGAGAGTGGAGCTGTAGAAGGTTTAATATGGTTTGTGTTTTCCCATTGAATTATTACCCGTTGAACTATTCTTTGCAGTGCCTGCTATTTGTTTCGTGCTGTTTGATTACAAACCTTCATCCAGATGAAGGTGTTTACTCTGTGCTACCCCTCATCTTCCCCAGGGCTGGGGTGCTGGGCAGTGCAGCTCCCTTGGGACACTGCTCAGCAGCAGGGCCTGGTGGGCTCCTGTCCCTCCTTCCCAAGCCATCCAGGGGAGCCAGTGCAGAGGATATTGCCCTGTGCTGCTGGTATGTGCCAGAGCCGTATTTCTATGCACAAGAGCCAGGAGGAAGCATGGAAGGAATTGTAATTTGGAGAGGTTGGCTGGCAGCACAGGTTAGACCTCTGCTCAGAGCTGTGCCTAAGTGGTTGTTATCTTGCCTTTCCATTAAATACCAAACCTTTTGTATAATACCTGATTTAATTGAATTATGAATCTCTTACTTGTTGCACTCCCTGTTATAAAATATGTGACTGTACTGGTGTCATAAACATTGAAACAGAGTTGTTTTGCTCAATATTCTATAGCATTTATGGTTACATATGGGGTTTTTAATAGGTATAGCTCAAAAGAATCTACTGATTTCATTGACTTTTCCTTGCCTAAGTGAGGAAGCTGGGGATGTCTCTGTGAGGTGTGCAGAGTGAATGTGAGTTTTCTTCTATTTCTGTGTTGTGTAAATTTGAACCTGAGACCTATAGACCTATATTCTGAGAGAACCTACCTTATTTGTCACTATACAACGCAGTTCTGTCATTTTCACTACTAATGGGATTTTGTGACTGGGTGACCTTGTTAATACAGCAGTATGTTGCCTGCCATATCATCAGTAATGATGGTCCAAATAATAAAAGAGGGAGAAAATGCCAGCCAAAAAAAAAAAAAGTGGGGAAAAAAATATGCTAGTTTCTTTCTATTCTTTTCCATGAAAAGAAAAAAGCCTCTATTATCTTAAAAGAATTATATTACTTTAGAATCCTACTTAATGTGATGAAATAGTTAAAGCACTGCTCTTCTCTAGTACAATTTGTCAAAATAGCTCTTTAAAGATCTTCTTGGTTAAAGAAGGACATAAATATGGAATGGATCCTTTCAACATAGCAAAGCTCATCACTAGACTGGGAGGATATTATGACACCAGATACTAAGAGATAAATTTTTGTGAATGTATTTTCTTATGTATCATGGGTTTATTTCAGATATTTGTTATCTCCTAATGTTAGATAGTTCATCATATTTTACTGTCTTATTAATAAGTATTGTTCTTATTGAAGTAATATCGAGTCTGGCTATTTTTCTTATGTAAAGCTGATATGCATAGTACATAGTTAGAAGTGACCTGATGATTTTGTGTACTGAATAAATAAGAAAAGGGAGCTAAGTATAGGAAAATGAAGTGACAATCAAGTCTCCTGTGTCCCTGTCCGGTGCTACATTTGCCAGACCACACTGCCTCTTGATTTATGACTAAAATCTCCAGGGAAAGTTTATACTGCTGGCTGTCAAAAGGATATATGAAATGAGGTTGGAATCACATTCATCACAACTCCGTGCCTGGCACAGCAAAGGAGGAAGTTAAGATCTGTGGACCTATGCAGGGTCATATAGATAGAACTGAAAAGAAGGACCTGAAAACTCCTCTAATTATCTCTTTCTTGTAACAAGCTAAGAGCAATGTCTTCAGAAAACCATCAGGATTAATTCAAAGGCAGACTTTTCAGGAAAGGAGGCGAGAGAGTTTCTGGGATTAGTGGCCTATAAGGGAATGCCAGTGTCAATGAAGTAGTCTCCACTGCTCAGTGAAGCATCATTGTGATCACTCAAGCTGGAGCTTTTGTCTGCTGAGTCTGCCCATTGTCATGGGGCCTTATCACACTGAGGTGCTGATCTGATCAAAGAGCAGGAAAGCAGCACTGATGTCTAGCAAAGATGTTACTAGCACAAGAGACTGTGCTGTGCTGCCTCTAGTGCCAGGGACATGTTGGCAAAAAATAATCTTGGAACCCTCAAGGTAGTACTTCCTGTTGGATTCAGAGAATTCCTGTTGATGTCAGAGCATTTTTTTTTTGTTTATGGAGAAGCTGTGTATTATATCAGGCACAAAGGTGATGCTCTGAGGATTATACAATACCGAGCATTTTTAAAAGTCAGCAAGTTTGAATCCTAGCTAAGATCCTGCGGGATATGAAAATATCCTGCCCAGTTTGTTCACCTTGAATTTTCTACTGGAGACATTATTTAGAGCTGTTTACACATAACTAGCAGCAATTCAAGGAAGGAATAAGTATTGATAGCATTTGTTACTGTACCATTTCTTACATATGCTTGCAATTCTTATGTAGGAATTCAACAAACTATATGATCCACTGATCAGTATCCCTGAAGCTCCCAGAGAACTATTAAAAATAATAGCTAAACAAGTAACACTACATGGGCTTTTCACATATCCATATTAGAGTATGTATTAGTTGTCTTGAAGAGCAAATAGTCTTTAAAGAAACACTGAAGCATGGTGCTTAGGGTGGCTGTGGAGTCTTTGTCACAGCGAGATGTTCAAAACCTGACAGCTTTAGCTAGCCTTGCTCTGAGCAGGGGATGTGGAACAGATAAATTCCAGAGCTGGAAATTTCTCAACTGTTCTATGACTCTGAGTATATTCAAGATTTCATCCTCCATGGAAAATGGCAGATGTGCAATAGGGAAAAGAAAAATAGCTCAATATATAGACTGCTTCTCTGGGCAAGCCACAATCAAATGAAATAAGCTTAAATTTAGGCATTTCCATAAAACAGGTTTGCCACTTAGCCTTCAAGTAAATGGGATACTCTTATGCTTGCATCTAATGTACTTAATTGCTTTATTGAAACCCAAGAAAATAAGGACTCCTTTTTAGAAAACATACAAATTTCCCATGAATTAAATATGTATGTTAAGCATTGCTTGAATATATATAAATAAGTCTCAGAAAAAATTTATGTGGAAGCTACTGTTACATTACTAATCTTTTGTGCTTTTACTAATAAGAAAATTGCAGAAGAAAAAAAACCATCAGCCTTTAGCTTTCAGCTTTTTTACCAGCTTGAAGTCCTGGGTTCCCATAAAAAAGATTTAAGGATCAGTCTTTACAGGCTAAGTCTTAATAAAATCTGGACTATATAGGGGTTTGTTGGCCATGAGGTGGAGGATATGTGGAAGGGTAGTTATTTCCTTATCTAATTTTTTTTTATTAAATTAGTTCATGATAAACAACTTATATTGTCAGCCATCCTTTGAGCCAAGGATTGGTGTCAAACAGGGTTGTTTAATGCACAGGGTCTGCCAAGTGTGCATCTTTCTTAGCAGACAGCTCTAATCCTTCATGGTCCACTGACTTTACCTTTATGAGTTCTTTTGATTGGTAATTGAGAGAATAAATCTTTGAAGAACTTACATAAATGCAAAAAAGAAACCCCATTAAGATTCAAGAAGTAAAATGCCTACTGGCATATTTTATATTGAACCTTTTCAGTCCTCTGCCATTTAAATTCATTTTACTAGACAAAGATTTGAAATTGGCATCCAGTTATCGATTTTGTTTTCCTATGCATTGTCATCTGTACCCTCTATATTTTAACTTGTAATACCAGCACAGTAAGTTAACTGTCCTGAGAGCTGGATTGTTCTGAAGCATTTTTCAGTATTGAAGATGCAGAGAAGAATAAAGAATTCAGTGGATTGAGGCACTTTATTCTCTCTGTCTCTATTTCAGGTACACACATGAGACATTCATTTTAGTAAATTTTACATTTTATATTTAGTGTAGGATTAAAGTTAGTGGTGGAGTACTACATCTCTTGCTAATGAAGAAGCAGAAGTGAGCTCTCAGGGTAGAGGCAACTCTGAGCTTCTTGTAAAGCAAGAAAGCAAACTGGGAGCACTTGCTACCTACCTGAAAGTAATTTACTAGCCCAATAAACATAAGCTACTTTCTGTTCACTTTAGTTTCAACTTTTCAGTCAAGTGAGCACTAGATCTGGGCAACAAGTAGCTCAACAAAGGGGAAAATGCAACTAAAAGCCCTAAAAGTTATACTGACTGTTTTCAATGACAAAAGTTTTCCTGAAGTCTGTAGTGTACAGTTCAGCCACTACAAATTCGCTTACTGATAGGAAGAATTATTTCAACATAACTTGTTAGGTTAAATGTAACCTCATACAGAGCATAATAAAGATTTGACCTCATTAAATTTGGGAACCACTTGGCTTAGTACTGCTTTACTTCTCAATCTTTAATTCCTCTCCCTACACATTTTTGTTATAAGATCAACACAATCACATACAAAAGGGGAAAATTCAGAATTTTAGTGGAGAAAAATAAGGGATTTGTCCATAAAATGGACCATAACATTGCTTTTATATTTATGTAGCAGTTCTAAAAGCAGTACTGTAGTAATGTACCCATGATAGTCCATATTCAAAAGTCTGTATCACAAGAGATACTACATGGGTAGACAAAAATTACAATTTCACAACAGATTCACTGCTCATCCTGTGGGATCGTGACTGTAAAACTTGCAGAAACTGCATAGTGGCTTTGCAAAGACATTAAGTTCCATTTATACTAGCTAATTTACTCAGTGACTGTTCTTAATATTTAAGGTGAGCTACAATTCCTATTGAAACAGCCATGCTTGTTTGTGATGTATGATTCATTACACATTGTCTTTAGTATTGAATAGGTCATAATCTGTTCATAGCTGGGCCTTACTTTTATCTGCTGGTACTCTAGGTAGCATTGAACAATATTCAAATGCAGCCCCTGTGGCAAGATTGTCATGTTCCAAACATAACCTTTTAAAACAATAAAATAAAATTTCATAGCCTGAATCTTAGAAGAGGAAATACTTGTTCCTATTTCTCTGCTCAAAAGTCCAGGCATGGACCAGGAAGAAGATATCATGATATACAATTGTGTAATTGGAAAGCAGTAATTCATAGGAGTTCTTAAACTGTTTTGGCAAAAAGCCATGATGAGTTCCTAGAGCTTGGGTGTTCAGTGCTTCATAAATTAAAATTCAGAAAATAAGGTCTTGCCTTCAGCTTTGAAATCCATGATACCAAAGCAAAGATGTCTTTTCATTGATACAAAATGGGGGAGAAGGGAGGACAGAGAAGTACTTTTATTTCTGTTTCTCATGGAATTTAGTACTCATGTAGTTGTCAAATTGGTAGTCTCAAAGACCCACAGTTTTTGTCTGGCCAAATACAGCTTATGCAGCACTAGTGCAAATATTGCTTTTCTGCCACATCAACACCTGCTGCTCTGCACAAAGAGGGAGAGCATCGGGGGGTGTTTGTAGGATGTGACCTGGCTGTCAGGCTGATCCAATGTGTCCTCTCTCATTGACAAAAGCTGCAGCTAGTAGGACTTTGGTGAAATGATATTTTAACTTCAAGGAGAGGGTCATCCTAAATATTTTTATCCTAAATATTACAAAAACTTGCAAGCACAAGGTGTAAGCCAAAGCCATAATTCAGTCCTCTGTGTTAGCAACTTTCGCTCTAAATTAATGCCATATTTGACTTCCTTAAACTTTTCCATTATTTCTCCTGCTGCAGTACTGTATTCCTCCCTGTGTCATACTTCTTCAAGGTAATATCAGATGTTTAAGGTGTTTAGGGAAAAGTCACACAAGAGTTGGTGTATATCCCATCTGTAAATGGCTTTATACACTTACAGTGACAGTAGTCATAAAATGACCCTTCTTCTTCCAGAAATCTTAATTTCAGTGCTTTGTGTTCAGAGGGTATCTCAGAATCCAAAATTGGCCCAGAGGGTGCTACACTGACCCTACCAAAAACATTGCACAGTGCAACGCTGCACTCTAGCATGTCAACAAAGCCTACTTCTTTGTGTCCACACCAAAAATTTGTAGACAATGAGGATACCATGAGATTAGATTATACAGAAAACTGGAGTGGCATTCTGAAAGGGAACTTTAGTGTGCTCTTGAAGCCCCTTATATCTACCTTCCAAATGCTCTGTGACAATTTGTCTGAAGACCTTTTTGGAAAGCACAAGGACCATCTATATTTAACATTATATTCAGATTTTATTTTTTTAATCATTAGTATTATTTTGCTTAATCTCTATCTGCCCTGATTTCATGTTCCTGTCACCTTTCACTTTTTTCATTTCCTGCAGCCTGAATGTTTCCTCACTTTTCTGTCTCTTCCACATGACTCCTCTTTGCTATCGTTCATATTTCCCCTGGAAATGTTGTGCAGCTTCACTATCTTTTTCTTCTCCATTAGGCGTAATGTACTGCCTTACTGTCTGCCGAGCTGAGCATTCCCATGTGCTACTGTCTAGAAGTGACATGGGTGATTTGATTTTTCTCCCTTAACTTGTAGCAACATTCCCTAACAAAGGCAGCTGTAATGGTGCTTCCATTTTGTATTAAATTCTTTATTAATATGGGCAGTTATGCTGGCAAGCTTTGTTCTGCACAAAAATACATGCACAGTTAACATATTTCAGATAAGTCTTCAGATTGTCATTACAGACATGACAGCTTCACAGTAGCTTTTTCCCCTGTCTAAAGAGGGAATGAAATGATCAGCAGCTTTTTAAGAAATTCCTTGCTATTTTAGGGCTATATCTCTAGGATTGCTGTGTATTTAAAATACATTTTTATTAGAAATTAAATTATAGGTAAGTGCAGCAGCATCCGTATTGCAGTCATTTCTGGATATATCTAAAGGGGAGGTAGGTACTGTCAGCTTTAGGTATCTTTGTTATTCAAGATGTAAGAGTAAAACTAGTTAGACTAAACTTAAATTTCAACATTTTTTCATGCCACCCATTCTTAAACCCTGATATTCTATGATAATTGCCAAGTTTGCCTTGTACCTTGCTTTGAATTCAGTAATTTGGATGATTCTGTGATGGAATGGAGGAAGAGACAGATCAGGTCTTCTGGGTAACTTGTGCCCCTACCCCACTCAAGAGATGGTGATGGCTGGAGTGAAGCTCCCAGCATTTATCTGAGCAGAGAAGTGATTATCTGTGAGGGCTGGATATTCAGATCAGACGTGCTCTTTTCTGGCTGCTGCACAGTCTGTCGCATGTACCCTACCTGCCCGCCAGCCTAATTCATCTTAGAATTAATGTCCCCAGTGATATACCAGGAGCACTTTGGGCACTGTGGCTTCAGGCACATGCACATTTGGACAGGCATCACGACAGTGATTATACTTGGGCAATGTGTTGAGCTTTTTTTAATTTAATTTAATTTTTAATGGAGCTTGACATATTTCCAAAGTATAATCAATTCAGTGACATCTGCTTGAGCCCTGGCTCCACAGGTCTTGTCTGGCTCTAGGTCTTATTCCCAACCTTCATTTAACTAACTAATATGCATATTTAATGATGTACACACATTTTCCTGATCTTGGAATGCAGTATCCTGTCTGGCTGGAAAAATTTCAAGTTGTTATTGCCTCGTTTCTGTCTCGGGCATGGTCCAAAACTCTCTACTGCTGCATGTTAGCTTTCTGTTGGTCCTAGTCTGTGAGCAAAACCATTAATATTTTTATTTACAAGTGTAAATAAAACATTTCTGGGAGAAGTAAAATAACAGATTAAAGCTGTCATATTCTATAACCTTCTCCATGTCAGGTACACAATTTCTCTTTCCTTTAAGATCACCAATTATACTGTCTGGAAGGTGAGAATAGATTCTTGTCTTGTTGTTAATGTTATTTTTTGTCATTGTTCTTCACATTAAATCAGATATTAAGTCCAACAGACATATATTAAGGGTTGTGTGGAGTTTTCCAGTCCCCTTTCTCCCTCATCTCATGATAATTGCCACAACAGCTGAGTGCATGGGCACAAATTCCCTGAAGTGCATTTGACAATATACTAACAGACACTGCCTGCTTGGTTTGTGGACAGTTTCCTTTATTCTTTAATAATTGTTTCATTTAACACCTTAATGAAAACTGATGTAGGAGATAAAATTTTAAATAATTTTCAAAGTGCTCTTGTATTATAATTGGCATTGACCTTACCAATTCAATGTAATAAGAATTAAAAAATTGTTTATTTTAATTGTCCATTTAATAAGAGAAGAATATAGCTTATATGATAAATATACAAAAATTTGTTTAGTTATTGGATTAATCCCCTAATTTTGTGGAATTCCATCAGCAGCATGAGGAGAGAGACGATGTTTTGAAAAAAAAATAAAAAAGAAAATTACAAATATTATTTCTTAACCATTTTCCTTTTAATAATGAAAACTCCAATAATAAAAATATTTTTCAGCTCAAAACTTTTAGTTATCCCCTTCCACTACAAGCATATGAAGAAATTGCCTACCTTCCAAGTGGCATGATTAGGTAAACTGTTTAAATTCTGTCTGGCATTCAGGATACAAACCCATTGTAGGTAACTGGAAATGATTCATTTTGATGTTTCTGATGGAGGCTGAGCATGACGTTTGAACAATATTTGGTATCAGGGGCTGCATTTTAGTAGGAAAAAGTTCATTTTCCCATTTTGGGTATTCCCAAATCTCACTGTGAATCAAATACACTCATAAAAAGGAAGTGTTAATGTGGCACACTAGTCAGCTTTTGGACAAGACACATTGTACACCCAGTTTGATGGTATCTGAACTGTGATCCTTTTCTAGAGGGAGAAGTCTGTTTCTACACATTCAGGAAAATCATTGCAACTAGCATTGAGATGCACATCTGGAGCCCCATGTTCTCCTTCCTCCTGTTGAGGCAGCTGCAAGTGCCAGATGAGCGTAGCAATGTCTTCTCTGTCTTGGAGCTTTGGACTTGACCGATTGCCCTTCTTCTGGGACTCCTGAGAGACTGGCACCCATGTTTCCAAATGCTTTCATCCCAAAACATAGGAGCAAGTTGCACTGAGAGTGGATGATGGCAACATATTGTAGGAGGGAACACAAGAGCCAGCAAGCAGGAAAAGCTTTTTTAAAAGCAAGGAAACATAGATGTGTGAGACTTATACCTTTTCAGGTTTATGTTGCCTGCCAGTCTGCCTAGAGGAAAAACAGACAGTGGCTGTGCTTTCAATTAGCCATTCCTGCAGCAATTTTTGACCTGACATAAATAACGTGGCATAATATGCAACCCATGTCAGGCAACTTCACTTACTATTAGCAAATGGATACTAGGATACTGAATGATGAACCATGATCAAGACACTGGGGGAAGTCTCTGTCAAATTCAATATGGCAAGTCCCACTCTATTATGTAGGTAATGCTGTAAAAGTCTGAGGGAATGAAGCTGGCAAGTCTGGAGCACAAAACAGCTGGGGAACTGGAGAGGAAACCTTGGCCATGGTGACATCAGTGGGAATTCTGCCATTGGTTTCCATGGTACCAGGGTTTCATTCTAATTTTTACAGGTAAGAGATATTAATAATAATAATATAATCAGAGAACTCATTCATGGAAAAGGAAATTTGGCTTTTTCCTGGACCGGAAGACAAACACTGTGTCCTCTCTCTAAATTTACACTTAGCTGGGCCAAAGGAATCCTGCCAAAATTATGTGAAAGCAAGCCAAACACAGCTCCAGCAAGGGGAACACACTGTCATTTCTGCCTAATGGATGTGTCTGCATATGACAGCCAGATAGATGCACCAGAAGTGTTCCTGTGTGAGATAAGGACTCACAGGTAAGTGTTTCTGTGGCACTGTGTGCTTTTCAAGCCCTCCTGGTTAGTCTCATCACCTGCACCAAGCAGGATGGAAGTGGACTTACCATAAAAACCTCTGTAAAGCGTGTTTCAATATTTGAGGCTTTGGAGTAGATGCTGGATTTTATGGAAGTTAGAAACTGTCAAAAGGACCAGATTAATTATGTCCCAAAACCACAGTTGGTTCAGCTTTTGGCTTGGACCACTTTAGGAAAAAAAAAACCCCACAACAGTATAAGAATAGGAAAATAAAGAAAAGTACCACTAATTTTTTTCTCAAGCAAAACACAGTTCCCAAGAGGTCTGTTTGCTGGAGTGTAAGGGAGTTGTGTTCCATGGGTTCAGAATTCATACTCAGCCGAGATGGACTATTTTGAAATAATGTAACAGAAAGCCTACAATAAGGGACAGCCTAAAAAAATTATAAATTAACTGGATGTTGCCTCATAATTCTTTCATTCCTCTAAAGGAGTAAAACAATTTCACTTTTCAGTGCATTAAAAGAAAATCCACTACATTCTACAGGAAATCCTTGTGACCCTGTTCAACTTTATCAGGCTAAAAGCACAGATAGTCTTTTAGATCTTGCAGTCTGCAAAATCTACAGCAAAGAACACAGCTCTAAACTAGTCCAAAATACAACTTGCAATTCAACAATGCAGAATGGGTATTTGAAGAAAAGCTCAGGCATGTGAAAGTACTCTCACACTCTAAAGTAAAAAAATATCCAGTTATGATAGTCTTCTTACTATTTTAGATTTTTCCACCCTTGAAATTACAATAATGCCTAAGAGCAGTTGTAACCCCTCTAGGGACTACATCTTTCCCAGACATGTTTGAGCTTAGAAATCTGCTGGATAATTTGTGCTTCTGGAAGGCTCCTTGGTTTCACAGGGGTTATCTTTCACACCTCTCCAACTCTGAACCAAACCCAGTGCTGCACTGATCCTCCTCCTAGCTTGCAATGCAATTACCCTTGTATGATCTAGCCACACTAAACAACTTTAGTGTCATACTTTCTACTCTTTCATTATCAGTATCTTTTATTATTGTGCAAGTCTTTATCTCATGCTTGGGGATAGCCACAGGACTCACAAGGATGATTGTTCTTTGGCTGTGATCAAACCAAAAGGCAGGTCTGCTTCACAGCACACAGTGCAGTCCTTCTATTCCTACTGTTTAGGGACTTTCTAGAATGCAGTCATCTTCAGTGCTTGGTGCTCACTTTCCCACCTGGCGTATGGAAAAGGTATGCACTATACCCAGATTTGGACAATGGAAAATATTTCTTAACTGGTTTAAGTGGACATAGTGTCCTGATTTCTGTCCCACTCACTCTTGGCCTTGATTTCACCTCTATTCACAAGAAATAAAAGCCTCATTTGATGAATAGCCTTCAAATTCTCTCTCTCCTGCCCATAGGTGCATTCACCTTCAAGACTATCTAATGGACTTCTCGTCTGAGGTACTCAGAGTATAACATACCTAACCCTGCTGGGGGTGACTCAAGTGCTAAGTAATATTTTCCTTCCTAACGTCTGAGACCTAATCATCCCATGGAAATACATTGTTCCTTTTGCTTCTTTCAGCCTCCAGCCTCAGCTGAACAATTGTACAGTGCCACTTTGAAATGCTGGGGCCACTGGCATTTAAATGGGTCTCAAAGTGTTACAGACACAGCCTGATAGGTGAGGGGAAGGCTCTGAAATCACTGTGGTTGGATAATCATTATAATATTAAGTTGGATGTTATGAGTCTCTTGTCATGGAATTTCTGCCCTGTACATCAATTCCCTCAATAGCAATAGATCCTTATCATACTCCTTGGGATATTTTTATTATTTAGGTTGGGAGCTGTGTAATGACATTTCTAAGGATTTAAAAGATAATTGGCAGTTTGGCCAATAGTTGCATATTATCTTGCAAGGTGGAAAAATCATGTATGGTACTTGACATGAGGAAAAGGGTGGCAACCTACACTCAATATTTGCTTTCTGCAGTCAGGTTTGCAATCTCCCTCTGTACTTTAGCCATTATAAAATTCACCTGATTTTGGAAATTAGGTGCTATCCCCTCTTTTATTTTTTTTAATCTCTTTATGCTGACTACATGATAATGGAAAGATGACAACTGAGGCAGGAAAAACAGGTGGATTTTTTTTTCTTTCAGTGACAGGATTTCTCCATAAGGAATCAGGAAAGGAGCCAGTGATGGCTGATGGTATACATCTGTGTATAATTAGAAAATGCTTAAATTGACTCTATTGTAGTAAACTACAAATTTATCTTCATCTTGCTTATATTCTTCAGAACAATGTCCTCACCCTTTTCTCACATCATCTTTCCTAGAGGCTTAAAAAGGAAGAAACTTCAAAAAGGCACCTTTATAATATTTTTTCCCTGCCATTAATTCCCATCTTGACCTACCACATATGAAGTGCTGTTCTCCCTCACTCCAATGTACAAGTGGGGCTGGCTGGGCAAGTGAATTGGCCCCTTCACCTTCTGGCACAGTCCCCCCTTTCCCCTGCCACTGTGTGTGATTATATAAAGGAGAGCTTAGTACAGATCTTCTTGTTGTAGTGGGAACTCCCAGGGGTGCAGAATGGGGTCCAAGCAGCTGAAGAGTGAGCTTTAGGGGCTTCAGGTGGGGTGAGTGGCATCAGCTGGTCAATGCCAGGAGAATGCTGGTTTCCCCCATCATATCTTAGTTTTGAAGTCCTGCAGACACAGCCAAGATGCCCAGTACCCTTTGCCTGTGCTGCCCTCTGTGTTCCCAAGTGACATTCACCTCTCCTTCTCTGATCTGCCTGAGGCAGGAATAGGGGTACAGGACAGTTTTCAGGATTATGTTGCTGTGGCCAGTCCACCAGATGGCAAGACCAAGGTAGCCAAGGGATACTTTCCTTTTGGGTTTATTGAAAGAATGCTTGTGTGTACTTATCACAATGTGGCTTCCCTCCTCTATGGCTGAAGCTCTATTCACTTTGCATTTGGGCTTCTGATCAAAATAACCATTGGCACCAAATTGCATAATAGGTGAGTTGAGCTTAATCTGTGATTTTTTTTTTTTTGGCAGCCATTTGCCTATGCAGTTTTTTTATAGTGTTTATTTCAAAGATTGATGGCAGCTGACAGTAGATACTGAAACAATTGATAAGGGCGACTGACATTTTGTCAGCTATCTGGGTGACAGGAATATATTGCTTGCATTTAAACAGTTTTGTGCGAATAAATCATCATTGATGCCAAAATTCACCTTTGGCCCTTTCCAACTGGTTCTTGAAAAGTGACTGGAAGAGGTTTTTCCTTAAGCAGTGAGTAACTTGCTGTAAGGAGCAGATGCTTACTCTGAATCAATTTTTTCTGAATGATATTATTCAAGTATTTAAAGCACTATTGAAGTAGTTGAATTCTGTGACAGCAAAGTTGAGGATAACAGTATTATTCACTCCTTTGTATGCACTATTAAAAAAATAACAATTCAGTGAAGAACTGGGGGTAATTTTAATATTGATAAGAGGGAAGGCTCTGTGCAGTGTATTTTAGATATATTTTTTCTTTGATAAGGTGCTAACAGTCTTTGAAAAGACTGGAGTCTTGCACCTGCCAAGGCTTTCCACCTGTCTGTGATTCTTCAACTGATGCATATTCCAATCCACACAGTGTTATGCAAGTGGTCAGTTTGATGAGCTTTGATCTCTTTGCTTCTTCACTGCATCTCTAAGTCAACATAAACACCTAAATGGCAAAGTTCTCATGTATAAATATTGTGTAGACATATGGAGTTTGCCTTATGTGGGTAGGCAAAAACTGAGATGTGGTTAGTCTTTTTGGATGGCTGTGCTACCTTCAGAAAATTACCTCTGCTGCTACTAATGTAAAATTGTGGGGGTGACAGTGAGTGCATCCCTTAAGGAAAGCTGTTTGGAGTTCTACCTTAAAGAGGACAGAGCTACCTGGAGTAAGTGTGTGTGGCTTGTGACCACTGAAAGGCTGTGGTGTATGCAAGGCGAATTGGTTAACCCATTATGTGGAAGCATGTTGGATGTGAGAGTGCATAAAAGGTGTGGATATTACTGCGTGAGAGTTAGTTAGATTTAGATCTACTAGGATGTGAGATGATGTCATAGGAACTTCTAGGAACTATCTACTTCTACAATGAGCTATGAGAACTGCCTGTTAATCTATCTTGAATAAACTCTCTAAGTTGTGAGCCTTCTGATCAAGCCTTCTGATGTCTGCTGTGCCTGAGCTCTTCTGACTGTCAGTCCAGCGCCCTAGCTTGGTATAAGGGGCTCCCCCTATATGCCATCTGAAGGGCTTTTAATTGCCACCCTGTTTCCCAAAGGAGGCAGTGGCTTAGCCAAGAATAGGTCTGATGGAGTGCTTGTCCCCTGTTTCTGCACAGCTATGCATCTCCATGAGACACTAAGGACATGATTGAAAGTGATGGGACATAGCCAAGTGCTTTATCAAACTGTTCAAATGAGGAATGGGAGAGATCTTTTCCAAGACTTGACAATTGAGTTGCATGTGTTGGAGTTTTTTGCACAATGAAATGAAATGAACATGATTGTTATTATAATTGTCTGTATGTACACTGACAGTTCAGTGACCCCAGATGATTCTCAGGTTGATATGTTGTTTGGCTACCCTGATATCCCCTGGCATACTTTTCACTTCTTGGTACTCTTCTTTCCATCTGAACCTGATGCTGTCATGTAGAAATAAGAAGGCACCTCTCAGAAATATAAATGCAGAAAGAGATTGAATCAGTTCAGTTCCTGAGGCTAGATTTTGGGTAGGCTGCACAAAGGTATATGAAGTTGAAAGGTCATACCCAAACAGTCTATATCACTGCTGATTGTCACTAGGATGGTATCCAAACAAATCCTTGGTGCTGATGGAGCAACAACGAGTAACAGAAACAGGCACGGAGGAGAAGACAAGGATAATTTTGAGCTTAAATACAGCTATTTCCATTGCCACGTTTATTGAAGAGCTGCATGGGATTATTTTAACAGAAATAAATTGAACCAAGATAATTAAGTTTTGCTAATTCATAAAGTCTCTACATCATGCTTAATAGCTCTGGACATGAATGCCAATAGAGCTCTGCTTCTGCAGAATTGTGCTCTATGAATTTCCCCCCCACTC
>VWZD01005949.1:319963-460984 GCA_013396695.1 Sakesphorus luctuosus
CCCATCTCTCTCTAAAGCTCCACAACTTTTCATGACTGGTATTTTTGTGGAGCTCCAGGATAAATCCCTATCTGGGTCCTGCTGTGAACCAGCACATGGAGTATATTTATTGAAAATGGCTTGGCATTTAGACTTTTTCCATTGGCACTAATATGCACCATGCTGGGCTACATCAGGCTGTGTTATATCATGTGACTTGATGGGACTTGACATGACCTGACATGGCACAGTGTTTGTGTCTCCTTACATCAGAGACTAACAGAAATACAGCTTATTAAAGAGTAATAATGCACAAAATACAAAGACCTTATTGCTGCCTCTGATCAGAGGCAGGTAGCACTTGTTAGGTTTCTGGCACACATTTAATTGTGAATTTTTTTGCAGTAAACTCCTATCCTGCTATTTGTAGCCTTATGTAACTATAGATCTGCTGATGGGTCAGGGACCACTTTTTATCATTCCCTTTTGCAAATGTATTGAGAATGCACAATGTAGTAGTTCAGGCATTTTGCCATCCTAAGTGATTCAGTTTATCATTCTGGCCCACACTGTTCCCATTTTGCCCTTCCTTGATCTCTTAATTTGTAGTATTGATAAGTGTGTTATATGTAGTGTGGCTTTCAACTCCTATTTTCAAAGTTTCTTTTTGCATCTCTAATGCTATCCTGTATCTGCTCTGCCATCTTCTTGTAATCTACCCCATGTTTGATACTTAATTAAAAAAGTTGCTTAGGCATGGTGGAGTGATCTTTTTCAAAACTCGTTTTGATTTCTGTAGTTGTCTTGACTATGCACAAACATTGCTTTGAAAACTGAAAGTCTTAAAGAAAGCTGTGCTGCTACCTCACATGAAAACTCTCCACTACTTTTGTGGAAGAAAATACTGCCAAGATGTAATTTTCTAGAGGAATTTGGAGGATAAAGAAAGGCCAGTCCCTCATCTCTGTAAATGAGGCAGGAATGAGGTAGGTTACTGTGTCTGGAGGTGCAACTGCTTTTGATGCTGAAGGCCTGTTTGTCTTCTTCAACTGGAGTTGTCTATTGGTGTTACATATTTTCATCATCATGAGGCACACACCAGCAACAGGGGTGCATATAACATGAAGAAAGACATAAATTTGTCCAGACATCCTCAAGGTTGCGTGTGGGACCAGCAAGGTCAGAGTTGCAGCAGCTTCCCTGAATTTCACACCAACCAGATGTAGCTCCTGACCTGTCCATGCACCCACCCTCTTGTATGACTGTCGAGTGTGTTGATGAGAGATTGTGTTTCTGTGCTGCTGCATCTTGGCAAAACATGAGATTCTCCTGGTAACTGATAATGAAGCAGATATCTAAAGATGTCTTGGATGTCCAAGGACAGGCTGCCATCCATGCTTATCTGCTGAATGCTAGAATGTCAGCATACTAGACCAAACGCTGCTCTATAAAAGTGTGGCTAGATGGCTACGAATCACAAGAGGAAGCCGATTCAAAGTTTTGGAGTTTGGGGGGTTGTTTGTTTTTAAATATGTATGTGGGATTCCTTAAGAAAATTTGACTGGGATCTCTTCTTCTAACCTAGAGATTTTGAAATACTTTCCTGGTGTTGCTGCTGTTTTGGCAACGAGCTCATCACTTCAGATCTACATCCAGGGGTATCTGTGCCCTCTGGCTTTGCCTACTCTGAGGTTAGGTAAATTCAGGTAAGGAGTGGGATATGTTGCACTTATGTTTTTTGTCCCCAAATTAGTTTATGTGTGGAAGAAACTATGGCCTACAGGAATATGGTGTGCACCAAGGTCTTGCGACAGGCTGGAGTCACAGTGCTGCTGAGGTTCTCATTAGCATAGCAGGACTGTTAAGGGTCTCACAGGGCTCCCTTTGCGCACAGTTGAGGTGCTGAGAGGTGCCCAAGGTACTGCATTATATAATTTGAATTTCAGGCTCTTTGATCAGGCTCCTTGACCAGGACTGCATTGCAACCAGGTATGTAGGCTGGATCATCAGCTGTAGTTAACCTCAGATGATTTGGAGTAGGTGCAAGATTGCAGTAATCAAATGTAGGGTAAGTCAGGTGGGTTCAAACCCTGAATGTTTATCCATATATTATTGACTGAGTCCAGTTAGTTATATATAAGCCTAATCTCTGTTTAAGTTCTGTTCAAATCTCATATTTTGAAGAACAAATATATATCAGCAAATATATTACAAGAAATGCTAATAAAAGACACAAAACCATCGTTGCCACCTAGTACTTGGAGGCAAATATAATCACAAAAAGCTGAGTGATGCCTATAGGTGTGGCAGTGGCAGATTAAGTGTGGTGTCTACAAGTCCTGATGTGTGAATGAATGAATAGAAATTCTAGATGCATCTCATGAATAAAGTCTGAGGCTGTCTGAACTACTCAAAAAAATTCTTTGTATGAGTGTAAAACCCCAAAATATTACCATTTTCAGTTTATGAATTTTAAATGAACCCTAAAATTAACACTTGTATCATGGGGGAAAGGGAGGGGGGGGTAGGGAAGGGGAGAAATTCATATTTCAAAGAATCAAAGGAAGAAAACGTGAAGCTGATCTTGTTGACTGCTTCATAAAGAAACTGAGAAACTCACTTTACATACATTCACTTTTTGACATCTTTAAATGGTAATTTCATCTTTCAAATGTCTTTTCATTCTGTGTCTTCATCTTTCTTCTTCAAAACTCCCTTTCAAGATTCTGAAGGTATGTGACTTTTCTTTAGTATCAGCGAAAATGGTTTAGAGAATTATCAGTTCTTATATGGAAGTCAGGCTTCCTCTCTTGAGTTGGGAATATGTAAGAGGGGGAAAACATTCAAAGTCAACTAAGGTAGGATAATTTTAACCTGACACTTTGGCAATCTGAAATTCTGTAATTTTACCCATATGATTATCTTTTAGTCCTCTTGTGCTAGCATATTCCTTGTCAGATAAATAAGGCATAGCATAACGGGGACTTCTGTACTGTTCTTTATCTTAAGAAAATTAGCTATTTCTGCCGGTTGACTATTTAAACCTGCTTCTTCTAAAACTGATTTCAAGTGGGAATTGTAATCTGACTTTTGCACCAAATAAACTGTGGAGCTTCTAGCAATAGTCCTTTTCTCCAGAAGGTCTGGTATCCAAAATGGCAGCAACCAGCTCTGGGAAACATCCAAGTGCTGAAGCCTAAAGTAATTATGAAAAAAATATTTCCATTCTTCAAAATACATGTGCTGGATTTGGATTTTTAAATGCTTGTAACCTTCTGCATTAGAATATAGTTGTTTCCTCATAGTCTGTTTTTCAGACTTCCACATAGAAAAGCCATATAAGTGTGGAGTGGAGTAGGTAAATTAATAGTAATTTGGTTTTTCCTTTCAGAATTACTCAGATCTATCCTACCACCCTCACTACACTCCAAAGGTCTGCTGTGGGTACTGCTCTGCCTCACCTGCTTCTTTAAGGTTATCCTTCTGTGCTTATTCATGGAGCAAAAAATTACATTTTTCTTTGCTGTGACAGGGTAAGGACATCTGTGGCAATGAGATCTGAGCTATTTGGTGTATTGAAGTATTTCTGGTAATTGCAGTACCTGCTGCTAGACTGTACCATACCAGCCGTGGAACATAGCAGTGTGGGATATGGACTTTTGAAATTTCAAAGCAGGTACTGTTGTCATCTGAAATAAGAACAGCTGCAATTATATTGTGACAAGTGATAAGAATTTTCTATTTCAGGAAACATTTGCTTACACTTGGGATGTGTTGATCAAAAGCTCTGGGGTGAATCGCAGTCTTCCTTCTGGACAAATTTTTGTCTAGACAGCAGGGTATTATTCCTCGTGCCTAGCAGTGAGTACTGCAACTTTTATATTACCCAATTTTGAATTAAAATGAATGGTTGAAGTTATAATTATTGATGCACTGTTCTTTCTTGTTTGCATAAACGTTATGTTATTGCATGTCTAGAGTATACTTTAATTATAGAAACTCTACATTCTATTAATCTTAATTACCTCTGCTTCATTACTTGAAAGTTGGAAGTGGAGTTAAAATAAAAACATTTGAGAAAACATATGTTTCTAATTGTCAAATGGCCAGTGGCTTCAATGGAGGTACACAGCTACCCTGTGGAACATATAGAACTGTGGAATAAACAGCTTGCGGGGGTTTTAATGATTTTTCCCAAAGTTAGCAGGAATTTTGCCTTGCCGTTTCCCAGTGTTGATGAAATAGGCTATTCAGATCTTATGTAACTTGATGTATGTCTGAGAGAAGGACAAATGATAATTATTGTCTTGGAGTGACTTTTTGGAAAACCATTCTCAAATATCCTTAAAACTAATGTGTTAATTTAAGGTGAACCTTATATTGACTATCAGCATCCGAGGAATTGTCTCTCTATCAAAACAGATATCTATCTCCCTCTACTCTGACTTGATGCATTCCAAATTGTATTTTTATCCATCAGCACATGTTCTCTCTACTGCCAACATGCCTGTAACCTTGGTGCAATCTTGTCTGTCCTAACTTGTCATGGTTTATGGCTTCCCAAAAACACTTGTGCCCATTTAGTCTGTGCAATACATGTCTGTAAACAAGAAATGATGTGATGGAAGTAAGTTCATCTTTCCATTGGCTTTCACCAGTTTCAAGGAGTCACCTTCTTGTTGCTTTCAAACTTCTCCAGATTAACCCTCTCTTCCTCCCTGCTCTGTCTGGATCTATAATGTGGTATAGTAATGTAGATTATTAGTATTCAGAATAGGTCACATGATATCCTTGCATGGTAATTCAATTTTAAGAAATGGCTTTACAGAGTTGTGGTGTAAAGTGTGCTATAATTTATTCCAGCCATATTGAATTGTTTTGCTCAAATTTTTGGGTTTTAATTTTTAATCCTCTACTTTTGGCAAACAAAAACACACCTGCTGTTTTAGTTAGCAGTTTCATCTACCTGAAATATAAAGGTACTAAATTTCATAAATTATTATCACCTATTTCTGATATCATCACTTTAAACAAAGTACTAGTGTTTTCAGGGCAATGATAATGATTGACCAAAAGAAACAGTTCCTACACATGCACAAAGCTCGAAGAAAAGTGACATGTGCCATTCCAGCTGCAAAAGAGGATGCATTTGTTTTCACTTGTGATAGCAGATGTACAGTCTGCTTCCTAGGACATTAACTGTAAAGGAAAAAGCATATTCGAGAATGTTGTGAAATGGTTTCTGATTCTTTCCAGTAAATTGCAGTGGAAATGAAGGCACAGGTTTGTGACTCTGCTGTTCCAAGGACACCCCACAGGGGACCATGAAGCAAAATCCAGTGAATTTACTAGGAGTTTTTTATGGGTTTCATCAATAGTCATTGGGTCAGCCCCTAAAACTGAGGGTTCTTTTACTGGGGAAATACAATTTTTGAACAACACTACATGGGAATGTCAGATTTTTGCTTACATTAATTATTCTGGTTTTAAACTTTAAGATAATAAAATAGATTGGGGGTTATCTGTGTATCTGCTCAATCTATTTCATAATGAATTTTAAAATAATTTGAAGTGCTATAGTGACAAATGCTTTACCCCTTCAGAGAGACTTACCTAATGTACTTTTCAGGATTGATAAATAGAGCTTGCACTTTTTGACATCAGGCCATTCCCTTGAGTGAATTTTAAGTTACATTGTATTCACTATGGGGCCATCTTCTGGTCAGTTTGCTGCTATAAATAAGCATGCTATTTATAATTGTATGGAATACAAAATGTGCATTAGAAACATTTATGGTATCTACTGTAAGTGCTAATTAAATTATATGGTGACTATGTGCCTAACCGATTTAAATATGTTGAACACTTCACAATATTATTATAAATAAATGAACATATGCTCTCTTTTCCCTTGCTACCACTCTTTGTCATTATCTTTGTTAAGCACCTTAATTTTAATTGACTTCTCTGCAAGGCAAACATATATCAAAATTCAAAGCTCCATCCAGAATCTGAAGCTTTCTGGCTGCAAATATTATCTTCTATAGTCTTTCATTTTTCCTGATCAAATTACTCCATTGCAAAATAATTCATGTTGTATACAAAGCAAACAGTGATAGATCATGTGTGCCAAAGTTGTACTGAGACTTTGACGTTAAATCACGAAATTTTTTCCCTGCTTGTCTACCTAGTTTTTCTTTTAGTTTTCATGAATGGAGACCAAGTTTAAAAATGGAGTTATTTCAATGATACTGTGCAAAGAAGAATGTTCCCTTGGTCTTAGAAGGTACTTGCAAACTTTTGGAAGGTCACAGACATGTCAGTCATGATCCGTTACCTGTCTTTCTCATCCATGGAAAATATCTAACTGTAAAGCTATTTTCAGTCTTTTAGTATGTCCTATGTTATGTTCAGCCCAATTTCTACCCCTCAACAATTGTTTCCAGTTTGCAAAACCAACAGTGAATGGTCTTGCAAAACTCTGAAGCCAGATTACAGATTGAGCTATTCATAATTGTTGAAGGCACGTTTTCTTTCCAAGCATGTGCAATAGTTACAGCCTATTCTTTCTTCATATATGTGGTCATCTGTGCAGTTTCAGCAGCATAATCACTTTTTCTGTATGACAAGTGTTTACGGGTTAACATGGTTATTAATAGCATTACCCGTAGCTTGCACTAGAGGCAAAGCATAAAACACTTCATGGAGCGATTCCTGCCCACTCCATGCTTTGCATTCAGAAAATAGTAACTGAAAGAAGTTTGAGATTGTGAGGGTATTTATATAGAAAAATGGCCTCAAAATGATGATGATTATTATTGCTGTTATTATTGTTTGTAATTACATGTGTTAATTCAGTGGTGATATTACAGGGCCCTGCCCTTGGCCCAAGAAAACACTGAAAAAAATACAAATATTAAAGTCCCATCAGTCATTATTTGAAGAAAGGCATCACAATAAGATTGATTCTAAACATTCAAACCTGCTCACTAGGGATAGTATGTTGCCATTAAAGCCTGTAGGAAATCCCTGTGGATTGGTTTGTAATTTGACTGAAGAATTCTTTAACTAGGGGTGGTCCCATGGTGTAATGGATAGCACTCCGGACTCTGAATCCCAAGGTTGTGAGTTTGACTCTCAGTAGCGATCCGTCCCCTGGCAGTTAAATGCCTCCCTGACATCCGATCCCATCAGATCTTGGATGCTCAGCAGGGTCAGCCCCAGTTAGTATCCGGTGCTGGAGACAAGTCCCAAGGACTTCACTGTCACTGCCCAAACTTGCTGGGCCGTGGCAGATGGACCTTAGGACTTAAATAGTGGGGCCAGTTCTGCGCACGCTGTGCCTCAACTAAAAAATCCACTGCACAGGCTCGAAGGACACACCCACATGGGGAGAGACCTTCCCAAATCTTTGTTTGCAAAGTTTGGACATACATACATGCATACACTTTAACTACAGACTTGCTACAGGAGGGAGAAGGTGGCAACATTCTACACAGATGGACAAGGACCATCTAGATTTGATCTTTCTTATTTTCTACCACTTTCACCATCCATTTTCCTTGGCAGTTCTCTAGAGTACTGCTCCTTCTCTTCTTGTGTTTCCTTGTATTAGGACCCTGTTTTCTTGGCCTTGTTTCTCTACTCTTTCACATCTTGTTCTCTGTCTCTGACTTATAACTATGAAGTTACAATCCAGACTGCCATCCCAACCTGTCATCTTTGGAAGAGGTTTGGTCCTATTTCAGATGTCTTCCCCAGTATGTCTGAGGTCAACTGTCCTGACTATTGTTTCTTTCCATCATTCAGTCTGCACTGTCTTGTGCGTTGAAAAGTCTGCAAGAAACCGCCCACTATCATCATCTGACTTCTCTTCTGATTGTAATACTAAGCAATATTGGAAGGAGATTCTGCACTAGGAAGATCTCGTGTGCTGTTCTACCTGGGTGGGAGTCAAGTCCTGAAGAGTGTAGTCTCTTGGTTGCTCCAGTATCAGTGTATCCTAAGAGTTCTTGCCTCTAAGTGTTAATAGCATGGATTTGCTTTATGGGAAACAGAACTGTGCTGTAGGCTGAAGGCTGTTGTTATCAGCAGATTGGATTGCTGCCGCAGGAACAACAGGAGTCAAGGTGACTGCTCCATGACTACAGGTGAGGGAGCACAGGCCTCTGGCAATATATTTCCAGTCATACTTATCAGGTATGAAGTATTCAGAAGGAGGATGGGGAGTGGGGTATAATACACAGATAATAGAAAAGTACAATGAATAATGATTCAACTATTGTTTCTACCTGCCAAAAACATCCTAATGAAAACCTTTCTATCAGCAGTTTTGCCAGATGATTTTACAAACAAATATTCCTCAGAAAGCTTCCTGCAACATCTTCCTTGTCATGTCATCAGATTTTGCCAAAGAATCCTCATGAACATAAACTTCTTGCCTCCTGAGAGCTTGCAAAAATGCACAGCTTGTCATCACCAAAGCATCCTATTATTGTAAAGGCCTAGCTAAAGCTGCATCCTGTTATTATGAAATCTAGCTAGAGCTGCATGCAAAAATTCATGTACAAACCTCTTTTGAACACTACAAAAACTCAAAAAAGATACCTTGGAAATTAGGTGGGTTGTGTGAAGAAAAGAGAGAGAGTACCAGGTACCACAGCTAAGAATCTCTCTCCTACTTACCCCCCTTATCTCACCTTCTCATCTTCTTTCTCCGCCAAACAAGCTGCCTGCCATCAGAGACTGGGGATTTGCTGGCCTGAAGAAAACTGAGGTCTGCCATGCTACATGCATGAGTTCTGTCTCTGCTAAATCAAGACCTGGCCCTGCTCGGCTTGGGGTAGCCTACGACACAGCTTTACGTGAGCAACAGATCCACAAGGATCTGCACTCCAGAGAATGGGGACCAGCCGTGTTGCACATGTGAGTGGCGAGGGGCCAGGCATCACATCTGCATTTCAAAGACTGCTGCCAGACCCCTCTGGAGCCACAGAGATTAAAAGCAACAGAGAAACAGAGAAAAAAGGGTAAAAAATGCTTTCCTCCCTCCAACACTAATTTGGCAACAAATGGTAACTTTTTGGTGGTAAAATTCTTTCTCTGCTTCTAAAAGCAATCTTAGCATTTTTCTGACCTGTTCTTATTTCCCCTCTCTCTCTGAATTTCTTAGAAATTAATTAATTAATAATAATAAGGGTGTATTGTTTTGAATTTTAATTTTGTTCGGGAAAATATTCAAATCTAAATTCCTTCTGCAATAATTAAGCAGATTGTAATGGGGGCAACAGAGTGAGTCTTCTGTCTTTGGTAGCTCTTGAATGTTCCAACCCAAGAAAATACATATGTATTCTGGGGTTCTGAATAAACTTTCTTTATAAGTATTAGATTTTATTGACTGAAGGTGAAAACCTTGCTATGTTGTAACAAAAGCTTAAGATCTAGAAAGCCATGCAGAAGGAATTCTGGATCTTGTGTGAAAAGTCATGTTCCCTTTGTCCTCACTTTAAACCTTCCTTAAAAAAGGTAAAAACTGCTCTTGTCTCATATGGGATTGTCCTGCTGTATGGGTTGACCCATCTTTCTTTTTTTTACACCTTATGGCAATAATTTTGCAGGGATAAAAAGAAAATTATACCATACCTACTTTGATTTCCCCATGGTGTTCTGTAGCTGGGGACTAAGAAACAGCAGTGATCACATTATTTGTTAGGCTTAATTAATGCAACAGCTGTGTTCCAAAATAAATAAGAAAAAACTGCCGTACTTACCAATGCATTAGTGGAATAATACTGTGAAGGTGCAGATTATGATGATCTAGATGACTGGAAAATTAGGGGGACTATTGTTATTTCCCTGTGTCTGTATAGTTTTTTCCAGTTCACAATGTCATTTTTTGTGCTCCTCCATTACTTTGGGTTACCTTGAGTCTTACCACTGAATGGAATTCTGTGTTTGGGATTTCTTTCAGGTTGCAAGTCCTTTGTTCTTGCTCATTGTCTCTTAATTTTTCTATGCTGCTGTTGAATTGTTTCTAGAAAGGATTTTTACCGGTCACAGAAGCAGATCTTTTCAAGGAAGCAGTTGCCAACATAAGCATAAGGTGACCTTTTGGGCATTTACTGAACGAAGCGTGATGGTTTTTTCTTCATCACACAAAACAGAGGAAAGGACAAATTTATGTACAGGTAAAACACTTGCAAAATATCTGAGGAGTAGAAGTTATAAAGATAATTGTTACAGAGTGCCTGGAGGCAAATGAGAAGATGAGAAAAGGAGGGAGAATTGCAGCTCTCAAAGCAGTGGCAGTTCTGATGTTTTTAGCTAGCAATATCTCAATAAAAACTTAGTGGTATGTTTGTGTGTGTGTGTGTGTGTGCGCGCACCCATGGAGGTAATGCAGTGGAGATTTAAGCAAAAAATATTTTTCAACAGGTTAGTATAGTTATTCATTCCTAGATATACTAAAGAGAGAAGCATCTTTGTTTATTAAATTTTGGGGGGTGAGGAGGGAGGAAAAGGGTGATTACCTTCTAAAGGAACTTAAGAACTTGTAATTCTTTCTTTTCATGTGCAGATAGATACATGTCCCTCCTTGAAATTATGGGGATAGCCTGGGAAAATCTTCATGGTGGACAGTTGTACCAGTGCAGTGTGCTTCATCTTTTGGTGTCCTGCAGTGTCAGGCTTGGTGCTGGCACTGTCACCGTTTGCACAAGAGGGGTAAAAATAGTTATAAAGCCAGGCAGTAGGATGGACACAACATCTTGTGTACCTACTATCCTTAAGGTTGTAGCCACCCATCTCTGAGAAGAAACTAATGTTGACAGCGTAAATGATGTCTTCATTGAGGTAAATGAAGTAAGGAGGAATAATTAGATAAGCAGTAGTAGCAAAGAACAAAACCAAATAAGCATCAGACAAGTAGAAGCCCATGGCCCTTTTATAGTATTTCTATTATTCTTATAAATATCTTTCAGCAAACAAAACAGCAATGAGAAGAATAAGGTAAGTTTTTCACATGTACATGTGCAGCCTACAGTAGTCATGGCAAAAGAAGTGAGTAAGATATCTCAACAAGAAGGTTGTTTCCAGAGCTAATCAATTATTCTGTGGGGATTTTTTTCAGGCTAGAATCACACAACGCTATGAAAGGCATTGAAAAAAAATTATGTTTAAGAATTTCGTGCTCCTACATCAAGAGTCCCCTACACTATGATACCAGTAGGTTACAGGAGGTCCCTCTCAAACACTATGTTTAAATGGATGTTTTCTTCTGGTATCCAGAGGCTGAGATCCAGAGCCCCTTTACATTGTTCTATAAATCATTGTCCCAGAGGAAAAATACTGGTTTGCACCAATTCATCTCTGATGAATGCAATTTAGGGACACTTGAGCAGAAGATTTTAGGGGCCGTACCTTCTAATAGAAGTAAGTATGAATCTCAAAGAAGTAAAATCTTCAGTTGATCAAAGCCATATAGAGTTCCAAAAATGGAAAAAAATATGAGATTACAGTATTCAATATTTAATTTGCAATCTGGTTTTAATAGGACAGTGTTGTCTTCATCTTTCATACCCGCATGGAAGCTGCAAAAGTTGAAAACAATAGAAGAAAATTATTGTAAAATTATTTCCATGCTGACATTCCCCCAACCTGGCTGAAAATATAAGGATAATTGTTGCTATGTTTTTCATTTTCAAAGCAGGGAAATTCTGGGGTCCTCTAGTCTCAAACTTCTGATTGACACAGTGTCCACTACTGCAGTGCCTGAGCCTTTCAGCAGTGTGTTGAGAGATGTCATGGATGCTTGTTACATGTTTCATCCTCTTTTCTTTTCTCTGCTTGCCTGGGTTTTATTAGATTTCTATATAGTATACCTATGTCCAATTCATTAAGGCAGGTTGAAATATAGTTTTCTCTTGGAAGTCTGCAGAAAATGTTGAAGCTTCTGATAGAGTCGAAAGTGTTGATGCTGCAGGGTTGTACTTCACAACCTTGTAAAGCCCCTCAAGGAAGATGTCTCCTGCAAAAAATGAGATTTACCCTTTGCAAAGACAGTTCCTCTGTGCTTGAGGAGTAGCAGTGGCTCAAGTTTTACACGGTACCACCACTCCTGGATATCTTTCTACATGAGCCCCTATTTGCATCCATGGCCTAGTGAATCTCAGATCTTCATATTGTATCTTGCAAGTACTGAGATGGTAGAGGGTGACTGCTGCAGGATATAATTTCCTCTGCATATGTAAAACAGGCGAGCAGCCTCCAGCCAGGCTGAAAACTTACTGCAAAAAGTCTTCAACAATGAGAACACTTGTTCCTAGCGCTGGAGACACTGCGTGCCATGATCAATTACTTCTTGTTTCTAGAAATAACAAACCTCTTTTGGTAAAAATTGTGAAAAGTGGTCTTTTTGATGTGTTGCATGTAGAAAAAAAAGAAAGCACAAAATTGAACATTCTGTCTAGTTTCAGCAAAATCATGAATAGCATTGAGTTCTGGTTTTGTGCTTTACAGTTTATATAAATTCACTATAGCCCAAGTCTTTCTATCTTACCATGTAAAAATTATAGCTATAACAAATATGAAAACATTTATTCGTTTATTTGAATGTATTTTTGTTTCCCAAGAGAAAGTATTTTGGAGCAGGCTTCATAGATCACCTTGATTCAGCTCTAACTATATTAATTTTAAAATGTTTGCTGTTCTAGACATTTCAGCTTCCTACAGTCTGAGTTTGCCTGCTGTGGATATGGCTCTGGTTGCATGGATCATTGAACAGAGAACAGATATGCCCTTCATTGCTCTCCTGTAATAATCGGTAGGGAAGTTGTAACTTTTGTTTCCCTGTGATGAGGTTCTCAAAAATACAAACAAGTAAACAGGCAAACTTAAAGCTTTTCGTAGCTCATGGGAATAGATGCTCTCTGAATTATCTTGCTGACCCATTCTCATTGTAGGTACTTAGGATTTGAGCCCCATGATGTTTGATCATGGAATGGGTTCACATTTAAAATTTGCATCTCTGCTGTTTTCAGTTGTTTATTACTGGGCATTTACATTCATTCACTTGAAGTCTACAGACTCCAATTTTCATGCCTAGGAAAAGAAAACACATGGAAAAGCAAAGTTAGTACCCATGTACACCTAAACTTAATGAATGTCAAATACCTTTTACACTTCTTTTTGCATCCAGTATCGATTCTTTCCTTCAAAACCTTCATATAGGCATGGTGGCTCTGATGATACTATCTTAAACAGCAAACATTACTTAATAGCTCTAATGAAATCTCATCAAGCAACTGATCCCTAAAAGGTGTCTTCCTTGCTAAGTGCATGAAAAAATTAATCCAGTTGTAAATCAAACAAATTAGTTGCTCTTTATTCTTTTGATATTATTGTGCTACTGATAAAACCCTCAAGAAGTGGCATGTCTTTCTAAGTGTGTGTTTGTCATTCAAAAGAGAAGTAGTCCTGTCTTATTTTAAATAATGAAACAGTTTGCTTTTATGGGCATCTTTGTGGTGTTCTGCACCACTTTATGAGTGGCACAAGGCAGCCTCTTCTGTAACTAATGTCTCTGTAACCCTAAAGGCGTTTTCTAAAAGAAAAAAAATAACTCAGATATGACAAGTAAAACCATGTTATGAGATTGCATGAAAAATCAGTGATACAACTATCATCGGGCAGCCTACATTTCTACTCCTCGTGTCTCTCTGCTATTCAGCTAACAAAACAGTTTGGTTCACACTGCAGTGGACTCTGGCAATATTTCTGTAGATTAAGAGTGAGGCATTTTCAGTAGCTTTAGAGCTGGGAGATCTAATACAGAGTTAAAATTGCTCTGGATGGGTAAGTGCAGAATTCGTCTGCCAGGAGTGAATTTAGGTAGGTTTTGCTTATGGGGTCACTCTCAAAGCTCTCACTTCTGCAGGGATATATGACTTGGTCTTGCTTAACTTTAGCAGCAGTCTCTAAAGTCACATTAATCTGAGCTATATAGACCACTTCTTATAGCAGCAACCTTTTCATAGTTGAAGACTGAAAGACCTTTGGCCTTGCAATGGCTTATTAAATGGTTACCAGCGCGAATTTTAGACCACTGGATTTTAAGGTGTCATTCCAGATTCAAGTTACCAAATAAGTTTAGTCCTGCCACCCAGCTGGGCGGCTACAGTAGTGAGGGGGCCACCTTGAGAAGAAGGGTTGCTACTCTGAGCCCAATGTGTTCCTGTGTGAACTAACTCCTTTTTCATACTGCCCCTTGCAGCAGTGAAGCACAAAAAGTAAATGTCATGCTGGCTGTCACTGTAGCTCTTCCATACCCAGCCAGCCTTGTGACAGCAAGCTGTTAACCAGGATGTTTGGTTACTAGAGGAGAGGAAGCCAACAAAAGCAGTTTTCACATGATGCTGTACCTGGGAGCAGAGTGGAAATGTGCTGTTTGTTAAGACAATCTTCTGGTTTGAAAACAGAAGTAGGAAGAAAACAGGGGAAACTGCATAATTTTGAAGGCTAACTGCATTAAGAGAGTGAATGTTGCAGTCAAATATTCCCTGCAGGGCTTTTGCATTACGCCGCCTCGCAAGCTGAGATGGATTTTTTCTTCCCTTTTCAGAAAGACGTGGTAGAACCTCCAGAGCCCAGATGCACACAGGACTTCAGGAATACATGGTGATGCCTGCTCCCAGTTTTCTTTCCAAGCACAGTAGCAGGTTGGTGTAGTGATAGCTTTGATCTTGTGCCTATTCCATTCCGCTTGACATGCAAGGTCTTTGTTATTGCTTTATAGCTTCAAGTCATGCACAAGCAGTGCAAGGGCCAGTGCTCAGACTGCCTCATGTAGAGATGTGCAAAAACATATCCTCCTTCCCCACCTACTCCCTTGCATGGATTGTTGTACACGTCCGTCATACGTAATCTCCAGCTGGCAGCTCAGCCACATGTAGCCGCTCGCTCACTTCCCCTCGTGGAATGGGAGAGAGAATCAGAAGGGTAAAAGCAAGGAAATTGGTGCGTTAACAATAAGTTAATAACTGAAATAAAATAAAAATAATAGATTTTAAGGAAAAGGAAAATAACAAAAAGAGACAGAAATAAAAAAAAGTGATGCAAATGAAAAATAATTGCTCACCACCAGCTGACCACTTCCCAACCTGTTCCCAAGCGGCAGCCCTGCCTAGCTTTCCCTTGAAGTTCATAGGCTGAGCGTGACATCATATGATATAGGATATCCTTTGGCCAGTTGGGGTCAGCTGTCCAGGCTGCATCCCCTCTCATCACCTTATGCATCCCCAGACTGCTTGTTGGGCAGCATGACAAGCTGAAAAGTCCTTGAATTAATTTAAGCACTGCTCAGCAACAATTAAAACATGTTATCAACATTATTGGCATCCAAAATCCAAATCACAGCACTGTGCAACTACTAGGAAGAAAATTCACTCTATTTCAGCTGAAATCAGGACAGTATCCTTTAAATAACACCAAGAGTAGTGATAGGAAAATGATAGCACATTTTAATCATGGAAGGCTCAATAATAAGGCTCTCTCCAACTGACATCACTCTGAAATCTTAAGGAGCAATTTAATTATTGCCCTGGCCTGTATCCAGATCTAGCGCCTGTGTTCTAGCAATGGCATTGTTGTAATACCACTAGTGACTGTCATAGCACAGTGACCCCAGCTCTAAACCTTAGCACTGGGTTTTGCACGTTCAAGTCCAAGAATGTGAGAAGCAGTGAGAGTGTGTTTGAAATTATGCAGCCATCTACAGAGCCTACATCATGGCTTTTGTCGTGCTGAACACTCTGGGTCAGGAAGAAATTATGCTGGGTTTGCCCTGAAAATACTGTGGCTAATGACATTATGACTGAACCTTTTAAGGAAAAAGCTCAATTTTTTTAAACTTCACTTTTTTATTCTCTCTCCCAGCCTGCTGCACATTTTTCACCAATAGTTCAACTAAAAGACAAAACAAAGAAAGCAAAACTCAAAAGGGCTAAGCTTTTATGGTTCTTTTACTGTAACAATTAAATTACTACAGCGCTGTATTGTGCCAAATGATGTCAACATTGAGGCTGTGGTGTGAACCTCTCTTTTGGGAGTGAAACTAGAAATATAAATCTTGATGAGGGAAGAGTTCAAATCATTGTTATCTGTCCATTTTCACAGAGAAAATGAACACAGAAAAGCAATATTTTTATATATTTCTGGTCTCCTAGTTTGAAGCAATCCTGTCTTTTGCTACTTAAAATGTTCTCTGAAAACAATAAACCAAAATAACAATAAAAAGAAAAAATCTCCAAGCAAACAACAGTCTGTTATGAAAGGAGTTTATTCCATTTACACTCTATTTTTCACTGCTATTAATTTTTCTATTAATTTTTTCCAAGGAAGAAAGTATTCCTCTCTGCAGCTCTTCCCTTGAACAAGTATTTTTCCATATACTTATATACTGGAAATCTCAACAAGAATGAAGTAGCACTGAATAATGCACACAAGGACAGCAGCAATCAGATCCTAATCCCAGGTGGAGGTTTTGGGTACTAATTCAATATGAATAAAATATGAAAACAAGGAATGCTGCTTTTACCACCTGCCTATGAGTTTTCCCATTAATCATCAAATTCTTGTTTGTATTCAGAGTTATAGCCCACAGATAGGGAACTGACTTAAGCATGAGCTGTGATGCAAAATAAGAGGAATTCAACTTAAATCATCATGTACCAAATGTACCTGCCTGTCTCAGGGCACAGCCTAAACCAATTACGCCCTGGTTTCTGCAGCTCTGGCACCTTATCACACCAGTTTGTAGTCTAACAGTTTTGATCACCCAGAGTTGCAAAACCTAAGGTCTCTTCACACTTAAACACTTCCCTCTCAAGTCATGTCCTCATGACATCAGGAGGACTTTGAGAGGAATGCACTAAATCACAATTATTTGTCCTCTATGTGTCTTGTCCTTTTCAGGTTTTGGAATTGTCTAAGCATCTTAAGGTTAAGTAAGAAAATTCTCTGTAAAAATAAGTCTCTTCCTGTCTCTTTGCTTTTTTACATCATGTTCTCTCCATTATTTGCTTTTCACCTGGGAAAATCACACTATTTACAGATTATTTTAATTTCTGAGGCAGCTTACTCAGTGCCAGTGAGGTTTGGTTTTGTCTTTCTTCCTTCATCTTTAAAAATATTTATGTTACAAGCATTGTTGGACATATGTCTTAATTGTATTGTATAAATTACAAGACTTCTCCATAGAGGGAAACATACTGCAGAGTTAATGTGCTTTCATATTTTCACCTCAGGGCTACATTTGATCCACACTGTTGTGACAGCCACACTGGCCTTACCAGCTAAATGAATCTCTTCCTCCTGATATGAGAAATTCTTCCTAGTCATTTCAATACATGGCAAATACCAGCCATGATTGTGTAAGAAATACATATTTCTTCAGTATTATTAGTGTGCGATGCAAGGTCATAACAACCTTGGAGAAGCATAACAGTGAGGAAGCTTCAAGAGCAGAGAATCAGTGAAGGATTGAGTAATAGCCAAGAGCACTCAGATTCCACTGAGGGACTCCTCAGGGTTGAATTTGGAGAGATGGGAGAAAAGCAACACAGACGATCATGACTGGGGAGAGCAGACATAGGGAAAGCAGATCTGAGACTGTATTCATCCAGACTGAAAAGTCTTCTCTGTTGAGAAGGAGCTGCAGAAACACTGCTTGGTACAACTCTAAGTGAGGAAGGCAGAGAAAAGTTTGGTCTTAGCACCTGACCTGCCAGATGTACCTAGGAGACATGGAGGGGATTTGAATCCTCAGTAGCATTTGACATCTTCTGGGGGGAAAAAAGGCACAAAAAAAAAAAAACAACAAAAAAACAAACAAAAAAATCCATCCAACTCTTTTTTCAGTAAAGACTTTTTAATGTTTGTTCTTCTTTTTCAACACCATTAGTTGATTAGTGGTGCTGAGGGGATGCTGGGTGTGGAATGAACACCAGAGCAGAGGAGAGTAGGACAGGGTTCATTCAGCACCCTATGTGATTATCCTGCATTTTTTCTCCTCTCCCATAACAGACATGGCTCCTGTGTTGCTGTTTTGGTGAAGCATTTGATATAAATTTTGGGGTCCTTTTTATCAAGTCTCTGCAGACATAGGTATGTGTAATGTCCTCAGTTCACATTTTCAAGTTTAGCTCCAATGATAATGGGGAGAACTTTTTTTAACAGTATTTTTTAAAAGTGGAGATTCTGCTCTAGTTGTGCCATTGGGTCAGCAGGCTCCCGCAGAGCTGCAGTGTCTGCCACCACACAGAGATGTTTCTCTACAACCAGGAGGGACCTGGAGTAGATAAGGCCCTCAGAAGATTTTCAAGCAATCTCAGCAGGGTGGTTTCCTCACTGCCACACTCCTGCTCCTAGCCCAGGGGATGCTCCATATCAGTAGAGACTCACTGACACTCACAGGATTTCTTCAGAAAGCAGGAAGGAAAAACACTCCTATCAAATGTGCCAGTTTTTTAGGTTTGAAACCATGTTCAGCCACTGTAACTTTCTCCATCTTCTGCTTGTTTGATGTCAAATGTTTCACTTGCACTTTATGATCTGCAGGAAATCCTGTATTACATTGAAGTTTTGAAGAGCACCCATCTTCAGATTCTCCTCAAGAGGTCTCATCTATCTCTGGTTCTCTCTGCCCTTTTGAAAACACAGATGTGTTCTTAAAAGCCACACTAATGTGAGGTTCACTGGTGCACCCTCTGTTTCTAGTATTTTTTAATGGTAAATTAGACTTGCTTTGTAATCATAGTGGAACAAGGAATGAATGAAGTACAACATGGGGAAGGGTTTTGTCCCAGTTTGTTTCTCCAGAGAGGTTTGCAGATGATACAAGGTTTAAAAAGATCAAGAATATTGATCTTCATTCTAAGCCTCTGAAAAAATGAAACTGGTTTATGTTTTGTGGAAATCTGTCAAGTAGAATGACATAAAAAAAAGATAACTGTTTTATATCTTCAACCTTATTTTGCTGAAAGAAAGCATGGGAAGGCTTTTTGGAGGGTTATTTCTTGGTTCATTTGTTTTTCTTAGCTTAGTCTTGCATTTTAAAAATTGATGGGATGGATTGTTTTAATGTATGTGTTTTATCTTCTCATCTACATGAGAAATTCTAAGCAAGTAAAACTCAGGTAACAGAAAAGTGAGAGCTGATTAGACCTGCTTGTTAGGTTCTGCTTGATTCTAGTGACTGAGAAATGCTTGGGGAAAATTGTATTAAGATTCCTTGCCTTTGCATTTAAAATTAATACATTATCCATACTGGAAATGTTAGTGTCCTTCAACAGTACTGGGAAGGGCAATATCAGCTTTACAGGTGGTGCTAAATAGAAAGGGACTTAAACACCTTCATTTCTTAACCCTGCTGCCTCTTTTCTCAAGGACAATCTTCTATTATTTCTCAGTTAAATCAAGTTTATCAGAGGGGCAATTAAATAGATTCTTCTGCATGCAGGCATGATATTACAACATGGTTTTGCTTTTTTGTCAAACTTGGGTTTGCATTGCTGGTAGACCACTTCTTTCTGTGGCTGTGCATATGCCAGATGATTCTCCAGCACTATCATGGAAAAAGCTTTTATTGTGGTTGTGCATGGACCTTCCTGTTTCAGCATCACTGAACTCCAAGTACCTCACTGGCAACTTTGAACATAAGGAAAAAAATAAAATCTGTAGTTTAAACTGTAGGAAAGATGCAATCTATCTCAAAGCCAGGACTTGAATGCTTTCTAATTATTCTCCACCTTTCTTGGGGTTTGTTTGGAGTATTATTTTGTTATTTAAATGAAATTAAATTTTATTGTTGAGATGAATCTTGTGGAAAAAACCCCCTTGTTAAAATGGCCTTGAAGAAAGCAGTGCTGAACATAAAAAATTATTTCTGCATAGCTAGGGGGGGATTAATGTACTTGCCTTGAGCTCTTGCATTAGTATTCTCAGCTATTAAAAACCAAAAATCATAGGGTTTCAGTTCGGTTTGTTGGGTTTTTTTTTCTTTTGAGTGGTTTGCCTACCTCTGAGTGACATGCTTACTAGTTAGAATTAAAAAAGCTATTAATTTTTACCTAATTTATTTCTACCCCTTTAGGCTCTTACTTTCTCATAGGAAATAAGGAGGGCTCTCAGTGGCTGTATTATATATATTTTCTTTTTTGTTCCCCAAACAGGCTGAAGCTGTAGTGGCTGGGCATAGATCCTGACTCTGAACCCAGACTGACCCACTTAATACCAAAAGCTCATGTAGGTCTCAAAAGCCTTTTCTTTGGTCTGCTACATGTGTCAGTAATGGAGAGATTTTTCCATTTTCAAGGGGTGAAACCAGGTGAACAAACCATCTGACCAAAAAAAATGAGAATGAGGCCTCTTCTGAGGATTTTTTCCCCCTCTCTCTTTTACAATTGCAGCATTTGCTCCCTGAACTAGGTTAACTACTTGAGGGACCTTTTATTATAAACTGCTGCTGCTTCCCAATGGCAAAATGTGAGTAGCTCAGAGAATGGTGAAGACAAAATATTTCATATACAATATACAAATTTACAAGAAAATTTGAGTTAGCCCATTATTTGGATACCCACTTACAAAATACAGAGGCTTTTACTTAACAGGAAGAAAAATGCTCATTGTCACTCCCTGTATGCTTGTGGTTGTTGTGATATACATAATTCCTGCTAGGTTTTTCCTTTCTTTCTTATTCTTCTGTCTAGGAAAATATGAGGGTATAGTAGTTGTGAAGGCCAACATAAAGGTGATGGTCTGTGTGTTGCAGTGATGTGGTATCTGCCATTACCCTCACATGATTGTAGTGGGTGTGATGGTGGGAGTCCTACTCCTATATGGGCATGACCACCTGAAGAGGACAGGGCAAGAAAGACAAAATTTGCTTTCAGGTTCCTTAACATTGATGTTTGCGTGTGGCAAAGAAACAAGCCGAAACACACTCACTGCCATTCTGTTCTTCAGCCTCAGCTCACTTAACCTCCCCCAAGAACTCTTCCCCTTAATCTTAGCTACCGAAGCTCTATTACTCTCCACAGGATTCTTCTGAGTACGTGCCTCTTACCTTCAATTCTGCTACGACCAACTTATGCATCTTCTCTGAAAAAACTTCTTACCCCTCACACTATCACTTTGTCTATGTCACGCCAGCCTACCAATCTGCTATGCAGGTTTACCCCTCTGCCTAAGACCCCTAAAGGAAATGTGCCTGAACCCCAAGGATCCCTCTTCTGGGGAGGATTAAAACTAGTCAATCCACAAATAGTTCAGATGAACAAGTTGGGGAAGCAACTTCAGCAGAGCAAGAAGGTGTGAGAACAACCCCGCTGCTTAGCAATGCCAGCATAATGTCTCATTGCAGGTGTTGTAAGACCAGCGTAAGGTCACCTGTACTGGCTGGGTTTGATGGGAGTGTGCTGGTGTTGCTGGTGTTGCAACCCCTGGTAAGCACCTCTACCAGCACTGCTNGTTCTGTTCTTCAGCCCCAGCTCACTTAACCTCTCCCAAGAACTCTTCCCCTTAATGCTAGCTACCAAAGCTCTATTATTCTCCACAGGATTCTTCTGAGTACGTGCCTCTTACCTTCAATTCTGCTACGACCAACTTATGCATCTTCTCTGAAAAAACTTCTTACCCCTCACACTATCACTTTGTCTATGTCACGCCAGCCTACCAATCTGCTATGCAAGTTTACCCCTCTGCCTAAGACCTCTAAAGGAAATGTGCCTGAACCCCAAGGATCCCTCTTCTGGGGAGGATTAAAACTAGTCAATCCACAAATAGTTCAGATGAACAAGTTGGGGAAGCAACTTCAGCAGAGCAAGAAGGTGTGAGAACAACCCCGCTGCTTAGCAATGCCAGCATAATGTCTCATTGCAGGTGTTGTAAGACCAGCGTAAGGTCACCTGTACTGGCTGGGTTTGATGGGAGTGTGCTGGTGTTGCTGGTGTTGCAACCCCTGGTAAGCACCTCTACCAGCGCTGCTCAGGAGACCAAGATGATATGACTATAGACAGCATTATCTACAGATTTGCAGTGAGCATCTAGTCTTCGTTTAGAGACTCTGAACTGCATTTTATTCCTCCCTTGGAAGCTGAGAGACAGTTTACCTGTAGCAATTTGTAAAAATGGATGACACACACTCATCATTAGATATTTCCCTCTGTTATCCTTCAAGTCTGTTGATCAATATATCATTGATCCCTGGAGTTTATAAACATTTGCACCTGTTCTTAAAACTCACATCAGCCTCTCTCATAATATATGGCTGATGGGTCCCCAGAATTGTCCTGTCTGAAAGAGATTGCAAGAGAACAATGCAGGAATCCAAGGCAGACGTAATAGAAATAAGGGTTTATCAAGCCTTGTTGTCAAAACCTTATAACATGCAACTGACATTATTTAAGACAGATGAATTATTTTCATTATCCATAATGGGCAAGGAGTGACTGGTAATCTAGCCAGGTTCTCTGCATGGGTCAGCATCTCCTAGCCAATGAGACTCCCAAGGCCAGCTCCCTCCCTTCTTGTCTGCCTGATTCCAGTATCATTCTTAAATTGTTTGCCTTTGTAGAGATCTTTTTTTGGAAAGTATGCATTACCAGAAGCTCTTGATTGTATGGGGTAAAATTCATCCAACACTATTTGAAAGCATGAAGTTGATGGTTGTGTCACTCTGAAATGCTCATGGTAGGTGCATGTTGGCAAATGCAGCAGGTGGTTGATTGCTATTTGGCAGGCACAGTGTGTTGATAATCAAGGATACGTGAAGAACAGTTTTCAAGCTAAACTGGTGTCCCCCTGTAGTGTCTTACATTTGTGGCATCAATTTCTTGAGGGTTATGTATTACAGGTGCCTCCTTTGTCCTAGGAGACAGTTATTGTGCAAGAATCCTGAACGATGCTGATCTGCTAAGAAAAATCTTGCCTTTAATATAAGGGTAAAAGTGAAAGAAATGAATCCCTAAATTCTTGTAACGTAGTAATGAGATCATTGTGGCAATTTATTTGTATTTTTAAGATGAAGCCAGGACATGAGATGCATTTTACTTCAGAATATGGTGTATGTAAACTGAGTACATTTGTGCTCTCTATTAAAGTTAGTTCACATCACATTTATTTTGCTTGTAAGTAATAACTACTAATGATGTAAACAAGGTAAACAATTAGAAATATTTAAATATTTATTCTACCAGGTTAACTCAGACTTTCTCAGGTTCCTTTTGCTGCCACCCTGAGATTCACCTTCCTTCACCAAAAGCCCACTGGATGAAAATTTTAGCTAGGCTCTGATCTTGAGTGTTATTAAGTCCGTGGTGAAGAAGCCTATGTTATGAGGAGACTTAAGTGTTCCTTTGCTGTGAGGGCTTCTAGTCAGAGTGTGAAAGGAGCCCAGCTGGAGAGCTGTGTGTATGAGGCAGCTGGTGACTAATGGCACTCCCCTGGTAGTGTCTCAGCTACTGCCTGACCAAATCAACCCAACCAAAATCAAAGCTAAAGAATTACTAGTCGCTTTCTTACCTAGACTGTCATATACAAATAATGCTACAGTTGAGCACACTGCTTTAATCAAAATTCATTTGTACTTATTTTCTAGAAGCTGAGCTTCCACTTGCAATTGGGTTGACTCACACTAAATTATGTCAGCTGCATCTGAGTAGCCAGCAAGCAAAAATGTCTCTACTACCAAGTGAAGGGTTTTGTTTGAAAAGCTGCTCATTGAGAGTTAGGGCAAAAAGTGCTGATGTTTGACACTCTTGTAGCATATTGCATTATTCATAGCATTGTTTTAATCTTCTAAAACCGTTTCTTTTTTTTCTTTTTATTTTCTGTTGTTTTTATTCTAACTGTTCCATTTTCCTGGTAAATGATTAAGCATGTACTTGTTCTAATTTTCAATGCCTGCAGGTGGTAGTGAGCAGAGCTGTCTCTAGCTCTGTAAACAATACAGGTATTATTCTTCATGAAAATCACAGTGTAGCTTTCTATAGCACAGAAAGTAGCTCTAGGCATTAAGCTTTGAATTGTGAAATAACTTTATAATTTAAATGTGGGCTCATGTTAACAAAAAGAAATACCACAGTGAGATTGGCTACTGTGGTACAAATAGTTCATTTTGACAAAGAACGTATCTCTAAGTTGTGTTCTCATAGGCTGATAAATTCATGTTGCAGGTGATTAATATCTGAAAATGTACTTAAATCAGCAACTCTCTTTCTGCCTGTCTCCTACGGAACCTCTGTTTCTGGGTTTGCAAGGGACAGTCCTTTGTTGCTGCATTGGTTCTGCACACCAGATTTCATCCAAAGAAAAATGTTTCAAAATAATGACATGGTGTACATTGTGCTGCTGTACTGTGTGTTGGGAACAAATGAAAAAAACATATTTGAACCCAGGACTATCTTTTAAATGCATTATAGGCTTGCATGACTGGTTATAATTAAATTGTCTCATAATTTCAGTAATTAAATATAACATTGGTAAAAGAACTTAATCTTAGAAGTATTTGTTACCTTCACAAATGATTTTGAAAACTGCTGCTTCAGACTTGTCATATCAGCCTTTCAGCAGTTAAAGATGAACATAAAACCCACCCCCTAGACTATGAATGAAACTAAACAGGAATAGTTAGCTGGGCAACAAGGAGATGAGAAGATAAATGATATGTTGCATATAACAGGACTTTATTTTCTGGCTAAGGACTGATTAGTGCTTAAAGGTGAGATTTGGTTTGCTAAGATGGTTGAAATTACAATTTTATCTGTAATATAACAAATAACAGTAGGAAATGAAACTCAGCAACTGTATGCACCAATTCTGCCCAAACTGAGGCCCTAATTCTTTTTGTCGACGTATCTTTAATCAGAGGTATTAGCTATAGTATTATCATCACATAGGAATGGATATCTGAGGGACAGGACAGTGCAGAGACTCACAGTGCTACTGCTTCATGCTTAGTAGATAGGGTACCCCATGGCTGTTCATCTGGCAATGCAATGGATATTCATTCCTCGAGGTTAAGGCATTTCTGTGCTCATACCTTTACAACATGCATTACTCTATGGCCATAGAAACAATGCCTGTTCTGTGGAAAAAACCAAAGCAACAGTGCTGAAGTAAATAATTGCCCATTCTCTACAACAAAATATCAGGCATCACTAGAGAAATTCTCCTGTTGTAAAATAATTGAAGTATTAATCTCCTTTTTACCTTTCAAGGGACTGTGGAAGGGAGAAAAATGAAAAACAAAACTTCAAGATGCCTGCACAAACATTTTGTTAATGGCAGTTTGTCCTTGTATTTAGTGTTCTAACTTTAGATTCTTGGTCCTTGCTTTGGTTAATGTTCATTAATGCATACGATAATTACTGACTCTGACAGTGGAGACATATAAATAGTGAATGCAAATTGTGGATGGATCAAAGTGGAGTTATCAATGGTGTATTTTCAAGTGAATAGTAAGTGCTCATGAGTTGAATAGGTTTAGCTTTCAAAAAAATGGGCAAAAGTGATTCTTATCACGATGTGTTAAAGAGACAAACTGGTGTATAGTAAATTTCCACTGTCAAAAAGGAATTTGCTGTGACATTGACACAACAGATCAGCAAATTATTGGAAGCAAGCAGTTCAAATTCATTGACATATTTGCAATTCATTGCAAATTTAGCAGTATCTTTAGAGCATAAAATTATCTCCACACATCTCTTCAACATTGTTAAGTATCTCTAATGAAAAATGTAAAGAAAACATGATCTCTAAGTCACTTTATTGTGCCTTAGTGCATAATAATGCAATGCACCTTCTGCCCAGTCCTGTGTTAATTACTTGTTCATGCTATATATATGTTTGTGTACATATATTTTTATATATATATATACACACACACACATATATGTAGTGTTACTGTCACAAATAGACAATAGAGAGGGGTTTTTTATGATAGTTGGCCTGATCATTCCACCTTGATATGATTTGTTGCTTTATTCAATTGAAAAGGGATATGGAAATGAAAAAGGTTACATTATGATCATTTGCACATTGCATACTCATATACAAGAGCAATGCATCTCCCATCTAGGGCTGGTAGCAGAAAAGAGCTCTCTTTGTTGCTTCAACATCTTTATGACAGAAATAAGATTTTAAACATTACTTTCTATATTAAAAGTCATAACATATCTAATAACAAATGCAGGTCAGGTATATTTTGTGATCAAGAAAGTAAGAAACACCTTGCAGTCCAAAAGGATAAGAATTGTGAAGAAGTCAAGGTTTACAAATTCTCCTGCTCACCAGACTGTTTGCTTGGGATGAGATTGTGTTACATTTCTGTATAAGTGAATAAGATTTTTCCATCTTTTTACCACTAATCCCAAAATGCATAGAAGTCTTAAGTCATTTGGTGAAGGAGGTGGGGTGGGGGGGAGGACAGGAGGGGCAGAAGAGACTTGACACTTTTAGAAAATCGTGGGCATCAGAAAATAAGGTTAGAACAGAAATTCTTAAAGCACTGTGAAACACAAGCAAGGCATGTAATTCATCAATCAAGTCTGAATAGGCTTTTTTACCAAAATTTGATGGTATTTTCCTTGACAGTGCCCCCTAGTTACCTGGAATGGCAATACATCACTTCTGTTCACAGCCCAGCAGGCAGTTGCCCAAATGCAGTCTTTTTTGAGATATGTTGCAGTTACTTCTTTGAGAAATTAAATGTTACGTAAAAACTCTGAGTAAAGGCCAGGCCTTTCACAAGACTTCAGGAACATTTTGATTATCTTTATTTGACATAACATGTGACTACACAGAAAACATGATCAAGCTTAAAAGGTGCAGGAATGAGAATTAAAAATGACAAGAGGGATTAGTCCACTGAGAGAACAGATGAAAGTCACTATTTGTAACATGGGACATGATGTAATGATTTTTCAAAAGGTACTGCTACTAATGATCAGTTGATGTATGGCTCCTAAAAGTTCACTTCAGCAGAGGTATTGACAATGTTTGGTGAAAAAACCATTATGCAAGTTCACAGTGGTGAGCCATCTCCAGCTGCTGCACCATTATGGTAATGGGTGTATTGTTAATAACTTGCCCCTACGTAGCTTTGGCAGACAGTGTGATTTGGCTTTGTGCTGCACTTTGCTGGACTATATCAGAACTCGCTGCCTTTTTCTTTAAGGCCAAAATATACCAAACAGGTTAGTGTTCTTGAGGGTGACAAAGGGAAATAGTAGTAAGTCTCCTGTTCCAAACATGTAGGCTGTGCTCAATTTTTTATCAGTTGCAAGCACTTACTGCTCTGTTTAAATGCAGAATATGTGTTATAGGTGTGTGACCAGACTCCTTGCGCTTTTCCATTGTGCAACTGCAACGTGAGGACAGATCCCAGTTACATTCCAGCTCTATCGGACAGATGCCAGCTGGGTCAGTACTGGGTGGCTGTGAGATGACCTTTGAATGACTGTACCGACTTGCAGCAGGTGCATTAATCACAAGAGCACAGGCTCTCGTGCCTCTCTGTAATGACAGTATTTATGACTAAATATCTGTATGAAGGCTCTCCATGCCGTGTAACAATCCGAGGTAAGTAACTTGCATTGGTTTGTGAGTATAACACCATTTCACTTGTAAGACAGGTGCTGAAGATGAAAGTAAGCCTTTATAGAGCTGAGCATAGCACATTCCCCAGGATAGGGTATCTACTGTGAAACAAATGTCTGTCTTTGTACAAAACATTTGTGCACCTAGACTGCCATGACAGCCCCCAGTGTATATTTTTAGTATTAATGTAGCATTTTTAAAGGTCTGCTGTCTATGAAGTAACCTTTCTTTAACCTAGACATGCTTTTTTTTTGGATGTCAATCTTTTATTCCCTATAGTGCAAGTTCTTCAATCCAGCCATGCATATGTTACAGTAACTGAAATCTTCTGACCTCCGAAAGGCCTGCTTGTGAAATATAGTATCATGAACTTGCAGTGATATTTTCATTATTTGGATAAAAATCCCACTGGGCTAGTAAGAGTTCTGCTTCAGAAAGAAACAAAGAAATTCCCCTTAGTTCCCACCAGCACACAGTGTATCTGAAGGAGGAATAAAGGTACAGTCAGTATCTGTAGTAATGGTACAATACTTGTAAACAAAACACCAGCTCCAGGGTTGCAGCTGGGCTCATCTCTCCTCCTTCTTCTATACCAGAATAAAAAAAGAATGTGTTAATAGGAAAACTGAAAAAAAACCTAACGGGAAAGGACAGAGAGAAAAGGGGTGTTGGTCAGATGAGAGGCAAACTTCATGGTTCACACTTCATGGCAAAACTAAGCCTTCCTGAGATTAGCAGCTAGTGCCTGGGGTCATATGTAACCTCACTGCTAGTCACACCTAGCTGCTCTCTGGAACCAGTGTTTACACAGCAGAAGACCTGACTGTGAGAAGTCTCTCAAATAAGAGTGCTCACTGGAACCATGTCAGGTTAGCAGATCCATATTAGAAGCTGGTTTGGATGAAACATAGTTGTACCTGGTGGATGGAGACCACTACCTATTGAAATTGTTTGCACCTAAACAGGGGATGATGGGGCTAGGACAGTGTTGGAAAGTCTACATTGGGTGATAGCAGATGTGTGAAAAAGTAGGTTCCTAGACCAGTCAGTTCTTCCATTTTCTGTTGCACATAATGTACCAAGACTCACTTAATTGACTGAATCTAGAATTTCCAGTCAGTGAAATCTTTGTCACTTCACCACAGCATCTGTGCCAAAAGAACATAAGACTTTTGGTAAAGTAGTAATTCCCCTCTATTGCTAAAATAGTCTCTATAGTTGATAATTCAGGAGATAGATGCATTGCTTGATATAAAAGCATCCATGTAAGTATCTCTTGAATTATGTCCTTGCATTTTTAGTAATAAAGAAACTGGCCTAGGAGAGATGGAAATGAGGGAATGCTGCTGAAGTTTATATGCAGATCTCGTAAGTTTCATTAGCAGTATCAATTTCAGGCCAAGCTTGTCAATCCTGAAAATTCACCAACTCTACATGAGCAGTTTCACTGAAACACAAACTGTAGGTGTAGTATTTGAGAGTTTTTTACTTATGCACACTTCAGATAGATAAGAACTCACCCATGTCAAACAAACATGAACAGACTATGACAACAAAAAAACCTGCATCTTTTAGAATTAGTCAGGTTTCTTTCAGCTATACTTTGAACCTCTCGGTATAAATGCAGAAGAGTGGTGAAAACATCCTAACAAGCATGGCAGACAAGGACACAATTTTACACCCTAGACACTGTTTTTGAAACATGTTCATCTCAAGAGCTTAAGGAGGCCAACATAATTATATATGGAAAAAATAATTTTAAAAAAGCTTTTGTTAGTACTCTGTGTAGCATGCATTTCTTTGTTGTTGGTTTGCTCTTGGCTGTTAAGACAAATGAATAGTTAAATCATCTGTGGGTCAAGCCATCTAGTCAAAGCTATTCCTCTAGGAGAAAAGTGCATGTGTTGGTTTGTTCATTCAAGAAACCAGACAAACAATCAGGAAAAGGATATAAAGAGCTTGTCCTAGTGTGTGATGAGTGAAGGCTAACGAGGAGGGGCAGGCTGGAATGCAGGGAGTGAGTTGAATTTTTCTCCATGTGTATCAGGCTACCTAACATGTGATGGATGATGAGAGCTGATAAAGGTAGCATATACATGGATTTGCTGAGGTTTTTTGATGTGTGTTATCTTTTAACTCTTTGTAGCTCAGAGTAACACTGAGCTTTCTGAAAGCTGATGAGTGTTCAGTTTCCGCCTGCTGCTGCCCCTGAGAGAGCACGAAGGCAAGTTCTTGTGCTAAGGTTAGATCCGTGAGGTAATCACAGCAGGTCACAGTGGACTTGGAAGGCAAAACCATAGTTCTGGGGGAAAAGAGGTAATGCTGGCAAGAGAGGAGTGGATTTATATCTAGGGGCACTAATAGGAGGCAGGCAAAGATTTTAGCCCTGATTTTTTTCTTTTAAAACCATAGTGAGCTGCTGGTTTTCCCCAAATTTAAAGATTATGGAGGGAAGCGTATAATAAGAATTAGTTTGACTCGAAGCATGGTATTTTATGTGAAGGAAGCATAAAATTTAGATATTGAATCATACTTACAATTCAGTAGGAGGGAATGGTTTATTAAGTCAGGGCAACTCATGAGAAAGTTGATGGGCCCCAAATATTCCTCTTGAAGAATATATCTCTTTCTTTTCAATGGCACAACAGCACATATTTGTTGAAGAGCAAAAGCTGGTCTCAAGAAGCCTTTAGAGGCCACTGGTTTTCTAAGTATAATTAACACTTCTCTGGTGTATAAAATACAGCAACACAAGTGTAGGGTCAAGCATTTAGCTTCTTGCAGCTCATCTTATTATCACTCTGTGGAGCATCTAAGCAATGTAAAAAAGCGAGAAGACCACATTGCCTGTGGCACAGTGCTTTACTGCAGATGGACTTCACAGCCCCTGGACTCAGGCTGTCAGAAACAAAGCAGCATGAAATTGCCTTAACCTCTTTGCTTCTGGAACTCAGGGTATGAACAGACTAAACCAGCTCTCACTACTTTGGTAAGACTAATTTTTATATAAATAGGCCTTTAAGCTAAATGTTTCACACTTGGGTGTCTGATTCTTTGAGTGTGATTCTTCATTCAAAGCTGTGCCTATGTAAGAACAAACACCATCAAATCAGCAGACAGCACAGTTAAAATTCAGATGTCTCATATTCAGACTGTCTTTAATGTTGGGATTTTTTTAAAAATCATCTGATCAGCTGCAACTTTAAATATTATCAGCTAAGGACTACTATAAAAATCCTCTTATTCTTAATTCAGCATCCTTGTTTTGAATAAGCTGTAAGGACACGAGAAACAAAAGAACAAAACATGAATAGAAATGTAATGTCCTCGACTAGGGAACATGCAGCACCAAATTGAAACAGAATTAAGAACACAATAAATATTGGAAGGCAAATTCATTTTCACATCTTAATAACGCAAAAATAGAGATAAATATATAAATATAGAATGTTTTTGAGGAAATGCAAATATATGTCAAGAAATAATTTATTTATCTACTCAAAAGCATGTGTTTAAATGAAGGATATGTTATATTTCTTCTACACCATTTCTCCCAGAAAGAATCTTAGTTTTTACTCGGCCAATTTAGAGCCATCCTGACTTCCACTGCTTTCCAGCAGATGAGGTTCTGACATGTATAATTCTCCATTAATTCCTCAACAGAATTAGTCTCTTTATAAAGTAAAACACAAAAAAAAACTAATTAAGAAAATGTGTGAAAGCAGCCAAATTTATCTAGACAAAATGTGTCAACAGAAGGATGCAGTCTCATCTGTGACCAGAAACATGACTGATTCTTTGTTTGTTGTTGTATACCCGAATCTAGGAAAATGTAACAGTGAAAAATAATATTCTGTTCTGAAAATCAAAAGTAATTAGGAAAATTGCAGATTGTGCCTTTGTACCTGGTGAAGTGCTGCATTTAAGGACCTGAAACACTAAGAACTGTAAAAATACAAGAACTGCATGACTTTCATTAATCCTATCATTTTATTATTTATCTTCAAATAGAATATCACGATTGTCCTTTTAATGGGCCTTGAATTTTCATTTGAATAGAATCAGAGCATGATTAAGTTCCCTTCTGGTTATGGGCTCTAGCTGCCCATCTCTTACAAAAATTATTTGTTTAATTTGAGGTTTCAATACAACGTCTTGCCAACATCTGGTCTAATCAGCCCTTTCTAAAGGCCTAATCAAGGTAAGGCATGTGCCTTTTGTGTTGAACTGGTTGATTTAAACCCTTAGAAGGAGGGTACAGTAATTTTCAACTCTACTATATGGTAAAATCATACATCTTCCTTAGTGAAAGCAAAACTTTTCATCAGGCATCCAAGTTAACAGCTCTCTATTCAGACCATCTTTGTTAGATAAAATTCATTTGTCTTGGGGCATGGGGTGATGTGATATAGCCAGTGTGTCTCACATAACTCACTGCCAGGAGAGAACAGGTCACTATCATTTTTAATGAGAAGACAGTGGGATGAGAAGAGCCACAAGTACACTTCACTTTAGCTGTCGATCTCCAGGTAAGTTCCATTAGGTACTCCACTGCCATTAGGATTTTGTGGAGGTAGCTAAGATGCCCTTGTGTTACCTAGAGCAAGCTGCCACTTTTGCAGAGAAGCCCAAAGCATCACTGTGTCTCTCTGCTGAGGGAGGATTGCATACAACTTAGCTTTACCCTTCAGGTCTGGTCTCTCATATCCAAGAGCAGATGGCTGCTCCTGCTCCCCCAGTAAAATGGGGCTGTCTGCTGCCATGACAGTGCAGGGCAAACCTATTGGTAAACTCCCAGAGGGAAGGAGGGCAAGAAATACTACACTTACACTGCTGCACAGTTCTGCTAAACAGGGAGACAAAGTAAAAATCTCAATTTCGCATATTCCTTATTCTGGTGTAGTGACCCCAACCCAGTGAGTACTGCAAGTCTCTTTGCATGAAGCATCTTGCCAAACCATGAGAAAGGAGAGCTATGAGAGTGTGAAAGTCCTTTGCATGGCAAGTCTGGGCTCCCTATCCCAGTGTTGGTTTACCCAGGTTACTCCCCCAGTCACAAGTTCCTTACTTGGGAGAATTTCTATGTCTATCTCTGCCTACTGATACTAAGTTAAAACTCAACTGAACAGGAACCCTGGAAAGGTATGTCTGATAGATTGGTTGAAGATTAATAAACTGCCAAGTGTATTTGCCTGGGAACAACATGCAGTCATTGAAATGGTTAAAGACCTCAGACTCTAGAGAAAAGAGTTGACCACAGATGTGAGTTAGTTCATGTTTCCCCAGTTTCTCAGCTTCTTCACTGAATTTCCTTTCAGGGCTAGCACACTGCTTGTGCTCTGTGCATGTATGCATACCTGCCCTCTTAAATGCCCCCAGCTGTTTTTCAGTTTCTCAGCCCAACCTTTCCTGATGTTTCCTTAGCTCTTTCCTGTGCTGGCATGTTGGGAAAGATCTTTGGCTGGTTTAGCCTCATTTAGCCACCACATCTAGCAAGCTTGCTACTGGTAGCTCCATCCTGCGTAAGCCAGTTTCCTGGAGATGTAGCAAAGTGACAAGTTTTTTCTACTCTTGGCCAGCAACCTTCTCTCTCCTCACTTGCTGAACGTCAGTACTGGTGATGCCCAGTATGGAAGAACTGGTTTGTATCTTGAGTGTGGTGATGTATGCTATGGCTTTTTCGCACCAGAGAATTTGGGAGACTATTTCCACCAGTGTTGCAGTGGCTATATGGATAGTGGCTAGCGATATGCTGCCCATAAAAGGTCTTCCCCAAGAGCCAGTTAGCACTGATCCCAAGTGCAAACCTGATGCTTCAAAGCAAAGACTGGGAAAGATGGATCTTTTTGCCCGATTTTGTGACAAAATTGTGTACATCCAACAAGTGAACTGAGTTTTGCTCCTCCAACATACATCACACTCTTCTCTGGAGAGAGCTACATGTTGATTCAGGGCTATGAAAAATCAAGCCACCCTAATTCTAAGGCCAAAGACTTCTACCCAGTAATGCTACACTAAGACTTCATTTTCTCAGTAGTTTTGGGTTTTTCTCCTGAGGTCTCTGTTGAGTGGCACAGGAAGGATATGTAATATTTCTGCTGCTAATGCCAAATAAAGCACTGAATAAATGTCAAAATATTTCCATCCTAAATAAGCTGCCCATTCTGATTTTTTTTCTGTAGAGCATAATCATCTTTATTCCAGACAGGTTCTCTCACTCCATCAAGATCAACCTGGCCTACTTTATATGTAACCTTAACTTTGTCTAGCTAGATGCTAATATACTTTTTCTTTAAAACCAAATTTCAGAATCTGTGAACATACAGGCAGAGCAAATATTGCAAAATCTGATTCTCCTCTTCTTCTTTTGTGTATGCTTACTTTGTCCTGTACAAAGTGGGCTTGAGTTTTGACAGTCTGATCTGAGAGTATTTACAGACACACAGGAAAAAAATCACACAATTTACAGGCAAAACAAGATGTCTTTTTAGCAAAAAATTGCCAATGTGCTTTAATCCTCCCTAGGTATGAACAGTTCACTCTCTTGTAATTGTTAAATGCAACCATGTGCTTATTGTGCTCAGAATAATTTCTGTATTTGCATTATTTTGCTGTGCTAGTACTAATGCAGATTCACTGGATCCTGTGGAATTGCTCTTGGTATCCATGCAAATACCTGTCTTTATGTCTCAATCAATCTTTTTTCTTTCTCTTTCTCTCTCTCTCTCTCTCTCTCTCTCCCTATTTTTTTTTTAAACGAGCATATGCTACATTTCAGCTAATGTGCTTTGGTAACTAAATGTTATGAAAATTATCAAAGAGATGGTGAAATATTAATTATTTTCCTTGACTCAAGAACAAACCCAATGAAGCTTCAGTGAGCCACTGGACTGAGTTATGCTATTCAAATGCAGTTTAGTGTTTACCAGTTACTATTCAATCAGATATCTTTACGAGAGGTAGCCTGCAACCCCTAAAAGTATTGCTGGGAGGAAATGAATTCTAGCATGACATCATGCAATAATTTTCTTTGGACTCATTGCCAGATGAGGAGAAAAATGAAATGAGACCAACTCATGAAATAAGGTAGGAGTGGGAATTTAGATTTATGGTAAAAAAAAATAAGGCGCAGGTTGGATATGATGAATTCTGCAATTTTTCAGCATTAAGAGAAGGAATTAGAAGCAACTCCTTCGAGAGGATGAACATGATGTTTATTTGTGCAAAATGACCTTGTGATCCAAAACCCATTAATTTGATAGCACAGAACATGATCGCCACCATGTGGATGTTGCTAGAATTAGGCAAATGTAACGTGTTCCCTAATTAAAAAGCAATTAATTCTTCCTGCTGTCTGAAGCAAAGGTTTTTGCATGTGCTTTTTGGATGCAGCTGAGATCTTGGAGGGGATAGAACATTGCTGGCTGTTCCCTTGGGAATGGAGTTTTTGAGAGCTGAGGTTCTACCATGACTAAGGAGCGAGGATTTATTTTGGATGTGGAAGTCATACCTCTGTGTGTAAGCTGTTTATTTTACAGGTTCCTGAGTTGATGGAATTTGGCTTAATTTTCATAGGATGATGAAAGACACATCCCCAAAAAAAAAGCCATATGGGAAAAGTGCGTTTTTCTGTAATTCTACATCAAAAATTGCACAAACATTTTTGTCTTATGGAAAAAATCAGCATGCTAAAAATGCCTAGAAGGGACCATTCACAATATTAGTCATAAGAAAATAGCCTTACACTTCCTTAATAGTTTTCTGAGAGAAAGCCCTGCCTCCCAAGGGCAATTTTATCCAGGAGGTTATCTCTGTGTGGGGTGCTTTGCCTGAGAAGTCTTCCTCCTTTTATAGAGGAAGACAGAGAAGATTCAACCCCCACCCTGGAACGGTTCTTAGCCAGGATGGAAGGAGTTTTAATCAACCTGGTCTAGTGGAAGGTGTCCCTACACATGGCAAGGGGCTGGAACTAAATGATCCTTAAAGTCTCTTTCAACCCAAACCATTCTATGACACTGTTAAACTACATTGATAAACATCTGTTTATCTTGAAACTTCAGCTCTGTTTTAACAAAACTATAATGAACATATTAGAAAAGCCTCCTGTGGGAAGTGTTGGATGATGTTTTTAATAAACCTAGCATCCAATACTATCTGTATTTTTCTGAGTGCTTGGTGTTCATGTAAGGTACCCACTATTATAGGCCAATAAAGCCAGTTTCAGTGCAGCCAGATGAAGAAATTTTACACAGAACAGCATTGCTGTAGCCCTCTGCATGGGTAGTTTGAGCTGCATTTGTGGTAATTTGGCTTCCTGGGGCAGGCACACTCTCCACATCTCATGGTTCTCTTGAGCAGGACATTTTCACAGCCTCAATGAGAGTTTTGTAGAGCATAAAGCAAGACCTGGTTGTTGCTGCTAGATTGGCTTTCTCCATCTTTGTATCAGATGATAAATCTTATCTCTCAGAGGAGCTGGAGTTAGCCTCTTCTCAGAACACATCTCAAGTACCATACTGTTCCTAAGCTATTCAGAGAAACAATCCAAGGGTGACCAGCACAAACTTTACTCACCTGTAATTTAATTTAATTCAGAACTTAAAGACCTGAAAAGTTAAGTGAATGCATTTAACCCACAGAACACTTAACCTTCAGAACAAATTAGCCACTATGGACTCCCCACCTTTTAGTGGGAGTTTATGCTAACATTTTTCTTCTACCAAATGCTTTTCCATCACACTGAGATCCTGTAAAGGACAGGAATAAATATAACTACTCACCTCAAAATCAAGATTGGAGGTGAAGAAATATAACAGCAGTGCAGTGTTACCATAGTAACAAAAGCTCTAAAGTGATCTAATCTACTGTTAAATTCCAGCTCAGAGATGAACAAAAATCAACATAACAGAATAAATGTTATATTAAAATGGGAATGAGGATATTTTGAGACTGATATTGTATTTCTGTCACAAAATATAACCTAAAAAATGTATTTGAAAAGAGAGGGAAATTTTAGCCTTTTGACTTTCACATTTATCCTATTTGTTTCTAATTTGGACTCTAATTAATCTCTGGTGAGGTTAGCTGTCAGGTGACTTTTTAACGTACTGCCTAAGTTTACTCACACAGATGTATTGCTTTTCAGAATATTCCCCTACTGTCACTCTGGTAACACAGATGGTGAATGGTGGCCCATACGCTTTATGTCCCAGATTTTTCAAGCCATTAAAACCTCACATCCATAACTGTTGCAGGATCTAAATGAGTTCAAACACTAAATCTCTTCAAAAATTTGTTTAGATCATGTGGAAGCCTCTGAAGGGGCCAGACAGAGCTATTTTCAGTGTGTGTTTCTCTTCCTGGTGAATGTTGCTATGTCAATAATTATTTTCATTTTGCTTAAAATTAAGAAAAAGAATAAGCGAATCATTAAAACGTCACATGAAGTTCGTTGTTCCCACCACCCCTGGCAAAAAAAAAAAAAAAATTTAAAAAACCCAAACCACAGAGGTTCTGAAATACAAACGTTTTCTGCGCTATTTCATGGCATATCAGTCTGAGTATGGACACCATGCATTACCTCAACAAAGTAGCAATTTTCTTTCAAGTTTTGTTTTAATATCTTTAAAGACACTTCAGCTATTGGGGAAGATTCATTGTGATTTTGTTTTGGAGAATGGGAGGCTGTGGTGTTTAATGTTAAGCTGTCTCTAATTGTGCTGCATGTTTGAGATTTTAAATACTTGCTATTTAAGCATTTCCAAAGTAGGTAAGAAATTCATAGTAGTAGTCCAACTGAGTTCAGTATAGTTTTGACATATGCATAATAATGTAAAAGTAAACAGAAAATATCTGAACAAGCACCAATACAATTGAAATAGTTTCTGAAGGAATTTGTTAACAGACATTTAAAATCTTCACGGTAAAGAAGATATATACTAGTGACAGAGTTTGACCAAAAAACACAGTCCCTCTGAATCTAAGCATTTGGCATAAATTTCATAACAAGGTATGTCTTCATGATCAAAGACACACCAGAATTTCTCTCTGCTTCATGCTGAAGAATAAATTGACTTTGTGAATGTTTTAAAAGCAGGTCTTCTAGTGTATTTCATCAGCAAGAAACAGAAGAAAATAGAGTTTGCAGAGCATCTTTTTCATTTTACATTAATAGTTTACAAACAGCATGTGAACAGCATGCTTTTGAGTTAGGTTTTCCTTTTCTAATGGGAGATTTGCTTTTAGAAAATGACAACTCATTTGCATGCAATTTGCAGGTTGCATTTTTGCAGGAATACATTTGATATTTTGCACTTTTCTCTGGTAGTTGCATTGAATTTTCTCAGTGCAAAATAGAAGTGTTAGGAACAGATTTTAAAAGACAGACGCACCACAGACTTTAGAGTATTATTTGCAAAGAAGTCAGGGTGCTCTTTCCAGCTCTTTTTTGTACACTGTGTGAAATCTAATAATTTTCTTTCCATTATCAAATCATCTTTGTGTTTCTTATGCCTTTATACCATCCACCAGGCACTGTTGAATCTTCCATAAAGTTCTTGCTTCATTATTGAGAGGTACAGAAAGTAGAGCTATTTCTGAGGCAATAATCCTTGCTTTTATGGTCTATTCTCCTTCACATTGATTGCTTGAATTTGAAACTCTCACGACATTTTGCAGGCAATAAAAACCAGAAGAAGAATGTGTTTCTTTTTGGCAGTGTATTATTATTAAGCCAGGCAGAGCTGCTTACAAACTTGGTGCAGTCACTGTCACCAAATTCAGGAAAATGAGGAAAAAGAGCAACTTCCATGAAGGATAGAGGTGGAGCTTTCTTTAGCTGTTTCACAGGGATCCTTTGCTTTTTTTCAGCTCAATTTTTTCTCATTCTGGTTGAGATTTCACTGAACTTGAATGGATGAAATTCACTTGGGAGGAAAAATACCATCATTCCTCTCTCTCAAACTAGGCACTAAAGTCTAGTGCAGTTTACAAAGGGATTGGGATAACTGAAGAGTCTCTGCCCCTCTATGTGCATCAGAGTACACTACAGTCTACTGGACACTTCTGAGGTCCTGCTGGACCTATGACATTTCTTCACACTAATGTAGTCAAGTAAAGAGTGCAAGATAATATATATATACAGAGGAGCAGAGTCAAACTTATGATTCAGTTTTCAGGCATATTTCCTCAACAGAGTTAAGACCCTTGGTGGATGTGGGAGTCATAAAAGGATGCAAAAGAATATTTATTCAATTTCTTTACATATATAGATACAGATATAGATAGATATAGATATATGATATAAATATAAATAGTGTAGATTCAGGTAAATATAGTGANTTCCTCAAGACTGTATCCAGATGCCCAGAGCATACTCCACCAAATTCAGACTTATCATAGGAAGGTGCAACTTCTTCAGAAGTGTGAGGTCTAACTACAATAGGAAAGCCATCACAATGTGAATGGAAGTGGCAAAGAAGTACAATAGTAAATGTGATAGACTCAGAGTACCAAATGAGTGAGATATAAATGTCTGAATAGACAGGAGACAAAGCCAAGCAAAATTAGTAAAAATAAAATTGGGATCCCAAAACCAGGACCTGGTTGTTATTTTGTTATGTCCTTGTTCTCTTGGTGTTTCTCATTGCCAATCACTTTGCTGACAAGAATGCTCCTACAGGGGTAGACCAGTGGTTCATGTAGCCCTGTGTCTTGTTTGTAATATCAATCAGGAGCAAATATTTGTGAAAAGAACATGAGAGCAGAGAGAGTACATGGTTATACTTCTCCCAGCACTTCCCCAACTTCTGTCAGTCTATAGCTACAGATCAAGTCTTCTGCTTTAGTCACATCTGGCAGGGTGTTATAGGTTGTCATTAATTTACGTATTGTTTATGTGGTGGTGGGTTGTTTCACTTTTTTCCAGACCTGTGTAGATGCTTGCTTCCACAGTATCCTTGGCAATTAATTTTGACAATCTCATTATAGATTGTGGTTTAAAAAGATAAATCTTTCTTTTCCTAGTTTTAATTTGCTGCATGATAATACAGGAATTAGGAAGCATCAAATCAAACTGGAGAATAATGAATAACTTGTTCTCTAAACTCCTTTGCAATGGCATTCCATATTTTTGCATAATTCCATCCTATCTTTCTTTGATTGTTGCTTTCCAAGTTTAGAAAACCTTAGTCTGTATGATCTTTCTTTTTATGGGTACTGTATTTTTTCCTTGGATCATTTAGTTGTCTTTATCTGTTTTCTTCTGCTGTTCTATCCTTTTAGAGGTGAGGTGCCTGGAAAGGCATGCAGTATTCAAGCTGTGGAAACACCATGGCTTTATAAAGTGGTATCATGATGTTTTTGCTATGGTTTTTCATCCTTCGTTAATGATTCTTGCCATTCTGTTTTCCTTGCTCGCTGCTTTTGAGCCATGAACTGACTTTTTCAAAGAACTATCCATCATGACTCCAAGATCTTTCCTGAATGTTGAGAAGCAATTTAGAGTACATTAATATATATATTTAGACTATTTTTCCCTCAAATGCTATGCTTTAAATTTCACCTGACATTGATTGATTGTCTCTTCATTCCGTATTGTGAGATCATTCTGCTACTTCTCGTAATCAGTTTTCATTTTTAGTACCCTGAATAATTTTGAATCATAAAGAAATTCTGTCACCTATTTATTCTTTTCCTGAGCTTTAAATACATTGAGGAGGATTTCTATAGCCCCACAGTTTAACTTCCCTATGTGATGAAAAATTATTATTTTTATGCTTTACATTCTATCTTTTACTAAATCACTTATTTTGTAAAAGACTTTCCTTGTAGTTTCATACAGTTTAATTTTTTTAAGACCCTTTGGTGAGAAACCTTGTCAAAACCTCACTGGAAATCCAAGTATAGAAGATCAATTGAAATATCCTCATCCCTATTTATCTTCTCTTTCAGAGAGCTTGAACACCCTCATGAGACATGGCTTTGTGTCTTGGTTTCCCTATGTTACATTTATTGGTCTGTGTGCTACTTCTTCCTTTATTACAATTTTTATCAATTCACTTGTTATAAAAAGTCAGATTTTCTGGTCTGAACTTTCCCCAGTTTTAGATTGATCCGTTAAAGAAAAACACAGAATTCCATATGTCTCTACTGAATCCTATTTAAGTGATAAGTGTTCCATGTGTAATTTCTTTTAGGACTCTTACTGGAATACTACTGCTTACTCTTTTCTGATCTTAAACCTTGCTTGTTTACATTTTAGTTTGAGGCAGTTGCTCTGGCTTCTTTCCTGTAGAGAAGCTATATGTCACCTCACAGTTATTTCCGAACAATCCCTGAATGCATTGATTTCACTTCTCTAATAAAGCACAATCCTTTTGACTTCTAGACACTCTTTGGCAGACACACTACTATAGATATATTATTTTGCAAAAAAAAAAAAAAAATCTTTGCTTTTTGTAAATTGATCCTTAAAATCTCTTTTGCCTGTCTATATTATGATTGCCAGAATTTACCTCCTAACATGCCCTTTACCATTTTCTTCAGATGAGTATAGCTTCCAGTTCTTGATTTGCTGATTTTGCTGAAAGATTGAAAGTAAATTCCAATGTGATTTGTTATCCTCCTTTCCTTCCTTCATAAGAAAAAATGAAATGGTTAACAGTATTGATGTGTAAATTATCTCTACAAGGCACTCAAATCAATCCTGTGCTGAGGGATTTCACATCCCCCACCACTCTAGAGACTTGATGAAACATGAGGATAAATGAAGACAGCAGAGTGGGCTTCAATATGTTGCTAATGCGTTGCTGGCTGAAGTCCATGCTGCTGTGTGTTCAGTGCTGGCACTGCTGGAGACAGACAGATTAAAACTCAGTAGCTTTGCAGTGCAGTCATTACTCAGGCATTGCCTACAACAGTGCTTTTTGCCACCTCAGGTGTCTGAGATGTCACCTTAGACGGACACTAATTTCAAACCCAAACATAGTTCACTTTGTGGATGTAGTTTCTACCAAATATCTGCATTATGTTCAGAAATCACTATGCCATCATTATGTTCTGAAATCACTATGCCATGAAAACCAATTCCATGAAGGGACTCGTTTCTAATGTGCCTTAGGTTTTTTGCTGGTAATATGCCCAGTGCTGCTACTGACATCAGTAAAATATCTTGCAAAGAAAATGCCTCTTTAAAAGGAGAGTCTGCATGCTGGTTCACCATCTTGGAATTAGCAAGGGAGAAAGCTGCAGGTATACACTCTCTAACTGTACAGATGTCTTGTTCTTCAATTTTGAAATGGAGAGCCTTTAGAAGATACTTAAGGATAGACCAGATATCAAGCTTCTCTGATTGGGTTACTCTCTCTGCATGTGTTTAGCTTTTTTTCATCTACTCTAAGAGCTAGTAACTGTTTTTTAGATAGATAATTCTACTGAATGTCTAACATCTTTCTGCCTGCAAAGTCAGCAAACCTGGACATTAGAGCATTTAAACTCCAGTTTCATGTCCTAAATACAGGGACTATATCTACATAGCTAAATTTGTCTCAGATTTAGAAAACACAAGAGTTGCTAAATTCATGAAGAAACATATACCATGTTAATCAGGCAAACTGAACTTTGTGAAAAAAGCCTTTCTACGAAGACATCCAGTTTAAGAATTTTGCAATTTTGAACAAAGTATTTAGGCAACAAGATTGTAAAACTTTTAAAGACATAAAGTCTGAACAAATTAGGACTTTGTGCTAATGAAATGTATAACTGCCACGATGGCAATAACTGCAGTATTTCAGTTTTCAAGATCTTGTTCTGTGAAAATACTCAGTATTTAATGACTGGTAATTTGGAGTTTTCCAAAGCTTTTTAGGAGTTTGTCCTGTACTTTCTGTTTAACACTAATACCAATTGCATTTAAAATGGTTAAACAATCCTTACTGATGAGCTCTGTAGTCTTGGTTTTGCATCAGCAGTGATATCTTTCCATTTTATAGTAATGACATTTGTTAGGCTATGTATCAATCTTTACCAATTCTTGCTATTCACTTCAGTTTCACTTTTACATATGAAAGACTATTAGAGTTGAAAGAACACTCTAATAACTTATTTAATCTCCTTTTAACTCTAATAAAGTAATTTCCCTACTGTAGACCATCTCTAACTATGGATATCTCAGTCTAGGGTATTTCCAAGATATTACTAATATGCATGATACCTTATTCCTAAAGCTGTGTGTTGCTGTCATTATTTCACTGTTTCTCTTCACAGTTTTGATGACATAATTAGTATGGGTGCTTATATATCTGGTCATGCATTTTCTACTGAACAATCACAGTGTAATTTAATATTTTTCATAGTGTTGTAAGGACTTTTAAATTTTTTTTAGCACATAGACAATTCTAGTCTAGTCTTTGGACTGGAACACTGGTTTGTGTTTGCTGTTGACCTTGAAGGTAACTTTTATTCTTTATCCTATTTGCCCCTCCAAAATTTGGTCTATCTCTTTGCAAAATGCGTTCATCTCTCATAGTTTCAAAATTTGTAGGCCAAATGTTGACTATGGAGTAAGGGAAAGGGGATTATTCTTACTTTAAATATTCTTTTCAAATATATTTTCTTTAAATTTCATTTCTGCAGGTCTCTTACATACACAATATCACATATGCTTTTGAAATGTAAAACATTTTCACATTGCTTTGAAATTATTTCCTTTTACATTAAGGTATCTGGAAGAGCTAGCACTTGGGTTTTACTCAGCCACTGTTTTTCTCACATTTGAAAGGTAGAATTTTGATACTCTTCTTTTGCTACATTAAACATAGCTCTCTGACCATGCACCAGTAGATCAGTAAAAGAATATAAATGTTGAGATCTGTGATGCAAATGTCAGAGAAAAACTTTCACTAAAAGCTAGTACAAAAGCTACAGAAAATTTCCAGTAATTTTTATTAATAATCTACCTTTGTAAGTAATTAAGCTGTTACCCTGTCAGTTTAATATGAAATTCTTTAGCAATTTGCCTCTTATCCCTTATCCATAAAAGACATAATGCAAGCAATGATTTAGAGGCCTGCCTAAAGATGACAATGTTTCTAGTACTGTACCCTTTTCCACAAAGTTAACAAGAACTTTTATGAATCTGGAGTTGTCCACAATTCATTTAATCGTATTACAAATAAGTGTATGATTCAACCTGTCCTAGTTCAGCAGGTGGAACTAGTTAATCACTGTGTGGGTGTGACCAAAGTTACGTATTCTACACCCTCTACTCATTTCCCATGAACTGTTAACAAAGAACAATTTGCAGTAGCTGCCCAGGGCACACCCAACTCCTCAGGGTGTGAGCTAGGTGTGAAACACACCCGCAAGATGAGAGCTGTGATAACTCCCTTCCAGCAAGTCCTTAACACCTCCACACCCAGCCTGAGGTGTCATGTCTGCTAATCAATGTCATGTCAGGCCATCGATGATTCCAAATACCCTATGGTTCACAGAGCGAGATTACTCATTGTGTAATTCCCCACCCTGGGGGAGGTACTGGGCAGTCCCACCTGGACCTGAGGGGATATAATCCTGGGGGTTTGGGGCCTTGGGGACCATTCATCAGATCCAGAGGAGGACCAGAACCTCACTAGGACTGCAACCACCACTCTCAACCAGACTGCCACCGTCATCTGCACCACCAAGTTTCTCCCTTCTTTTTACTTTGGACTCAGGGGAAACCACATGGGGCTCAGCACAGGGAACAGTGAACACCATTGTGTTTGTGCCCCAGAGGGCTGGGTTATACTTCTGGGTTTTGTGGGTTAAAACCAATTTCATTTTGTGCCATTGCATTTATTATAATATTGTTATTAAATTGTAACTCTGACTTATAATCTCTTTTGTGTTGGGTTTGTTTCTCCTGCTGGTTTACCTTTAAACCAGCACACAACCCTATTCAGAGAGAGGAAAACACACAGGCTATGCTTGCACATTTTTTCTTTGTTGAGAATATAGAGCAGGTTTGTTGCCATTCCTTTTTCTAAAATAAGCCCAAATTTCTCTGTCATGCTGAATTCAAGGTTTACTCAGAGCATTCACTACAACAGAACTAGTATTGTGTGTTTCAGAAAGATGTAAATCCTAGTGCTGGACTGAAAAACATCCCATGGGCATGGGGCCTTGGCCGATGGTACCTCTTCAGGCTGACAGTTCCTCTTCTCAGAGAGGAGCAGGCAACTTCCTGTGTTTCTTCTCTAGTTATAGGCTGTGAAGTTAGTATGCTGCAGCTGTTCAGATTTTCATTTCTGATAAAACTTAGCCTGAGAGGTATTTGTTGCTGATTGTCAACAATCAGATGAATTATAGATGATGTTGGTAAACAAAATCCTGCCTTGATGAATGATGAGTTGGCTATACTATGACATGACTGCTAAGTCATTCAAAGCACTGATTAAACCCATTACAGTAAAATAATCACCATCCATTACGTTTAATGTCGTGAACTGACAACCTAGTTAAGGCAGCTGATGGTGTCAGCAAAATGATTTGTTGGTCCTCGTGTCCAATGACAATAAATCATTTCGATAAATCAATGAACAGTAGCAATAAAACAATATATTTTCATTTTTCTTGACATTCAATTACAGAGTGTGTATACAGACTTATTCTTAAACGTTCAGTGATATGGCAGGATTCAGCATCCACCAGCAAATAATACATACAGTTGTTGAGATCTTGTTTTGCCCAATCACATTTTACCCTTAGGTTTTTTTTCTGCTGCATCTGCTGTTGTGATACATGACTTGTCTTACAGAGCCAGATTCATTCTTAGGTATAAAGGCAGAATTTTTATATTCTTTTTCATTTCATCTGAAGAAGTTTCTTCTTCTAAATAGGTTTCTATGGGTGTAGTATTTTTTTCACACCTTCAAGAATAATGGTCACATTCCTGTTTTTGCACTTTTCTAGTATCACCTCTCAGCTAATTAAGTCTATAATTTGGCTTTCAGGTTAAATAAAAGGTGAACTTAGGCATTTGAACAGCCAGAACTGAGCTAAGGCCTCCTGTGCTGCTCAGGAATGAGCAGTCAGTGAAACTGCTAAAACCCTACTCAGCGGATAGCCATCATCTTCGCTGTTCTACTGCCATCGGGACTGTGCTGAACATCAGTCCTATCAGACAAACAAACAGGTTTGGGAGCATTGGATTTTATTTTAGAAGGATACAACTATACCTATTTCTCTCTCTTGTCATAGATATGTTCATGTCTGCATGTTAATATAAAATTTTGGGCATGCATAAGTACCAATCCCTAGAAATCCATCACACACTCTTTGGAAATTATGAAAGGCAAGACACCTCCCAGATACTTGAAATTATAATGTCTTTTTTTATGTAAGGTCTTAGTTTATTTTGTCTAAAGATTGACAACCTCAAAATCTTTGGTTTTGGCTAAAGAAAAATTTCAGAGAACTAAAATGTTTTTCTCAGGATTCCTTCTTCTGCCTCGCCCATGTGTACACACTCCCCCAGACTCCTAAAATACCCTGAGAAATTCACAGGACATAATTTGTTAGCATAATTCATGTAACCTATTAGCCAGGTGGGTAAGAAGAAGACAGGTGAAAAACCAGGTGACTGTGGAGTCTCTGTACTGCACCCTCTTAGCACTCATGTGCCCTGAATCTCTGCTTGGTTGGACTTGATTTGTTTGTGTCATACTTTCATTGTAAGAATTTTGCTATCAGCATGAACAGGTATTTTCCACATATGTGCAAAAAGAAGAAGGATCCATAGTGGGTTTTCCCCAGTATAGTCGAAGAGGTTGAAAAGAAAAGGTCTGCCTGGGCAAGTGGGTAATATATCACATCTGCATTGACTAATGCTTACACCTTAAGTGATTTCAGTGTATGGGGCCTTGCCTTTAATGGCTAAAGTAAGAGGTTCTAAAGATATACATCAACTGTTACATTGCTAATCTTTCTTTACTGATATAAGTTTCAAAATCTCTGAATGTCCAGTGTGTTTTTCTGTACCACTAGTCTTGAGAGGTCACCAGCCGGGCACATGGGGTTGGATAGATTCCCAGTGCCAGCTCCTGTGCAGTACGCCAAGCCTGTGCTGATAATAGCATTCAGTTTGAGTTTGCTCCTGGTAGTGACTTAACCTGGGATCTGTTTCCTTGAGCACTTGCCTGCTGGAGACAGAAGGACCATCATCAAGATGAAACTTTTCCCATGTGGCTACATTGAATGGCATATGAAAGATTTTCTCATTTCTTTCTAAAAATGGATCTGTCAGTAGAGAATGATGGGTCTCACTGGACATATGGGCAGTTAGAACTAGGAAAGCTGAATGTCACTGAGGGATGGTAAAAATGAAATGTTTGACTATAAATTATTTTTTCTGTCATATTTAGATTACAATATAGAAAATGCAAGTAGTCAATATGAGTTATGTAGCAGACACCAGAACGTGTCAAGAAATGCTCCATTTCTGATGAAATTGCATTACGATGGAGACTTGCAGTGACTTTGCAGGAGACATAAGTTGTTGATCCTTATTCCAAAAGTAATGTCTGCAGCAAATACTTCTGAAATGATGACTTTCAGAACATTGGGGGGAGGTATTTGCTGTGTAAGTGTTATTAAGAGGTCATTAGAGATAACAGTCTTCAATTTGGTTTTGCAAAACCTCAGCGATTGCTCAGAAGACAGGCAGTAAAGCAGACTACTCTCCTGTATTGAATCATCTGCCTATGAGATCTGTGCAAGCAGATAGAGTTTGTAAGAGGAATGCACAGAGCTTTTATAAAAAAAGTTGAGTTTCGAAGTCTGTACTAAATGCAAGGAATTAGTTGTGTTATCACCAGTGAGAATTGAATTCTTTCTTGCATCAGTGATTCATTCAACTGATTATATCTCACCCTCCAAACTCTGCATGTACCTATATGTTAAACCTCATAGCGTTTCCCAGGAACTTCTTGTCACACTAGTGCTTTGCCTTGCAAAGCAGAGCCTGTGTCTTTAATCACCGGATGTGCTTTCACCTATAAATTTGCATGTTTGCACCCTGTTTTGACTGGTTCATACTTCATCTTAGTTTGTTGAGTCAATGTCAAAATGGTCAGAATGGTGCTGGGAGCATGGCCCGGAGACTGAGCTTCCTTGCCTACTGGTAGTGGACCACTTGGGTGGTGGATCAACTGGTGCTCCCTCTCTTGTGTCATGATGCTGTTGTCCCTGCTGTTGAAAGGAGAGGAGGGTAACAGACTCTCCACCAACCCTCTCTTCTGTTTACTAAAGCTAGGATCAAATCCTGTGGGAAAGGAGGCTCAGGTGTTCCTTCATCCCAGCCTTACCTGAACCACAATGTCAATGGCCTCTGGCGAGGTAGTTCATATGTAAGTCAGGGCTGCAATCAAAAGATTGCACAATTGTTGAGATGAGCACCATGCTTTAGAATCCTCACCAGAGACTAACAGTACCAGTTTCCTCAGTTCTGGAGCAAAGTTAAGATGGAATTTCACTTTAATCTGAATCAGTCTGGCCATCTCTACGTTTGATTACACTATGTGGGATTTTGGTTGATAGAGACACAGACTGTTTATTAGGCAGTTTGCCTGTGGAGAATGAGAGCATCTATAAAGCATTTTTCAGTATATGCTGTTCCATACCTTGCTAAAAGTGCAAAAGACAGTAAGCAAATGGGTAATGTACAGTAGAGGAACTTTGAAAATAACACTCAGCTGATAATTTTTATAGGGTCTTAACTCTGTCTGAAAGGTTGTGCAATGTGTTTTTAATAGCTAAATTATAAGTTTCTTATACTATGCTAGTACTTACAATACCTTTGTAAAGCATTCAGCACTGTGTACTGGCAGTGTCTGAGGACATACACCTGAAATGATTGCTTAAATGAGACAAAAAGGCAAGTTGTTATGGAATTTTCTCTCCTACTTTCATTTTAAAATTTCTAGTAATCCCACTTCAATATTCCTGTTATCACTGCCTTGAGATTAACTAGAATATGACACAAAATATTGATTGAAAATATGTATTTTTATTTGGCTATTAACATTTTATATAGTTTTAAAGTTTTCTGCAAAATTACTTTCATTCAATATATATGAGGAGACCCTATTACATAATAGTCTGTGGTCCTCCTTGGCTCAGAATAAGGTGAATGCATTAACCTTTTTCAAATGTCATCTATAAAATCTATGCAATGAAATAGTTAAGCTCATAAGCTCCAACCCAATCAGTATTTATTTCTTGGTAAAACTGGCTCTGCAGCATACCTTTGCCATCTCTATAAACACTTATATAGCAACCTTAACTAATGTGTCTGTTTCCTTTCAAAGCTGATGTAGAATTTCTGAAGGTGTCCTAATCTGATAGGAGTGTAAATATTGGAAGCTGACCTCAAAGTTTCTTTCCTGAAGTCCTTCTGATCTTGCTCGTGGTGGCAGGAAATGAAAAATTAAAGACTGAGAACACACAGATCCTGCAAAATCCTTGAAAGCTATAACAAACCCTGATGATCCCTGCAATGCATCATTCAGTACTGCTGCATGTGGCACAGAGGAAACTGGGTAGATTAGCTTCATTACAGCAAGTACAATTTCAAGGCATGCTCTGAAACAGGGGAAGACAAGGAAAATAATGCAAGCACCACCAGCAGATGGACAGAGGGACAGAGGCTTAAAAAAAAAAAAAAAAAGTGGTTGTGGAGAGAGCCTGAAATTTAGTACTACGTTTTTGTCTCATTTTGTCTCTCCATGGGCCACTGTCACCATCAGAGCAGCAGCATGTGAGGTGACTTGTGCCACAGCTGGCAGTCAGCAGTGCCTCAGGGCTCAGGCCAGGAGGGACGTTGGCTACTGAAGCATCCTCTCCTCCTCAGAGAACGTGCATCTCCATAGACTAGGACAAAGATCAGTATAAAGGCAGAAAGGGGAGAGGAAGGTGGGAGAGGAGGAGTACAAGCACATCGAATTTTTTAAACTCTCACAGTGCTTTCCCTTTGTCTTTGACACTTACCTGGAGTACACGCAGCACACTGCTAAATAACATCTTGTCACAAGGACCAAAGCCATGATTGCACTATGACGAGGTTAATAAGGCATTTTTATTTCACACTTGTCTAGAAAGTTACAGTAAGGAACTACATGGCAAAGATGGTCTTCTGGGAAGAGAAAGAGAGGGTTTTTTTTAAATTGTCCAGGTTTTTTTAATACCTTGCCACTGAAACCATAAAAATGCCATACTGTAGTCATATAATAAGAAGAAAAAAGCAAACCAAAAACAACTAGAAACCCCTTAACACTACAATAAAAACCCCCCACATTTCCTTTTTCTGCTTTGTCAGCTCAGCGCAGGATGTTCAAAACATGAATTGGTTGGTTGGTTGGTAGGGACTGTGGTAGCAGAATGTAAACAGTTATTAAAAGCATGCTTCCCATGACTTGGTGGAGAAAAGAAATAAAACTTATATTTCATTATTAAATTTGCTGTTTTGATTAAAATGTAAAAGTTGTTCACTTTATTACCTTGTAAGGCTCCCCTACTTGTCAATAATCTCAATTCATGCCTTCATTTTCCCATAAGAATTTATTCAAGCCTGAGAATTTGGTATACAATGAGACTGTACTTGTATTTGAATTTTGAATAGAAAAATTGCAAATACTTATCAAAATATTGTCAAGATTCAGAGCAAATTAATGATCAAGTGAAAATGCAGAGTTAAGCAAATATGTGTGTATATACACCCTGTCTTGCAGAATGTCCTCCAGAATAGCTTTTAGATTAGATCTCTATTGGAATATCTGTATTAATGGAGCTTAAAGAGTACATTTACCTTTCCCACAGCTGTAGCCAATTGGTTGCCCATAGTCTCTGTGAAGTAAATTACATTCTCATTATTTGCACTAGTTCTGGCAGCAAGACATAACTTACTTTAAAGGCAGAAGGGAGGCAAAGAAGAGGATAACTTCGGAGTATATGGTGAGTGGGCTCTTTGAAAAACATCCTCCAGCAAATCTATCTGTATCTGTGTAAGATGCTCCTGGCATCGGCTGATTCTGAGCAGCTCTGCGCTTTGACAAAGTGACCTAAACATCTTAAACCTGCATTTCTTGCACCTCTTGATCTTGGTTGTTGTTGGGAATTTAAACTCATCAGTAAGTTAATAAACCAGAGCTATTTTGGCATGGACACGTCCCACTGAGCCATCAAAAATTCTCGTTGGTCATTTTGGTAGGAGGGACACTTTTGTGAAATCTTCAGCCAGTGAGATTTGTTTAGCAGAGTCTGGAGCCTGTCATAGCTCTGGCTCAGTCCTCAGGAATATGATTTCTGTGACAGAGCCTAAGGAACAGCTGTTACCAGTGTGTTGCACCACGAGGCTCTGCTTACAGCCTGAGGTTACAGAAAACATTTTGCTAATTTTAAATAAATTGATGAAAGAAACAGACTGACACCTGTTTTGTTGTCCCAGGAAGGTATCTGGTTTCCCTTGCCTGAAAAAGGTTGTGATCAGTAGAAGGTTCTGTCAATATAAAGAAGTCAATCAGTAATTTCGCTATTTTCACATTAACCAGAAACAAAAATGTGTGGGGTTTTTGGTTTTTTTCCTGCCATCTGATTTTCCAGTGGTTTTTACCTAAATAATCAGCATGAGTTACAATATTTGTGTTATTAGGTCTTGTCCAGTTGGAAGTCTTGTCTAGTTGGAAGATTTACAAGTGTTATAAAACACAAGGGCTCTCCAAATGTTTGTTTACACAGGCAGCCATATTATTTGTCTCAATTCACACAGGTTATGTTTTCTTTTTCCTTGTGGCTATTCTGCCATACCACTACAGCAGCAGGAAGTAGCAAACAGTCAAAGCAAATGGCTCACAGATCAAGACAGCTCCTCTTCTAACATATTTACTTCTGAAGTACCTGACAAATATTTGCAAGCACACTCAAGGGCAGTCAGGCTTGATTTAGGAAAACTAGTTGTGTCCAGACTCTGATATGCCATGTTTGAGGGCTAGCAAATGCAATACCAATGAGGCCCACACAGGCAGCAGGTGTGTTTGATGATCAAAACCTTTATGTTTTTGTTTCTTTGTTTTTCCTTTAATGATTATAAACTGCATTGGCACAAAGAGAAGTTGATTGTAAACTTTTCACTTCATCTGACCTGTTTCTGTAATAAGAGAAATTTTCAGGTAAGTAATTAAACGCATTCATGGCAGAAAAGAAGCATAGTGGTTAAGGAAAGTCACAGGGTTTGATTTTTTGTTTTGTTTTGGTTTAATGAGTAGCATGGATTAGTCACTATGTGCTTTGCTCTGATGGTTAATGAGACATACTGAGCTCCAAGGAAAATGATAGGAGTAAATTGATTTGCCAATGGCATCCTTAGTTCTCATGATCCAGGAGAAGTCCATAGGTCTCCATTCAGAACACAATCCCAGGAAACAGAATTTAATTCTTTGTCATATATATTTGTTCTGTATTGATGTGTCATATGTATCTGAATTCTGCATCATGCTAATGCTTAGTTATTGGAGTTACTCTGTTCAGCTACGAAGCAGAGCTCTTGGGAACTGAATTTTAAAGATGTTTCTGTTGCAACTGCTGGGAACAAGTTACTGCATGGTAATGAGAACAGCAGGTTACACCATGAGGAGGAGTTCAGTCAGTGCAAAGTGAAGCAGATTTCTGCAAGACTCTCAACTTCACATTGTTCTCTAAAATCTCTCGTGCCCCACAAAAGAGATAGTGTGATACCCAGACAGCACTGCTTCATTGTGATAATGTAATGATTTAAAACAGGAGTCTGTGATTTGGTACACTAGTTAAAACCAATCTGTAGTGTGCAAACATAACATGTGATGAAAAGCCAACGTAAAATGGATTTTAATTCAAACACATACTCTCATAGTAAACTCAGGAATATTCTGATTGAAGGTGCTTATCTGGTTATCTTGAAAGACACATGAGAGTTTATGAGCAATCTCAATAGTGACACCTGAATGGGCTGAATCCTGCTTCAGAAATCACAAAGATGCTGGTGCAAACAGGTAGCATTATTTTTGCTTGTACTTACTGGACTGTGGTACACATGCTGCTTTTGTCATTACTTTTAAGATTTGCAGTTTCTTTAAACTAGGTAAATCAGTGGAATACTTTCACGGTGCTCCTTCTATACCTCCACGCTATGTCCCACTTGCATTGGAAATCTAATGAATTGTCTCCTTAATTAATCATTCTGGGAAAGTTCTGCAGTCTAATGGTTTCTCATGTATGCAGTTGCTGTGTTTTTTAATCAACTGAGAGATAAATCTGAAACTAAATATATACAGAAATAAATAAAATTAAATCTGTAATTATAGGGTATAAGTCAGGCATTCAAAAAGCCAATGAATGCTAGAAGAAACTTTATTATGTATTGCAAATAAATATAACAATAAAACTTTTAAACCTCTGGAATCCTACTTAGATTACATCCTCTTCCATAATAAAAGGGATTTATTATTGGTGTAAGATACACTGCAAAATGATGCTGCCTTCATACAAGATGGATGTGCAGCATCAGCAGTGAGCACTCCCACACTATTTAGGTGTCACATTATTTGTAGATGTGTAAAATTAAACAGGTTGTTCGTGAAGAAATCTGTTTGTAAAGGGGCCAAAACTGTAGTAAGTCAGCCTGGAAATGGCTCTAATGCCTCTCCTGGTTTCTTCGGGAATCTTCTGCAGCAAAATGTTGTAACACTCTCCTTACTGTGCTGCATCTGGGGTTTTTCCCCATAGAAATTTTGTCAATTTGAGGCCAGCTTTTCTCTGCCTTTTCCCAGTTGCTGATGTGAACACTACTAGTTCCTAGACTGCATTATGGACACAGACTTTTTTGGTACACCTTTGCATCCCAGTATCTCTTGATCCTGTGATGGCAGCAGGTACTTCTGCACAGCAAGTAGATAGGAACACTGCCTTGCCCTTTGGTGGTGTCTTGTTGGTCCTCTGGATTGCTCACATCCTTTTGGAGTAATTCCATATCCAAGTTTGAGCTCTTTCACGTTTCCTTGCCACTAGTGACGTTCACTTAAACATTTAGGGAGACTACAGTTCTAAAGCCTCCACTGCTCCCAAAGTCCATAGTTGCTTCATATAGACCAGTCCCATCATAGATTCCCTCTTGTCTTTGTTTCGAGAACCTGTTAGGATCAGACCTGAGGCCTGTGTGGTGTCCCCAGTCATTGATACCTCTGTAGCAAGCTGCTTGCTTTATACTATGCTTCTGTAAGCTACTGTAAACTCTAAACACGATCAGATTTCATTTTGTGCAGCTTTTAGCCACAGCGTGCTGCTGCCAGCTGGCCTCAGAAGACTTATTTTCTATCACCTGTAGTTGGTCACACTTGCCCAGTCTGAGATTGCTGCTTATCACTGTTGCTTTAATGATATTGTATCTGGCACCACAACCCAGCTGGAATCAAAACATTCATTTAATAGTACAGCTGCAAATATGGCAGCCAAGTGACAGGTGACCGACTTTGACTGTGCACACATTTTAAGAGTGTTTGCTTTTACTGGAATTGCACTACAGGCCTCAGTCTCTGAACTAAACCCCTCTTCATCCTTGGGCTGTGTACACACTGCTCACTCCTTTCTTCCTGAAATAGCTGTAGCACTGGGAATTACAGATGGTTCTATTTCACATTCTCCATGCACCTCTTGCTTTCTCACTCTTTCACGGCTGTCTTTAGCTTAAACCTATTTCTTTGTGGGTAGTGTTGTGGGGTTTTTTCTTCTTTTTTTGTTTGTTTGGTTTTTGTTGTTGTTTTGGGGAATTGGAGTGGGGTTTTTTAATAGTTTGGTTTTGGTTTGGGTTTTATTTTTTGGTTGTTAACTTGGTTGGTTTGGGTTTGGTTTGGTTTCATTTGGGATTTTCTGTTTGGTTTTGTTGTTTTTTTGGTTTTTTTCTCCAAACTGTCATTTTGCTGGTTTTCCTATGCACTTGAGTGGCCCAAGTGGATTTGTAGTATTTGGAGGTGCTTCTCTGGAGAGAAGGCATTGCTCTCTCAGCAAATCTCATGTAGCTAGGATCCTAGTCTGATAGGGAGTCATCTTCAAAAATACAGGTAAATGAGAAAATTTTCACTTCTAAATTTAAAATTTTGCTACTTGTTTTCATATAAGTTCATGGTATATCTCCTTTGGCTTAATTTGTTTGGGATCACAATGCTTATGCAATGTTTCTATAGGATCTCTGATATTTCAGTTATTGTTCTTGACAATGATGTTATCCTACTTTTCCTTTTTTCTTCACAATGTGATGGATAATATCCCCTTCCTCTCAAACTTCCAGTTTTTTATCTTTCAGCAGCTGTCACTAGTTCTGTGTACAGACTTTACTTTCCTCTAATTTATGTTTGTGCCAGAGTCGTTGTTAGAAATTCAGCATGGCCAGTGATCTGAGTCACTCTGTGCTAATCACTTTCTCTGCCTTGCTGTGTATCTCACTAGACTGCCTTCACCACATTTCACACACCACGGGTTGGCTCATAAAACCAGAGGGTTTCACGCTGGTAGATCTAAGTTGCTCTGTATTTAGCAGCTTACTTCAGAGATGCTGCAAGTGTAGCACAGACTCCTCCTACAATACATGGGTGGATGTCATGGTTCTTCCCACAGGTTCTTCCTCCTTTTTGCATTTTAGGGCAGAGGCAGTAGTTTGAGCACTATTTTCCATGGGTGTTTAATACTTTTGCAAACAGCATCCTTACTCTTTCTAGGAAAGGCAGTTTGCTATGCACCCAGACAACTGTCTGAGGCTATGCCAGCCAGGCTGTCTTCTAGAGTTGTATATGTAACATTTTTCTGTTCTGTGAAAAAATTCCTCTTTTTTCCACCTACTGGAAAAACTGCACCTCTTTAACAGGAATAAGATTTTAAAATCTCTTTGGTAAGAGGGAGTCAGGATGTTGGACCGGGATGTAGGATGCCTGGGTTCAGTCCTCAGAGGTGCTGCAGAACTTCAGTGATCTAGTTCAAGACATGTATACCCACTACCTACTAGATCTTCCCTGCAAGGTGGTTGCTACACCTGATTATTTGTAAGTGGTTTGGATTAGACATTAGTATTCTTTGCGTACTAGAATAGTGCAGTCTCAATACTGATCCCTCCAGCTTTGTGTAAAATGTGCCCAGATTGGTACAAACTAACCCATATTGAGGAGGGAGCATGTTTTTCGTGTGGAGTTGGAGTTTGATAAAACACAGGGGACTGAGCTTGCCCCACAGAGAAATTTTCTGCACCCACAGGTTGTGAAAAAATGATGCCTGCTTGTTTGACCTTGTTTATTTTTGCACATCTGTACAGCTCTCCTCAGCTTCAAAGGTGAATGCTGAAAGTATAAAACTGTATTTTTAAAATGCACTTTTGATATACCACAGAATATAGCAAAGCTTAAGAGATTCACAAGGCCAAAAATGTTTGAATAATTTAAGTATTGAACTTCCAAGCCACAAATTTCAAGGGTACAGTCAATACAAAACTTTGATATTTATGTCATTTTTGTGATGCAATATTCATTGATCTCAGGGCTTCAATAAATTAGTGCCACACAGTCAAAAAATGTATTGTGTGGTAAACCTGTTAATTAGCAGCACCTTTGTCTCCATTTTAAGACATGGAAGTTAAGGTCTGTACGCATGTGGAGGTTACGCAGAAAGTCTGTGACAGACTTACTATTCTGCACCTGACTCAGAAACCTTAGCCAAACAGGAGGGAAAGGGTGAAACATAAACACAATATGATGGTGTGAGAAGTGTTAATAGAAACCAAATACTTGATTTTTTTTTTAATCTAAGTAGGGAGAGTAGTTACACTGCATGCACATTTTTAAATTGTGGTTGTAGAGTTTATGTATACCTTAAAATGAAACATTTAGAAGAGGATCAACCAAAATGGCAGAATTGTTGACTTTTTGACTATACTTGTATGTATTTTCTATTCAGTTAAGTTGTCTCTGTTCAGTTATTTCCATCTGTTCTTTGATTTCTTGAAGAATTCTCATATCTTACTCAACCTTTTACTCTGGGTTGTTTTTCTTTTTTGTTTTGTCTATTAAAAAACTTCTGATACTGCTATCACAGAAATAGATGTACTATAACAATATATAAAATGAAAAATTGTGCCAAAGTAGCACAAACTGTCAGACCTGGGAGCTGGTCTGGCAAAAAAGGGGGCAGTCGGTGCAGCCATATGTAGAGAGCTGTTTGGGATTCATCATCTTCAACAATACAAATCATTATTCTTCATTGTGGATAACCAAGGGCGGGGGGAATTAAATATGCAGTTTTATTTAACAGAAACGTTTTGAAGATGTATGGAATTCTTTGTGAATAATTCATGCTCTTTAAGATCAGAAGTGCTAAAACAAAAAAAAAGGTGGGCACTTCTGCTAGGATGTGCCAGTTTAGAAACAAAGCAACACTCTTGCCACATGTAAATGCAGCTGAAACAGGAGGGCTGTAACATCAGGGGAAAAAAAATCTTTGCTAAAAAGTCTGCAGTAATATAGATGATCTCTTCTTCAGAAAGTAAATTATTCATTTTGTCCTTGATCAATTCCAGTTAACATGTATTTGTGGCTCACAACTGCTTTTCTAAAACATAAAAGTGACTCACAGGAAAAAAAAAGTCACGCTTGGGGAAAAGAGCATCAAGAAAACCCTGCCACAATGCAGCCTTCTCCATCTCATGCCCCTACCAGGCATCTCTGATTAAATAACCCTTTCAATAACTTTGGCACTAACAAGTTATTTAAATTTTCCTTGCCTCTCCCAGTATATTGTTCTACTTATTTTTCTACAATAGACGCAGAATTCAAATAAAAAAGAAAATACTGGAATGTGCTTTTGATTTTGGGTGGTTGAACAGGTGTAGTGTGGGATGCAGGGTGAAGCCACTGAGGGATAGGTGGCAGTTCTGTCACCTCATGTAAACTTTCGTAAACTCCCTTCTGTGAACTGGCACCAGCGGAGTAAGGTAGGTATTAATTTTTTTTTTCTATGTCTACACATAGAGTCCCTAGTTTTGCAGTCCGAAGTGAAGTAATGGGAATCTGCTGGTGCTTAAAAATTGTTCCTTCTTGTTTGAAGAAAACTGTGACATGCAAATTGTCCCCCGCCTGCTCCCTGCAGGATATGCTGAGCAGCTAAGTCACTTCTGGGGAGCCCCTGTCAATGGAGCTTTCTTCCATTTGTCATTTTCTTAGCAATACATTCTGTCCTCCCCATTACAGGATATGCATGAAGCAAAGCATTATCCAGGACTGATATTTCTGTCTGTTTTTCTCAGTACTTTGATGACTTCTGGATGATCTGTAGATCCATTTTATCCACAATTTTAAACTTCTCAAGAAACTGGGTGCAACTTGTTTGTGTTCAGCATTCAGAAGCTGAAATGCTTCTGAAAATGTTCTTATATACAAGCAGAATCCTTCTTAGCACATATGTGCTGTCTATTAGCATATCTCCTCTTGTCAGTGATGAACACCTTTGAATACTCAGGACAGGACACCTTTGGCTACATAGACAGGGGTTAGGTAGAAGCATAGTGTGTCCAGTTACACCCTAAGGCCAGGACATTTTCACTTCTTAGGTTACAAAATGATACTTGTCTGGAGAAGCCAAATAGAGCAGAAATGCAGCAATCTTTTAAAATACCATTTTACCACCTCTTTGCTACTTTTTCTGAGCACAGATAAATAAAACTATAGTTTGGTGGGAAGGTTCATTCAAATCAAACTGTCTGAACACTAAGCCATTTTTGGAATTGCCACAGCATGCCCTGCACCACTTCTTTTCCATTTTACATGCATGCAGAGAAGGTCAAGCAGTGAATTAGCAGACACCTTTGATGGTGCCAAAGACAACAACCTGCTTCAATACATTATCAAATAATAGACTATAAATTATGTAAGCACTGAAATGCCAAGCAGCAAACAGCATTTTCACTGCTAAATGGAATCACTGAATTCATTAGAAACTGCTAACCTGATGATGTAATTTTTTGAGTCTGAATATTAACTCTTTGTCACCATCCTTCCTTTTCTTTCTGCCTCTCTATCAAAAGCAGTCTTTTTTTTATCATGTTCCCTTCATATATGATTCTCCATCAAGCCCTGTCTCCAGTATGCAGACAGTGTATTTCAATTCATGTTCAGACCCACTGCATAAGCTGACAGATTTCTAAGGCAGCTCTGAAGAAGCACCACACAGGAATAAAATGTTGAGTGTGCAAAACTAGGGAGTAAAATGCCTGAAAATGGAGCTGGCAACATGGAGCTCTGATCCTTTATGTGCTGCTTAGCTCCACACTTTCCATAAGCAGCCAATGGAAAGGTGACAAAACCAGTAGGTGTGCATGCATCAGTGTGGTACCTCCTGAGACAGATCCTGCCGCCTCTGGGAGATGAGAACTGCAGCCTGCCAGCACTTTGGGATCAATGGTAGTGACAAGGTCTCAAAGGAGATTGGGGGAAACAAAGAGAAAAAAAGTAAGTCAGATTTTATTAGAAAATAAACTATGATATATATATGTTTTGGTTTTTTAAATAGAAAAACATCAACATAAATAGGATAGATGGAGAAATATTTACCCCCCTGGTTTCAGGGAACAAAATCACCTCATTAGTAAGAGCTTGATGTGTCCAGGTCAAAGGAGTCTTGTAGAAGTTGAAACATCCTTAGAAAGGGAATATTTATATGCAAACTTGTTTCTACAATTTCCCAGAGGCTGTGGGCAGATAGTGTTCTGCTAATACATTGTTAGATACACAAGGTCAAGGAGTGCTACATATGCAAAATGCCATCATAATTTATTGACAAAATATCGCATAGACTCAATGAAAAAATTAGGCTAAAACAAATGCAGGGTAAAAACAGAAAGTCCATAGTCTAGCATGGTACTTGGTCCCTATTTAAGTTCAGCAAAAGGCATGATCACTGGGTACATAGCAGGACTCACTGACATTTGCAGATCTCTGTAGGCAAATGTGGTAGTTCATATACTCTTTCAATACAGACTGCTATCCATGCATTATTTTGGGAAGCCACTAAAATTCAGTGAATCATTATCAAAGGGTAAAAAACATAAAGTCAAGCACCAAATCAAGGCATTTGCCTCTCAACATTTTACTTGCTAATCCCTTGTCTTTCAGAGAGCTCTATAATTCCTAAAAACATCTCTCTCCTTTTCATGACCACATATAGCTTATAGAACAAAAAAAACATGGGGTTTTTTTACATTTTATCTCAATATTTCACTGAACAGTGAAATTTTGTTAAGACCTCTAAAGCAAAGACAATTTGAAAATTAATTTCTCCACCACTCTGAAAATAGAAACCACCAAAACAGCATGGCATATCCTATGGCACTGTGATTCTGTGATAGAGCCTAGTGGAAGGAACACATAGAATTATGTGTTTCATAGGTGAATTTTGCTCTAATGATACCTATACTTGTGACAATTTGCTAGTAATAACTGCTTAAGGAAGTTCTACATCTTAGTTCAGAAAGATCTTGCTTCCTTCTTCTCCAAATAAACTTGAAGCAAATTATCAGAGAAATATCTTTTTCCCCTTGTTTATTCCATGCACCAAGAGACCAGATGTGTCTTGGTTATAGGGGCTCAGAAGTTAATTAGCTGAACAAAGGAGAAGTAAAAAGAAGATGGTTTGATGCATTTCTTCGGAACAGGCCAAGCTGTCCCCTGGCAGTGGAAGTCACTAACCAATGAGTATCCTCAAGCAAGTATTCAAGTTTAAGCATGAGTTGTGATTTGGTATGCATGAAACAATTCAAATTCATAAAATTAGAGAGATATGTACTTGGAAAGCAATGATTTCAACTCTTAGTAATGAGCCACAGTCCTTACATGAATCTGGAGGCAGTAAGGATATATGACTCAAGAGCTCATTGCTAGAAAGTGTCTCCCATTTCTAGAATTATCAGTGGCAGTATATTTCAGTGCTATAACTTCTATACAAGACAGTGAGGATGTTGAAGAGAAAACTGGAGATTAACATAAATTAAATATTTCAATTAGCATAGTATAGAAAGTCTCCAGCTACTATAAAAAAGCTAATTCTCTTAAAGTCAGGACTGGCCGTTGTAGGGTCTCACATGCCTAAAGCTGATGACAATGTTCACACCAAGGCTTTGCTATTCTGTCTCCAGAAGTAGTCATAAAAGGATACCTAAAGCAGTCAAACTTATATTAATACCTTCCCCTTATGTTAATACCTTCCCCGGCTAATAATTGTCTCAGCCTCCAACTTCATACATCTCTGGGGATTTACTAAGTCTCTTGTGGCTTGTTCATTTAGCAACTCCAAATCATTTCTCTTTCAGTTACCAGCAATTTTTTCCTTGAATCAGTGTCCACTCTTGCACCCACAATATATTTTAAGAAGGAATTACACAGATCTGCTATCTGTTGTGTTAAAAAACAGCTCTCCTGGCTTTATTTGATGACGACCTGTCCTTCTTGAAATGAAAGAGATAGTGCAAAAGTTGACTGTAATCCATCTCTTTCATGTCACTTCTTATTTTGTAGACTTGTACCAAATTCTTCTAAAGCAGCATTTCTTTTCAGTATCTTCACTTTCACCCCTGTGTCCTAGCGATATATTTCCCCACCCCCACCTCAGGTCAGAACTTTCACTTTTCCCCTAAGCTATCTGACTTTTATGAAGAACTTTGTTAAAAACCTTTTGTAAATACAAATAAGCCCTATCAATTGGATCCCCTTTTTCTGCAAGGATCTGTAAGGCAGGATTTCCCTTAGCAGTTTCTCACAACTCTGGCATTTTTCCACACTCTGTAGCTGCATCCCTTATTACACTTTCTGCTAATTTGCCCAGTGTTGTCATGATTACAGGCTTGTGATTCCCCAGATCGCCCTAATACCTTTTTTCAAGGATTGGTATTATACCGATTCTTGAGATTGGACATAATTTCAAGTAGTTAATATGCTTACATATTGCCACTGGTAGCTCAATTACTTGATTTGAATTCTCTTATACCTCCTAGGTGACTGCCACTTGGGTTTTGCGACACGTTACTGCTCATCTGGAGCTGAGGTTAACCAGTGTAATTGTATTATCTGCCCTTGTTGGTTCTCTGATTCCTCTCAGCACAGAGCAGTCCATGTCAGCAGCTTCCTAAGGGATATCCTTACCACTGGAGGATCCATGGATGTGTCTCAGTGTCATCATGTGCCCCTCTTCCTGTTTTAAGGATGCTTCTGGAGCGAATCATCCTCTACAAGCCTCTCCCCATCTTCTTCCTGGGAAGATGCACTGAAAAATAAATGGAAAAAAAGTTGAATGCTGGACTTTTATTTGCATCCAGCCTGCCCCTGCCCCATGCTGTGCCATGGTCACTTCCCTTTGAAGGTGGCATCTGGCTTCAGAATGAGGCTGAGCTGAGAAGTCAAGTACAGTTGGGACTGTGGGATCTATTGTTTCAAGCTTTTTGCAGAGTGGGGTGGATTCAGAGAGTGGGGTGGATTTGTATCTGAGAAATGCTTGATTTTTTTCTTTAATGAATCTGTAACTCTAATCTCACCATGGGATCTGAAGACTAAGCAGGATCAAATAGTATTTATTCCTCTGCCTCAGCCTGCTGTCAGAAATATGTCACATTATGCTCTGACAGATCAGTTGAGGACAAAGAAGAAAAGGGATGAAAGAGAAGATATTTACAGATGCTTAACTTTGGTGCTGTTACTTTCATACATGGCAGAAATGTCACCTTCTCCTACACACATTGGAGAATGGTACCTACAACATCTGTGGACTGCCAGTGACAAAATCCAGAGTTTGTGGTAGGATGTGAAAGTGTGCATATTGGCCACGATCAGCCTTGGGAACATTTTCCTGCTGCAGCTGGCATGCTTTCTGCCCAGAAGCTGGATGACTTCCTGGTGCTTTGTCAGCTGATACTGGCTTTAGATTTGGCCAAATATCCCATCTGAAGGGTATATTTGGTCTGTGTTTCTGTTTCCCCCCCCAGCTTTGTAGACCTTTATAGTGGCTCATGTGCTTGGCTGTTACTCATCCTCTTTTCTTTAGGCATAGGTGAGCATACTGTTATACCAGTACAACAAGGTTGCATAACAACACGCAGAGACTAAAGATGTTAATTTCTTAATTTTTTTTCCCAAGAGAGTCCATTTAAGTAATTTTATTCCTCATTCAAAATTCAATCCTTTTCCCACAGTTCAGTGTCACTGCTAGCATTTGGTAAAATCACTCCTATAATGAATTTGAATTGAGATCTATTAGGGTGACCAGTGGCTTAATGGCTCAACTGTAACTACTCCTTGAATCATCTCCTGGGTAATAAGGGAGGTAAGAATAGCTCCTCATCTTGTGTGCTGCACTACCTGAGGCTCCTGCAGGCAATCATTATTACCTGCTACTTCATACACTGTTTGGCCTGATAATGTCTTGCAATTAGGCCTTAAGAGCAAGCTATGGAAAGCTCTCCATAAAAGCTGATTATATTGGAGCCCAGCAGCACATCCCTATGACCATTCTCTGAGATTTATTGCCTTTTTGATGTCTCACTGTTGCTGCTCAGATCCAGAGGCTAGCTGTTTATCCAGACTGCTGCAGTTCAAATCTTCAGCAGAGTTGCTCTGGCGTTGCTGCACTGAAGCCAAAGAAAATATGAACTGTCTGCTTCTCACTTATGTCCTTCATATTCCATGTATCCTGTTGGTAGTTTTCTATTTCTTTTATTATACACTGATTTTTAGCTAGTGTAAATAGCATGTTGACATTTGATGGATTCATGGTTGCAATTAGGCTTGCTTTGTGGCTTTTTCATAGATGTTGAAATGTTTATGGGGGCTGTGGGAGCAAAAACATAGAAGACCTTGGAAGTTTGGTGAATGTCAATATAGTTTGGGAATAAATCTTCACTGACCCTAAGGGTTACACTGCCATGTATGGAATGGATGGACAGAGTAAACTGGTCCCAAAAGACACAAAATGCTTTGCATGTGCAGAGCAACAAACTAGCAGCACAACTGTCTCCTGAGAACAGCACTGTAAGCCCAGATCATTCTGGGATCCAGAATCTATGAGGAAATTTTCAGCCTTCCTGCATTCTGAAGAGGGCATCCATATTTGGCCAAGGAACCTTCTTTCCATTTCCTGGAGCTGCTGTTATTTGGGAGGGTATAAAACACTGTTCTCCAGCTTTGTATTTAGACAAGTAACAGTGATCTCCCTGAGGCTGGCAACGCAGTGCTCTCTCTCCAAGGGTATACCACATGGTACTCTGCAAGCAGAGGTAAGGTCACTTAACCCACCTGCCAGGCCAATCAAGAGTTATATGTGTAGGACTGGTTAGCACTGAGTGTGAATTAATGAGCCCTAATGAGATTTCTGCTCAACTGGAGCAAGCGCAAAACTTGGTTGTAAAATACTATGTAGATACTTTTTAAGAGACAGTACAAAAACTTCACTTGAAAGCTCGTTGGTCTCTAGGAATTTTAAACTTCACCTGGAGAAGTAAAAATTAGCCAAGGTGTGGTCTTCATTACTTGGTTTGGCAGTGTTGAACAGATTATACTTTGCTTTTGCAGTTTATCTTGAAAACAGCAAAGAAAGAAGACTATGGAAGGTAAAATAGCCTTGCACCCTTCCACAGGCAATTTGTTTTGGGTTGTTACGCCTAGATTGTGGTCAGCTTAGTCCAAAAGATATTTGGTTTTTTTCATCTCAGGCAGCTGTAACATGATAGGATATATCATTTGTTGATAAATTATGACATGCTAAACCATGTCATGTGAGTCAAAAGTGTAAGGAAAATTGCAGTAGTGGTAAGAAAAATGAAACATGTTGGTGGACTATGACTTTTTTTTCTGCTTGGAGTTTGCAGCATTCAATAGATTTAAATGTTTTTTCAGTATCTAAAGTTTTTCTTCTCTAACCCAAGAGTGAGCCATATCCCAGCATTGTCACAAGGGTGACAGCAGCCAGAAGAGCCTTTCTGAGTGAAAGACATGCAATCTGTCAGGGTGGGCAGGCTAACACAAGTCTGTTAGCACTTTCTTTTCCTACGCAGGTCAGAGTCTTCTGGTACACTGGCCAGATTTCAGTTTGGGTAGTTGTACATCTGTTGGGACTTCAACTGTGGCTTGCAAAGTTTGTTTGAATCTTTGGAACAGCAAGTAAGTCTTGTGTAAATGTCAGGTGTGATGGTATTGAATGGGATGTGAGGGGGGAACCACAGTGCATCTCTGTCCTTTCCCAGGCTTTCCCTGATGGATGCCAGTGAGTTTCCAGGGATGCAGGCAGCACCAATGCTTCTCTGTTGCTAGGTCACAGCTAGATGTGCAGAGAAGCACAGTGCAGATACAAAAAGTGGCTGCAGGTGGGCCAGGGGAAGGTCAGAAGTCCCATGCATGTGTTTGCAGTGCAGGGCCCCAAAGTATAGCATCCTGGCTTGGGCACATCACTATGGGGATATAATTCCTGTTCATAAACCTGCACCTCCCTGGGATCCCTGCCTTGCACCTCAGTGGATCTACCCACCACCAGGCTGCAGATGTGCCATTAGTTTCCTTGACATAGTCTGTAAAATGATGTTAGAGGTGTTTCTGTGCTGTAGAAGTGGAGACAGAGATGGGTATTAGAACTGCAAGACTCTTTGAGAACATGGTAATGAGAACTATAAAGCACATGAAAGAGATGGACAAGTTTCTTTTTCATCATCTGCAGAATCTCATTAGTCTACCTGCCATTCCTTTCTTTGCCTTAAGAGCAATATCAGGACCTTACTCTTCTCCTTTTCCAGAGAACTGTGACTGACCTGCTCGCTCTGTGCTGAGAGCATTGGCAGGCAGATCAAGCATCGGAGGCCCCTCTTTGTCACCTTCCATGCAATAACCTGCTTCCTGGGAGAAAAAGTGTCAAAGGAAAACTATTTCAAGGAGGAATATATCACTGGACAGTCTTATGGCACTGATTTGGGCTTGCTGAAGAAACTTGGAGCTCTTTCTTTTTATTTTTTCAGGGCTTCAGCTGTATAAAGACTTAGACATGCCCAGCTTTCTTTTCAATGCTCATTTGCTTACTTTTAAGTGCATGTGTCATTTTTCATTATTTTATATGCTAAGGGGCAGATCCTGAATTTTTTAGTCATGTTTGGCAGAACCTTGTTCCATAAATAATCCTATTAACTTCAGTGGATCTGTTTGTGGAAAACAGTACTGTTCCGCAGCAGCTGAGTCCCAGCAGGAAGCACAGGGAAAAGTGGAAGAGGAAAATGGCTGCCAGAGATTGAAACAATGTTTAGGTTTTAATGTAGCTCCTTATCTGTCACTGAATGAAGTAAAATATTTTTTTTTTTTTTTGCTTTAAAAAAAGCAGCAAAAGTAGGCAAAACTGCAAATGCCCTTTCAGGGATGCTTTCAAATGAATGTATAATATTCATTCTCACTGTATAGTGCTAAAAAAAGACTCAGTGACTGTTTGGCTCCTAATTGTCACCTCAGGCAGCTTATTTAGCCTACCTGTCATGAAGGTAAGAAATATACAACACACTGTAACTCTTGCAAAGTAAATGAGGCACTTTTTTTAGCCTTCCTCTGTCAATATTAATAACCTACACTAATTATACCGTACTTCTTTTTTTCTTTTCTCCTTTTTCTTCAATCTGCTACAGGGATTGGTTAGCTACTTGTATCTTCTTTAGAGATCCTAAATGTTAATTTTCCATTCTTAAGTTGTTTTTTTCTTTTTAAGTGGCAGAATGAAATTAATTTCCTGGAAGGCTATTTAGTGTCTTTCATGTAGCAATCACGGCTGAGTTCTTCCTTTTCTAGTGAAGAGATGGTTTCGGCTAAACTGTATGAGGTCAAGAAAGAAGATACAGTTTTACACGTTGCAGAGTATCTGGATAATGTTTAGGGAGCTATGATATGCTGTAAAGATGTTTCCATTTCAGACCTCTTTAATGTATTTCGGTGCTGGAAATGCTTATCCCATCTGAGTAAAGTTCAACAAACTGAATTGCTCTGGTCAAACGGAAGGTTGGCAGTACTGTGTGTGTGCCAATTGTAAGTACTAGAAAAACCGAACATGTTTTCTCTTTACAGATATCTCTGTACTTCAATCTTTGGAATTCCTCATGTATGCTCGGCCAGGCAGTTCTCTTTCTTGAATATGAGATTATAATTCTGGCATGTTGTGGAGGCATCATTAAAGTTTCTTTAACACATTTCACGTCATAATAAATTGTACGTGAACAAATTAATAGCCTCTTGAATTTCAGTGAGTAAAAAGTTCAGGTTTGTTGCTAAACTGCATAGCTTCCTGAATGGCAGGTTTGTCAACTTTGAAATGGTGGTCAGGAAGCAGTGCCAGCCTATCTTTTTCATGGTGACAAACATTTCTCCTTTATTTACTGATTAAATTGATTAAAGGCTAATACTGAGTAGTACACTGTAACCATTCTCAAAAGCAATCAGACTAAGTAAGTCCCTGAAAAATCCAGTTTGATCTCACATTGATCTTTTAAATGTCCATGGAAGGAGACAGCAAAACCTCTCTAGCAGCCTGTGCCACTACTTGACTCTCCTCAAGACAAAAAGTTGTCTCCTTGTAGCCAGTCTGAATGTGACTTGTTTCTACTCATGTGTGTTACTTTTTGTTCTCCCTCTCTGTACTTCTGCAATGAGCCTTATCCACTTCTTGATCACCATACCATAGATGCTAGGGACTGCTTTTATGAGTCCACTGGTCATCCCTTCACAGGCACTGGAGGCTACTGTTACATCCCCACAGGCCATCCCTTCCCTAGACTGAGAAAACCCTGGTCTGGCAGCTTCGGCTCACAGAGCAAGTGTTCCTGCCCTGACCACCCTGACCTTCCCTGAACTCCCTCAGTTAAATTATGTCTTTCTTCTGCTGGGTATCCCAGAATGGATCCAGTGCTGTCGATGTGGTCTAAAGAATACAGAATAAAGGGGAATTATCACTTCTCTCAATTTACTGGCAGATCTGCTTCCTGAACAGGCAGTGCCCACTTTATATCACTGCAAGAAGTTTGTCCTTAACAGGCTTGGGGCTTTGCATTTGTCCCTGTTGGATTTAATGAGGTTCTACTGCTGCCAATGTGAACAATGTATGGTTATTGATGTCTGTAGGCAGGTCTCCTTGACACTACAGTTAGGCAAGATTTCTCTTGCCTCACATCTCTGACCTTCAGATACCTTTTGCTGGCTGGGAAAAGTGTCAGGGAAGAATATATGATGCAAAGTGTGATTCTAGGCAGGCTTTGATGTCTCTTGTGCATTATTTTGGTCTAGTCAAGCCCACTCATGGACAGTGCAAAGAAAAAGTACTTCTATAACTGTGCTTCTACAGATATGTGACAGAAACCTAGCAGATGGGCTGTGTCTTTTATTATCAACTGGGGATGAACAGACCTGAACCCAAGGAGCAGTACTAGATGGAGTGGCAAAGATTATTCTATGACTTCACTGTTGTCTCTTGCATATGTTGCCTGTGGTCTGAAAATACATGAGGTGCCTATATCCTCAGATTGCCTCAGAAAAATCATATAGATAAAGGGCTGAGTGGGAGCTTGTCAGCCATCAAAGCCATGAAAGTATTGGGGTAGAGTGAAATAAAGTAAGTCAGAACTCCTGTTTCCCCAATTCGTAGGACAAGCACATGCTCACTGCTGAGAAATGTCAGCAGAAGCATTAGAAGTGTCCAAGACACTTCTGTGCTGGGCACTGTCCTTCCTGTGCTAAAGGGACAGGCAGGACCATTTACATCAGATCCCAAATAATTTTTAAGGAGGGTGAGGTATCTAAGAGGAGGGAAGCAAGAGACACAGTGCTATTGGTTATTTCTGCTCTACAGTCAGCAGAGGTGCAATTTAATAAAGGGACAACTAATCACTGCCAAGTTTTGAAGTCAAGACTCAGGCAGTTACAGGAAAGCTGTGTGAGCATAATTCCATAAAATTTCTGAACCTTTCCTTTCACTAGTGTATGTTGTCTTTCCGAGTCAATGCACTCCCTCTGGTGGCAAATTTACTGTCTCAGTTTCATTCTTTTAGGAGTTAAGGTTGCATATGAGCAGATGGCTAAAAGAACTGAGAGAGCAATAAGCTACTGCTTTTATTAGGCTGCTTTATAATTTTATATTCTTGACACTGAAGGCACAGATAAAGTCTGTCCATTCAAAGGTATTTTAAAATAATCCTCATATGCTGAAAAAGATGAAGCTAAAAATATTCTATTCAGAAAGAGTATTTCTGGAAAGAGCCTAAGACATATTTTTACCGGGTCAATGGTCTGTTGGCCTAAGTGATCTGCTGTTTTAATACTCATGTTGGTCATTCACAAAAGGTAAATCAATAATGTGTCAAAGTCCCTCTTAGTAATTTCCTCTAATTTCCTTGTAGGTGTCTATCTGTTCCATCTCACATGGCAAGCACTTCTGGATAGAAAACATCTTTTTCTGCTCAAAGCATGGTAGTAAGGACAATAGATGCTATTGCTGCCTGTAAAGCTACAGGGAGAAGAAACTAAGTGCTGAAAATCGTCAAAAGAGCAAGAAATCTCCACTCTGAAAGATAAAATTCTTTTGGATGTGATTTTTATGCCATCTGTTCCTGCAGCTGATTTATTTGCCTACACATGTTTAGAGAATGCTTATTGTTAAGCAAAGGCAGTGTTAAAGAGGTATTCAGTACTTAAACACTGTTCTAAGGCTAGGTAACATCAGTAGAAACGGTATTTACTTAATTAGCTGTCATGTTGTGTTTCAAAATAGAGAAACACAAACAAATGGAGCTTGCTTGCCTTTAGGTTGATGCACAACGAGCTTCTCGCCTTAAGAAAAAGAGCCGTTCCCACATCTCCAACAGCTGGATTTAGATGCTGACCATGTCTGCACTGCGGTGGAAAGACTAAGAGTTGTATTACGAGCAATATTATTGAGGGCAAGAGAGAGAGAGCTGGGGTGACTCATTTTACTTCCTGCTGTAACCTCATTAGTCTGGGTGCCAACATGGCCCAGGACAGGCAATGCTGCTTGGGCAGGGGATGGGGTCTGCAGAATCCCTTTGTTCCTCTGATTTAGTGCTCACAGACTTAGACCAAAGCAAATTTTAGAGACCAGTGGTGATGTTAGAGGTCAGTCCTATCAACCAGACCCCATTACTGTCATCTTAAAAAAATCCCTTGGTGACTATATAACCTTGAATTAAAAGTTTGCCCCAGATGCCATCTAATTTCATAATCTGTAATGTCATCATTGAATATCTGTCACAACTCACTTAATTGCATGTCTGTTGCTACAGTACTTCAATTTGGGGAAATTTCTGTTTTCTTATTCATGAAAACAGTTTACACTCTAAAGACCAATTTGCCAGCTGCAGCATAGTTCTTCTGCAAATGAATGCAAAGATAAGGCTCTTGTAAATATCTGAAAGCACCATCATCTCTGCATTTACACATTCAAAGTATGAATCTCAAAGACAAAGCATCACCTACAGCCATCTCCATGAGATAGGTCTTTGCACATGATGCTCTGAAGGTGTCAGAATGTGTAGCTGGGGCAGGTATGAGTTTGCCACCTGTAAGAAGCTAATGAGAAAGAAGTATGAAACCCTGTGGTGGCACAAAGAAGTGGGGAATATTTATGTCTACCCTCAAGTGGCTCTCACAGATCCCCTGCAACAGGTCCTCTGAGTTTTCAGGCATGGTTGTAGCTCCAACCTGGTGCTCAAGAAGGACTTGTGAGTGCAACCTCCTCAAAAAGAGACCAGGTGGGGGTTTTTCCCCCTCTTTGACATGGATTTTCTTCTTGAGAGACTACTGAACTGGTAGTGAGAGAATCATCACCTGATTAACCCATCCATCCAGGGGACTTTAATAATGTGACTGTGTGCCATTTGAGAGTCATGTACAGAAATTACAAGAGAGATTCCCTATTCAGAACATTAATAGACACCAGAGTCTATTTTTAAGATCATGGATCATATGTATAAAACCACTCATAGATGCTTCTGAATCTTCATTTATCCTCAGATAGTTTTAGTGTGGTCTTGAATGAATGCTTGCTCTAATATAAATGAAATGTCAGTTCTGTTTACCTTACTAGTCTGATTTTGTTGAATGTAATGATAACTGCATATTGCCTTCAAAGTCTTATCTCCACAGCATTACAAAAGAAACTTGCCATCTCTGTGGGGGAGGTTTATTACTTAATAATTGTCACCTCATTCTTAACTATTGTAAGTGAAAGTGGAGCAATGTGTACTGTACTCATAAAAAGGTCTCACCAAACAAAAATGGGAAGGAGCTAACCTCCTGTCCTCGTTCAGCAGGTGGGACCAGTTGTCACTGTGTGGGGGTGACCAAAGCTGTGTATTCTACCCCCTCTATTAATTCCCAAGGTCAATGGCCCATTTGCAGCAGCTTCCCAGGGAGTCGTTAGCACCTCCACTCCCAGCCTGAGGAGGTGCAGCTGCTAATGGGCCATCAACAGTTCAAAAATAGCCCATGACTCACAGAGTTAATCACCCATTGTGTGAGTCCCCGCCCCAGGGGAGGGACTGGATGGTCCCTGAGGGTACAAAAGGAAAGAAGACCTTGGGAACCTTTTCGTTGGACCCAGAGGAGCAGCAGGACCTCGACAGGAGGAGACCACCACTCTCAACCAGACTACAGCCATCACCTGCACCAATGGGTTTGTCACTTCCTTTTGCTTTGGACTTGGGGAACTACGCAGGTCTCAGCACAAGGGCTAACAAACCCCTTTGGGTTTGTACCGCAGGGCACTGGGTTATACTGCTGGGTTTTGGGAGTTGAAAGCAATTTCCCTTTATGTCAGTGTATTTACTGTATTATTATTATTAAATTGTAGCTCTGACTTATAATCTCTCTTGTGTTGAGTTCACTTCTCCTGCTGGTTTACCTCTAAACCAGCACACCTCCCTCCAGTTTTTCTTCATTATCCTCATGATTTGCTTCCTAGCCTGACCTATGGTTTAGAACATCTCTGTTTTACTAGTTACATTAAAATAAAGTATACTTTTTATAGTTTTGGAAGTCACTAATAATTGCAAAATGTCTTATAGCCCTAGTGATATTTTTTAATCTTCTGCTTTTGCATTTAGAAGTATTATTACTACCATCTGAAACAAATTCTGTGGTTTGATACATGAAACCCAAAGTTAATTAAATTGCAATGTCTTCATATCAGTGAAAATTATTTTGACATTCAGAGATTGTTGCCACTTTTTAAACTATGTCATAAATATTAGTATCCATTTCATTAGTATAACATTACCATTTATGTTGATGTATTTCAGGATGAAGAGATATGGCTTCAATTCCACTGTAACTAAATATTCTTGTGCCCTATATATTACTCAAGCTTCACCTTTTGTATTTTGGGGCGATTTTTCCAGCCTGCTTTTAGACTACAACTGTAGAAGCTAGGGACTTTCTGTTGAAAAGACAAAACCCCAAAAACCTCAAATGAGTTGTCTTCTGGCATTCATTTAAATCCTGAAGTGTGTCATTATTCCAACTTGCAATTGGCTACAGCAAAATTTTATTAAAAGGGAATTTGTTTGATCATAAGGTGCAGTTGTGCAGTTTTCATTCCAGTGAGTATGAACTCAGTTGAAGGTTTACTCATTTCAGAAGATCTTGTAGGTCTAAGATCTTTCAAAGGAAAGAGGACAGAGAGATATGAGGAAAAACCCACTAATGTTTAGAAATTCTTTTTTCTGGCAGTCACTGTTACTCTCATGAAGCTTAGCAAAATGGACTCTGTTTTGCACATACAATTAGAGGAATACTACTTCAATTCATTATAAATCTACCATTGTTAGAAAGAGATTGTCATGATTTTTTTCTTACCATTTTGTTTGTGTGAATATTGTGCTTCTCATCTTGAGTAAACTTAAATGGCTGAGGGAAAAAATAACAAATATTTCATTATATTGGGTATTTTGGGATAACTCTAACGGTAACTTAAAGAAATACTTTATTATAAAAATCCTAATTAGCTCCCATCAGAAACATTATGAGGCTTATTTTAAAGGTGAGAATGATGGAATCTTTTGGTCAGTACACTTTAAAGAAAAGATGCTGTCTTCTCTCTCATTACATTTGTTTATGCTTTTCAATTACGGAAGAAGAAATCAAAACCAGCAATTAAAAACCCCAGGAAAATAAGCTATTAGTAGATTTTAACAAGATTAAGAAACCCTTCTGAGCAATGTGAAGGATTAAATGTAAGTCAAGTTCAGCAGAATCACCCCCAGCTCCCTCACTTACTTAAATTACACATGATTTTAAGCTCTGTGTGTCTGAAAAAGCTATTTACAGTTTAAAAGGAAAACAAACAAATAAAAAACCTCAAACAAAAAAAACCCCCACCTTTATCTCAAAATGCTCATTTCAGGTGTCTTGTAGAGAAGCCTTGGTTCCAGACAGTAGCCTGGTGCATGACTGAGTTCACAAAGAGTTCACAAAGTACATTCCTCAAGGATTAATATTTGTAACAAGGTATTTTAGTTGAAAAGGAAACAAAACAAATAAGGACTCAAAGACAGGATTCATCAACCAGTCCTTCTGATGTTGTTCTTGAAGCTGTTGTGTTACAAATACTCATTTGGCATATTTCTGGGATTTCCTTTCCAGATAATGAAATTAGTTTGCCAGTCCACAGGGACTGTTGGGCTTGTGACATTTTCTTCTGTTTGGGTTATAAAATTGCAAAAGAAAAAAGGAGATGAATAAGCAAGTGCGTGAATAATAATCACAGTTGAAAAGAGAAGACATGTTATGTAGCTCTGGCTTTAGGATTGGAGAGCTTTTAACCTCTCAAATAGATTATATACCATATAAAAAAAATAACACATTTCTTTTGCCTAGGAGCAATACAAAAGCAGGGGCTCTTGGATCCATGAAGGACAGCATAAATACTACCATAAATACAGTGGTTCTGCTTCAGGGACAAAAGTGTCTGGACTGTATAAAGTAAAATGTTTTGTTGTTCCTGGATCTTACCAAACAGTACATGCAAACCAGTGTAGCCAAGGAGGAAGGACTTTTTCCCAGTGCAGATACCCAGTGCATTAAAAGAGCTCTGGTTAGTACAGCTGGGCCCCATGATTTCAACACCACTTTAAATATAAAATACTTGTGTCATCAGAAATCAGCATTGCTATTCTCTATCCTTACTCTAAGGCCACAAAGAATCTGGGGTTACAAAGTGAAACTTGCTGAGAAGTCATCCCCCAGGAGCCACATGGTTTGTCCCAGTTTTGAGGCGGTTCTTCTGTCCAGGGAGTAGATTTGGGAGGTCTCTGCATTCCTCCCTCTGATATGAAGGAGACAGGCACAGATGTGAAGGCAGAGATGTCTTCAGTCCTTGCCTGTTTGGTGGTTTTCCTGGTGGGCTGCTTGGGATGCCAGCTCCATGCCTGTCGTTGCATGGGCTGGGTCTTCATTTGTCAGGAAAGCAAGGTGGTCCATGTTCCCCGGGACATCCCTGCCAACATCACTGAACTGTAAGTACAGAAAGGGAATGGTTGTGAACAGCAGCCTTCCTGCTGGCTCTCAAAACAAACTGCTGCTTAACAAGCCAAAGGTCAGGTTTGTAGGGAATAAGTTGGGAGGTTAATGCCAGCTGTTTGCAAAGCACAACCTTTCCTCTGACACTCACTTAATTACACCGTGAAGTTCCTCTCCATTTCTCTGATTGTGCTCATTTTAAGATCTCTGCTAAGAAACAATAAAGCATGTTATAATGCAAAGTGCAGACTAAATCTTGAACAAGCGTCCTTGGTGCTGTGACAGTAATTTGAAGCAGAAAGTCTAAGCTTTTGTTACAGCTGACTCTAGTGTTGTTGGAATGTGTAGTGCCCTAATGTTGTCTGCCTTAAACAATTTGATGATGAGCACTTGTGTTTATACTGCAGGAGCTTTCCAAAGGTTTGTGCTTGTTTGCCAAGAAGGAATGTTAATATTTTCCTTTTGAAAGCACAAAGGCATTGCAGAAATGACTCTGATGAACAGAGAGCAATCCTTCTTGATCAGGAGCAGCATGACTGCAGTTGGAGAGAGTGAGCGATATGAAGATACTGTACTGAGTTACTCGAGAATGGGTTTTATTCTTCTTAAAGCTGCTCTTTGTTTTCCACAAAATAGGGTGAGAAATAGTGTATGGTAGATGTTGTTGGTGTCAGTAGCACAGGTGACCAAACAAGTTTATGCAATGACTAAGTATGTAACTGTGCTAGTAACTGTTTTCATTTTAATTTTTTTAAGGCAAGTTGTATCACCCCTTGCCTACACCCACAGCCGTCTGACATTTTTACACCCTAAAGCAAAACCAAAAGGAATAGTCCTGGACAAAGCCTTTGATTAATGTCAAGTGTTAAGTTTGGAAGGAGGATACAATGAAGAATTATACATCACTAGTTGGAAAAATGCACCCCATCCTAATTTTACACACGATGATGTACCTATGGCTACTATGCCACAGTTTTCCAAGGACAGAAGTTTTGTTTTGTACAGAAGGAGGTGTTGTTATGCTCACTGAGTAAGCAGACTCTGGTAAAAACTTGAGAGAAATGTCTGAATTCACCACAAAAGGTCAGTAAAAGTTTAAGTCATTCTTGCAACTAGAGGGAAAAATAATCCATCTGTGATTTAGGTCATCTAAATCCTGACTGAACTATGCTCCAGGCATATATTGCTCATTTTGTTTAATTTTGCTTTGATTATTTCTTTAGATTACACAGTTAAGGTCTGCCTCGTAGGGATTAAGCAAAAGCATTTTTTAATTATTTTTGCAAAGAAGTAGAATAGCACTGAAAAGCACCTGTTAGTAAAATGGGATTTGTTCTCTCCTTGTTAACTTCTCAAGGGTTTGTTAAAGATGCTAATTTGTGGGTTCTTCAGCATGAGTATGTATTCTCTGAAACAGACAGCCTACAACATTAGCGTGACTGAAAATAATGAATAAAACCTTTCTTCTGGCAGTGCTGTGTAAATATTGGGGTTACAACCTTTCGACTCACTTCGCACTTTCTCTCTCACAAAATAAACCAGCTTTTGGTTCCTCAGGAAGTAATTCTGATTCAATTCAATCAGTATAGCCCTGGACTGATTTCAGCATGGCTTAAAAATTTGAAAACTACCTCTAGTTGCTTTGAGTATACCAAACCTTAGCAGTCGTAAAGCCAGATACATTAGCTGAAGAACTAATGAGTGACAGATAAGCCTTAGATTTTTCCTTCAGGATCAAAGGGGAACTCTAGAAAAGTGTTTTCCTCTGCATCTTTCCACTGAGTGCCCAGTGGGCTGATTCAGGTGACTAAAATGTTTCACTGCTCCAGATGATGTTGCAGGTGCATTGTTTGTAACAGAAAAAGCTTGCTTTATGTTTCCTCAAAAAGTCTCAATGACTGAAAAGAGTTTTAAAATCAGTATAGTAAATTGAGCACAGAAGGTCACAGCATCTAAGAATACTGTCCAGGGCAAAAGCAGAGACTTCTTGCTAAGTACAGCTCCTGCAAGGTACTTTTTTCACTTAAGAGATCATTGTGGAAGTGCTGGATGCAGTCTGTTTTCCTTTGATGTAAAGGAGAGGAGTTTCTTCAGTACACTTAGAGCTCTTCACCCTCCCTTACATGGGCTTGGATGGCTTTCCTAAGTTATCTTAGTGTCCTTCCCTATTGCCTTTAAAATGTTGAATAACATGCTGGTGAATATTTCAGAGGGAGAATAGGAGCCTAGTAAGCCTCTAGTACTTCTTCTGTTGCTGGTGTTTCTGTTTCACTACAGCTGTTCCTGAAGTTGGGACACTGGCATGTGGCAGCCACCTCTGTCACTTGTTAGGAAAACTCAGGATAAAGGTAAAATATGGCCCTCACTAACCATTAAATCTTTGCGATTGCTGATTTTTTAATTGCGATTATTATGTTTTAGTGTTTGAGGATTGGTCACTGACACACTGCTGTGATGGGTTTCTTTGTGGTTGGTTTCCAAACACTGAGAGCTTATACTCCACAGTGAATGTGAGCTCTGCAGTGTGGTACACAAGACAGGGTTTTCATCCTGGTTGGATTAGCATCCACTTTAACAAGTATATTGCAAAGGGGAAGGCTGGCAGCCTTTTAGAGTGAGTGATTTTCTTGCATGTATGTGGAAACTGAGCAGGGATCAGAATCCATGGGGCTTCATTACTCTTCTTGCTGCTGCATCTACTTTTTCACTTACAGGCCAAAATCTCATGAGAGGATGGTTACAGCTTTGTTTGTACATTGCTTTTTGCATATTTGCAAACACTCTGCAGCTGCCACATTCTGAGTGTTTGCAGGGGAGTCTGTAGTTATTAGCTGTTTTGCTTCATAATATTTGCCTTGATAGAAGAATTTGGGGGATTTTTTTAATAGATACCAAAATGCTCAAGGGAATTGTAGATGGCTCTGACTTGCAACTTTGGAGTCAATTCATTAGAAACTAGAGGCCAAAAGTTCAGATGGGAAATGTAGGTTCATCTGTGTCAAAATATTAACTATTAATTGCCTCAGGAGAAGAGGGGAGGGAGTGGCTTGGTAGTAACCGAAGGCAGTTTGCTGCTTGAAGATTTATACCAGATTTAAAATCTAGTGTCAAGCTTTGTAAGCCATCATCAATATTCACTAAGATTTCATTTAGTTATTAGAGGTCTTGCTTTGAGATAGTAATGCAAACAAAAATAACTTATTCTCAGAAGGGTTCTTCAGATTTAACCAACTGCTTTAAGCAGAAACATTTGAATATCACCAAGTAAAAGGATAACAGAAAAGTGGCCAGGGCCACTATGGATTGACTATTAGGAAAAATCTCTTCACTGAAAGGGTGGTCAGGCACTGGAATAGGCTGCCAAGGGAAGTGGTGGAATCACCATCCCTATAAGTGTTCAAGAGACATGTATGTGACATTTGGGGACATAATTTAGTGGTGAACATGATGGTGCTGGATTAGTCTTTGGACTCAGTGACTTTAGAGCTCTTTTCCAACCTTAATGATTCCATGATTCTGTGAGGTTGTTTAGCCATTGTCAGAGCAGTTTAAAGGTATGTTATATAAAGTATTTTCTCACAAGCGTCTGCAAACTATAAACAGGAGTTTTTACTTGCTCACTGCATAGGTGTTTTTGTACAATTGCTCAAGGATATTTATTTTAGACTATCAAGTCAAGGCTGAGTAGATGTCTGAGCACTAAAACATCAGCTGCCTTGAAACAGCTAGTTCTGTGTTATGTACTGAGTGAGTCAGATGTGCTTCCCAGCGACAGAAGCTGCAAATGATGTGTACAGTACCTGCAACACTGTTATTGACAGCTGAAATTAGGAATTTTTTTATTCTTTCACACTTGGAGTTGAAATTACACTGAAACCTGCAAACAGTTATAGTTCTTGCTCATGTATTTATACTGGTCAATTGACCTTAACCCTAGAAATACAAGGTGTGAAGAGGATGAAGTAAGCTAAGGAAATGAAAATGCATGAAACTTTGAATTCCTTGTTATGGTGGTTAATCTTGCAGTTAATCAATTAACTCACAGGTTTTCAGAATGGAATGAGAATACTTTCACAGCAGAGCATATGGAGAACATACTACATGCTAGAAAATTATTTTTAATTACTATTACTTCTTAATTCAAACCAGCTTTGTATGTTAGAGTTTACATTCTTCTCTTCCTGAATTTATGGCCAATTCATACTTTGAAGCAGAAAGTTATAGAGATGCTGTGCAATCTCTGTCTGTGTATCGGTGCAGTGGTCCAACACTTAAGCTGGACTCTGTGTTTGATATTTTAATTGGGAAGATAAAAAGAAATAGATCATAAAAGAGTAAAAGAAGAAAAGGAATAAAACAACACAAAAGGATAATAAACTCTGCAGGACAGATCCTTAGCTACTACAAATGACCAAATACATATCTCTATAGAAACATTCAGTTCCTAAAGCTCAGGAGCTTTTGAACACGAGGAGGTATGCTGCACACAACAGGAGCTGCTTTGCAGAGCAATACTCTGCGCTTATTCATGGTGCTATAAATAAATACATACACATGACTGTCATTTTACTTATATGGTCTGCAGCTCGATGAATGTGTGAGGGATGTATGTTCATGTCTGAAGATGTATAGATGTGTGGATATATATAACGTATCTTTGAAATGAAAGTGCATTTCCTTAAAATTTAATGGCAGGTATATAACTTGTTAAATCACCGAACTCTTTGCAGGGAAGTAAAGACTTGAATTTGTTTGAGTGCAACTTGGAGAGGGTACCAAGTTGATGCTCTTCAGCTACAGAGAGATTCGCTCATTGTATAAACTCTGGCTTTTCCAGCAGTCTCTATCATGCACACACACACATGCAAACCAGCCTGTGTCACACCCGCACACATCTGATACCAGCCAGAATGGGTTTCTGGGCTGTTCAGCTCCATGTCCTGAAATAAAGCCAGTCTGTTAGATATTTCAGCTTTGATCTACTTCAGTTCCTACAAAGAATCAAAATATGCCTATTGAATAATTATCAATGTTTTTCTAAAGTATTTGGAAGATTAAACTAGTAATTTGTGGGTGTTAGATTTTCTTGTCTCAAATATGGTGTCTTCATCTTGAGTGTCTCCCCATTCAAGTCATGAATATAGCTAAAATCAAAGAGAGTTTGAAGTAATGTTATTCATGAGATGCAAGCTGGTAAATACCAAGGTTTAGCATAGAGGCACAGCAGGAAAGAAAAGCCCTAGTAAGATCTGAAATAAGTAGTTTTAAACTAAAATGTGCTCAAAACTGAGAAGTTAGTAAGCCTAGGGGACATTACAAAGTAGAATGGAGGTCTGTCTTTTACTCCTCTGACAACAACATGAATCGCAAAGCAGATTTGAGGACTCATGAATTCACTGGTGTCATGCAGCAGTTAATTTCCTTTGCTTTGAATGGTATGTCAGGCTAAACACTTCAACAGTATGGATGATTTCCTAGCTTCATTTACTCTCCTTACAACAGTTTCACACAACTCATCAGTTTTCACTCCACAGAATTACACTGCTGTATTTCAGACTTAGTTGCCCTCTCTTGTCTAATATGAAAATGTATTAACTTAATCTCTCATCCCACGTAGGGACATTTTGGCACAGGGAATCCTATTGATACTCAAAGATGATTATCACTAGCTGGGAGAGCAGAGATAGATAGAGCTCTAGGGAAAAGTTTTGTAGGGTGCTTTTACAAGTTTGAATGACATTAAAGTGCTTACGTGTTTCTGTCTCAGATCACTGAGCCTACATTGGGAGCTCAGGATATTTATGCAGAGAGGGATGCAGAAAGGAGGATGTATGTGTGTGCCTCTCATGCTCTGACCCAGCAGGGTACAAGGTGCTGTACTGTAGGAGCCAGCAAGCCAGGACAACTCATCTGTTATCCCTGTATTTGCATTTGTCCATGAAATATGCTTTCAGCTCCTCACTCAGGTTTATGAATGTCAGCTTGAGAACTTGAGTTAATAATTTTCTGGATCAGGCCCTCAGCAGATTGATATCAGCACTGCAGTCCTGAAGAATAAAATTTATTATCTCCCTCAATATCTTAGGCCAGACCACTTAAACAAAAAATAAAATTTTAAAAAAGCTTCTCAAATACTTGATAATCCTAGAAACATTTCTGAGGTGATTTCTGGAGATCTCCAGAAAGAGGTGGCTTGAAAAGCTCCAAATCACATTCCTCTGGAAGAGTATCACACACAAAATATGTCACCACATAAACCAGCATGAGAAATCCTGCTGTGAAGCTCCAAGGTTTCCTTTGTGGATGCCAAGGGGGTCTCATTGCGCTGACATGTCACTGAAAATACTGTTTCTGTGAGAGTTTAAGAGGAGTGAAAGAAGAGAGTGGTTGAGGAATGCTGCAAAAAAACAGAGAAAAGAGTTGCACAGAGGAGAGATGTTAAGTGAGTGTAGATCCTGAAGGGGATAGCTGCTCCAGCTGCCAGCAGTTTGTATGCAAGAGGGGGTCCTGCAAAGCCAAACAGAATTATCTGCTGAGGAAAAACAAACAAACCCTCTAGACACCCAACTGTGGAGCGAAAGAAATCCATGCAGAGTTTAACATGCCTCACTCTCTTGTGTCTTGATAGCATTTTAGTTAGTTCTGCTTAACTTTCCAGAGTCTTTGTGCAGGCAAGTTAAAAGATAATTGGGGTAGGTTCAGAGTTAATTTAAATTGTCATAGCTTCATTAACTTCAGCTGAAAGAACTCAGTTAATTTTCACTGTTTAGCAGTGGGGACCTCCGTCAGCCATGTGTTGTTCATTGTGGCAGCAGCTGATTGGTAACAAGTGTGTGTGTGTGTGTTTAGTAAACACGATACTTAAGACACAAAAGACAGGTATTATTTTTCATAGCAGTCTATTAGTTTCACACAGTGAGAGGCAAGCACTTTGGTAGGAAAAGTCACTTTCTTTGTTTAAAACCTTGACCTTTTCAGACAAAACCTGTAAATTATTTCACACACTCTGCCCGTAGTTTGATTGGGCTGCTCTTATTAGCAGTGAAATTTAAGTCATTAAAATGAAGTTTATTTCAAATTATAGGTCAGAGTCAAGCCTGGACTTCATATAAAAGCATAGAAAATTGTTCCTTCTAATTGTCTTGCACACACTATAATAAGGAGTCAAATTTCTACCTTTTATTCTGGTGCAGTTTCTTTGCTTTTGAGGGTCTAGACTCAGAAAAGCTTGTGATTTGTTTATGCATTTATAATGTTTTCCTCCAATTATCCTTAGATATTTCAGCTCAGCCTGGAAGGTATGGATGCTTCTTATCTCTCACTACCTTATCAAGCCACTCAGGTGCTTTTACTCCTTGTTAGCTAGAGGAGAATTTACAGACTTACTATATGTAGAGAGAGATACATGTCTGAGTGGAATGAAAACAGCCTCCAACTCAACTCAGCTGAAAGAGTCTTTGTTTTTCCGAAGTATATTGAGCTTGCTGAGTCTCTGTCTTTTCCTGGACTAGCTAAATAATGCTGTATCCTTAAATGTAGCATATTTAGAACTTACTATAGACAGGACAGCCTCATTTCTAAACATATACCTGCAGAGTGAGTTGCAGGATGAAACTTTGACCTCTGCCTGCTCTTATCTACTCAAGAATGCAGTTACTAGTCAGCATTTTAGCATATTTGCCTAGGAATCCTGTTTTGTGAACCTCTATGTAGCATTATTCTAGTAATGGTCCTACTGGCATAAAGTTTCCCCATATCCCCATACATGAGGTTTAGTTTCTGATATGAATTCTTGTCCAAATACCATCAGTTAATTGGAATTAATTTGTAAATACTTATTTGTCAGAAATCTGTGCATCTTTCAGTAGTTTTCAAAAAACACTATGTGAACAAACATGCAGTGGGGAAAACTTCCAAATTTGCAGTGTTTGATTCATCTTTTGTTGAGACTGGAACAAGTAGGGAGTATACTTTCAAATGAAGTTCAGCAGAGGTATTTTTTTTTTTAATTTGAAATACTCGCATGCAATGAAGAACTGGATTGAGTATGTGAAGACTGGAATAGAAAGTGGTGCTTGTTTTCTCAAGAGAGTTTCTGATGTCCTGTATTTATTTTCTAAACATAAAACTTTGGGATGCTGTGGGATATTCACAAAGCCATATTCCATCATCCTTATCCCTGAATCAGGTCCCACCCTAAGAAATAAAGAAAACAGCATGTGTGCATACACCTGTGCATGTGCACAGGGTGTCTGTGTTTAACTTCTTCCTCCACCAGTTTGGCTCTGGACAAAGAATGTAAGATTGAAGAACAGTAGCATGTGTATGTAGCTGTAACTGTTAAAATGGCCCAGGCTCAGCTGGAAGAGAGTAACAATGGAAGGAAGGACTGTATCCATGTCCCTTTTTCCTAAAATCAGGAGCATGGGATGGGAAGAAGTGATACATAGTTTTCTGAGGTTGGTTTTCTTTATTGAAAAGAATTGTCACATAGGCAAGCTAAGAATTATAGCAGTATTCTTTACACACCTTCTGAAAACCTTGTAATGGTTTTATATTCTGTTTTATGTCTCGGGCATAGAAATGATCACTGATGTAACACTCCTGCCTACCCTTAGCTTTGAAATGTTTGGATTTCAGTGCTTACCTTCAGAATTACATTCTTCACTTGTGTCATCTCAATATAAATATATTAGTCTATTGCTTTTAGTAGCCCAACAGGCCTTTTTGATGACCAACCCTTTGTAGAAGAGCATCCTATGCAATGGGAAGCACTTATGCCTGTGAGAGCCACAGACACACACCAAGGTAAGAAAGCACATCTGTCTCCAGCAGTGGTGCTTTCTCTGGCATCTCCAGTCTCTCCACAGCTTTTGAAAAAGGAGCACAGATCAGCCAAATCCATTTTTAACTTCTTGAAAACTTGCAAAGCAATCAATTCTGAACAGTCTTTCCTTGTAGTCCAGTCTCCCAGCAAGAATACACACACATAAATTTCTGAAAAAGCCAGGTATAAGGGGAGTGGCTATAAACCCCCTAGCTATGGGAAGACAGCAGGTTGATGCTAAAAAGCTTGTCTTGTCCCCAAGGTTTTCCTTGGCCAACAGAGCTGCGATGGAAATTTTTTGCTTTTCTTTTTTTGGCAAGTGGAGAGTCATAAAAGAAGTACAGACCGTGTCAGAAAATGACAGCAAACCAAGAAATGCACTGGTAGAACAACTCTCTCTAGGTGGAATTACTGGTTTGGGGAAATACTCACTGTATCTGAATCCCATGAGCTGTAATTTCCTATCTACAGCATATTGTTGCCATGGCAGATGAAGCCCAGATCTCATTCTTCAATCCTTTAAAATCAGCATTAGTGGCCCCTGTGAGGGAATACCCTACAAGAAAATCCAGTGTTTGATTCCTCTGGCATTCGTACACATCCTAATTGCTTGCCCACACAGCTTCGCTGCCTCCCAGTGGGATGAATCGCAGGTGTGAAACTACCCATCTGTACAAATTTGCAGATTCAGGACTTTGTGCTATTGTGGTAGACAGAAAACCACTGTGGGGAAAAATAAAATGGATGTTGGAAGCACGAATGAAATAGATAAATAACTGTTTAAATATATTTAAAATTGTTAGGGGAGATTTTAATTGTTTTAATGGACTATATGGAAATAGTAAGACTTTCTTAGGGCTTATGAAGTTTTCTATAAATATTAACAGATTTCACAATATTCCTGTTAAGTACATAAACATAATTTTATCCATTACAAAAACAGCAAATCTATAGGTTGTAAGAGACAAGCAATTTCCCAAGAGTACAGGGTAACAAATAAGTGGCTTAGCCCCTTCAGGACCTTTTTCACCAGAATGTACTCCTATGGCAAGGTGTTTTCCTTTTCCAAATAAAAAGCAAACAAAAAAATTACCTTTTGTACATTCATATTTTTTCTTTTAACTGTTTCTCAGCAGAGAAAATCATAACTGTACTCCTTTTTAATGTACAAGTGATGCATAGTTTCAGCGGAGGTTCCATCAAATACATTTTTATTTTCCTGGTACCTGTGCATCCTCACCTTTTTTCACCTTCTTCATTTCTGTCCTTTTCTTGTATCAGTTTCTGTCACTGTATTAGAAGAGCAGCATTTCACAGCAGTGTTACAGTCAGTAATTTAAAGACGGCTGAGGTGGAGATTTTTGTGGGCATTTCAATTGTGGCCAACTGTTGGCTCTGTTATGGTCAGTAGGGCTGCCTCTGGAGCAGTAATTGGAAGGTTTTCACCCCTTTCTGAGTTTAATTGTTACCTGTGTATTTCTCCTTAGCTAAAGCCCTTTACAAATACATGCATGTTGTATCTGCAGGAATTCTTTTATATATATATACATTATTCATATAGCAAGCAATATTACTTTGAATACCTTAATTTCTCTACATGTTATTGCTGTGTTATATCACTGTGGCTGAGTACACTGCATGAGCCCACACCCCAGAAATCAGGTTAGGCTTTGAATACTTTACCCTAGAAGTTGGAGCACATCCATCCAGGTCTTTATAGGAGCACTGTATGGGCTGGACATGTTTCCACAAATTTCCCATTGAGAAGTGCTTGCCCTTGCATGTACTGATGCTGTGGTCTGGTGGACACAGCCTTGTAGCTTCAGGTCTGTGGACCAGCACTAGCAAGGGCTTTGCCGTTTTGTTTGTCTGTCAGAGGTGTGAACACTGTCTGGAAGAGATGCTCCGGTAGCCCTAGAAAACAGGGACACTGGCTCTTTGTTCAAGGCTTTGAACGACTTTATTTTTATTTCCCCCTCTCTGTCAGGATGTCTAGAGGTGGCCTTGATTCTAGGTATAGAGTCATCTATTTAGTGCCCTCCAGGCTGAATGTACATAGTGGTGGTTATCAGCTAAATTAGGGAATGAGGCAGGGAGTGCTTCAGAAGTTTCTGCTTGCGTCTCCATGAAGATTTTCTGCATTCCACAGAAAACTTGTTAACCTCTGAGTTGGGTGGATAGCAGACTGCTATTTTATTAGCAGTGCCTGACTTGCCACCTAGAGTATATCTTTGTAATGTTTATTGTATATGGAAGTTTATACATTTCTGTAAAGCACCACATGCTACTATCCTACTTTTATGAACAACAGTGTTGAGCTTCAGCCTGTGTTGCATAGCAGCACTCAGGGATTTGTAAGTCTGAACTCAAGTGATTCAGATTTGTCCCCAATCCTAAAAGCCCACAAGTCCCAGAAGCCTTAAGCTTCAATATGATGTCATTTGCTTTTCTTAAAATGGTCCGAAGGAGGAAAAGGGTGCACCCAGACTACATGGAGGTTTAAATTTCACCTTCATCAACAAGTATAGCATTAGTGTTGGAGTTTCCATGGCTCTGAGTTCCCCCTGCTGGAAAGTCTTTTTCCAACCTCAGTATCTGTAATACAGCAGCTGCTGAAATTAGAAGTTATTGCCCATGCTTCCTCTGCTACCCTGTCTGTGAGCATGCTTCCAAGCTTGACTTGCATGACTATCTGAATGTTCTTCCATCTTGCTGATCTTGTTGAAGAAGTGGTGATGGAAAATATTTTCCAGGAAAAAAATCATGTGAAACCAATCACTAACCATTCTCTGCTATTTCGATGCTGAAATAGCAATACTTGCTACAAAGGTTACTTCTGCCAGATAAAGGATAATCAGCTAAAACCTCTGTGTGTTTTGACAGAGTACCATCAAATGAAGGAGTAAGGAATATCAAAAAACATACACCAAGGCAGAAAGTATTTTGGTTGTGCCTTTCTATAGTTTCATTGTATGTTATATAGAATGAGGAAAAGGCTGAGGTACTTACTGCCTTCTTTGCCCCAGTCTTCCACAGTAAGACCAGTTACCCGTAGGCCCCTGAGCTGGTAGATAGGGATGGAGAGCAGAATAGACTCCCTGTAATCCAGAAGGAGGTAAATAGTGACTTACTGTGCCAAGTGGAGGTTCACAAGTCTATGGGACGGGATGGGATTCATCCTAGGGTGCTGAGGGAGCTGGCAGCCTGGCAGAAGAGATCGCTAAGCTGTTCTCTGTCATTGTAGGTGACTTTAACCAGCTGGATGCCTGCTAGGAGCTAGACACTGCAGAGAAGAGGCAGTCTAGGAAATTTCTAGAGTGTATGGGGAATAATTTCTTGCTTCAGCTGGTAAATGAACCCACCAGGGTTGGAGCCCTGCTAGACCTCTGTTTACAAACAGAGAGGGGCTGGTGGGAGAGGTGGTGATCAGAGGCTGTCTGGGGCACAGTGACCATGAAATAACAGAGTTTTCGATACTCAGGGATGCAATGAGGTGGTGTCCCCCAGGGTTCAGTGTTGGGCTCACTTTTGTTTAACATCTTTTTTGATGATTTAGATGAGATGATTGAGTCCATCATTAGCAAATTTGCAGAAGACACCAAGTTGGGAGGGAATGTTGACCTGTTGGAAGGAAGGAGGGCTCTGCAGAGGGACCTGGATAGGCTGGAGTGATGGACTGATTCTAATGGGATGAAGTTCAACAAGGCCAAGTGCCAGGTCCTGCACTTTGGCCACAACAACCCCATGCAGCGCTACAGGCTGGGCACAGAGTGGCTGGAGAGCAGCCAGGCAGAGAGGGACCTGGGGATTTGGATTGACAGGAGTCTGAACATGAATAAGCAGTGTGCCCAGGTAACCAAGAAGGTCAATGGGATCCTGGCCTGTATCAAGAACAATGTGGCCAGCAGGATGAGGAAAATGATCCTTCTCCTGTACTCAGCACTGGTGAGGCCACATCTTGTGTATTGTATTCAATTGTAGGCCCCTCAATTCAGGAAGGATATTGAGGTGCTGGAGTGGATCCAGAAAAGAGTGACGAGGCTGGTGAAGGGACTGGAGAACAAGCCCTATGAGGAGAGGCTGAGGGAGCTTGGGTTGTTCAGCCTGGGGAAGAGAAGGCTCGGGAGAGACGTTATGGTTCTGTACAACTACCTGACGGGGGATTGTGGCCAGGTGGGTGTTGGTCTCTTCTCCCATGCAACCAGCAATAGAACAAGAGGGCACAATCTTAAGCTGTACCAGGAGAGGTTTAGGTTGGATATTAGAATGAAAATTTTTACAAGGAGAGTAATCAGGCATTGGAAAGGCCTGCCCAGAGAGGTGGTGGATTCACCATCTCTGGAGGTTTTTAAGATGAGACTGCATGTGGCACTTACCATGATATAATAATTACAGTGGTGTTGGATCAAGGGTTGGACTTGGTGATCTCAGAGGTATCTTCTAACCCAGCTGCTTCTATGATTCTATGATTTATCATCAGTCCTGTTTAACCAGGTCCCAGATGAGCTGAGGGTGGCCAATGGGATGCCCATCCACAAGAAGGGCTGGAAAGTGGATCTGGGGAACTACAGGCCTGTCAGGCCGAAATTGGTTCCCAGGAAGGTTATGGAGCCAGTCATCCTGACTGCAATCACAAGTCCTCACAGTGTGAGCACCTACAGGATAGTCAAGGAATCAGGTCCAGCCAGAATGGGTTAAGAAAGGTAGGTCCTACTTGGTGAACCTGATCTCCTTTTATGGTCAGATGATCCACCTAGTGGATGAGGGAAAGAGGGAAAGGTTTTGAATGCAGTCTACCTGGACTTCAGTAAAGCTTTAGACTCCATCTCCCATGGCATTCTCCTGGAAAAGTTGGCAGCCCATGTCTTGGACAGTTGCACCCTTCACTGGCCTAAGAACTGGATAGATGGCTTGGCCCAGAGAGTGGTGGTGAATGGTGCCACATCCAGGGGGTGGCTGGTCAGCAGTAGTTCCCTGGGGACTAGTGTTGGACCAAGTCCTGTTCAACATCTTTATTGATGATCTGGATGAGGGGATTGACTGCACCCTCAGTAAATTCACAGATGACATCCAGCTGGATGGGACTGATAATCAGCCGGAGACTAGGAAGGCACTGTGGAGGGATCTGGACAGGCTGGATAGATGGGCCAAGGCCAGCACTATGAGATTCCATAAGGCAAAATGCCAAGTCCTGCACTTGGGTCACAACAGCCTCATGGAATGTGACAAGCTGGGGGACAGAGTCACTGGAAAGCTGCCCAGTAGAAGAGAACCTGGGGCGGCTGGTTGGCAGCAGCTGAACATGAGCCAGCAGTGCACACAGGCAGCCAAGAAGGCCAATGGCATCCTGGCCTGTATCAGCAATAGTGTGGCTATCGAGATTAGGGAAGTGATTGTCCCCCTGTACTTAGCACTGGTGAAGCCACACCTTGAATGTTGTGTCCAGTTCTGTGCCCTTCATTACAGGAAAGACACTGAGGTTCTGGAGTGAGTCCAGAGAAAGCCAACAGAGCTGGTGAAGGGTCTAAAGGGTAAGGTATGTGAGGAGAGGCTGAAGGAGCTGGGGTTCTTTAGCCTGGAGAACAGGAGGCTCAGAGGAGACCTTACCACTCTCTACAGCTACCTGAAAGTGGGTTGTAGACAGGTGAGGTTTAATGTCTTCTCCCAGCAACATAGCTTTAAGCAGTGCCAGAAGTTAAGGTTGGGCATTGAGGAAGTTATTCACAGAAAGGGTGATTAAACATTGGAATGGACTGCCCAGGGAGGTAGTGGAGTAACCATCCCTCGAGGTGTTCAAGACTGGACATGGCACTTAGTGCTATGGTCTATTTGACATAGTGGTGTTTAGTCAAAGGTTGGACTTGATGATCTCAGAAGTCTTTTCCAAGCTGATTGATTCTGTGATTCTTTGATCTGCTGTTCAGTAACTGACTACATGGGCCCTTAGTACTGCGTTCTGAGCAGTGATAACAGTAACATTTATATAAACTGCAACTTTTGCCAAAAGCAACATAGAATATTCTTTTAAACACTGCAGTCTTACCGACAAATTCCTAGGAAATAAACACCCTTTACAACTGTCAAACTCAGAGCAAATATTCATTTTCTCATTGTCAGAAGCATTCCTTAATCTGAGAAAGTGAGAGAGAATGACTGCTATCATACCCAGTCTTTGAACAATCTGTTTGCAAGAATAGATATGGATGTTACATTTAAAAAAAATGTAGTGGCTAGTGACATGAAATAATCAAAACAGCTGACATAATAAGCACTACATCTTATCCAACAGCTCAAAGGGTATAGATCAGTGGCACATTTTCTTGACAAAGTAATCAGCTACAAAATTAATGCATTCTCTCATTTTTGCAAGGCCATTTCATCTTGAAAATTTAAAAGCTTTTTTACCATAGAAAACAGAGCAAAAAGGTAGAAGATTCTGCAAGGAAGCTGCAAATAGAATAAATTAATGATGCAGACCTTTGAAATAACTCTGAGGGAAAATGTAATGATTCTGGAAGGACATGTGTGAAACTTCACAATGACATTTCAGGTTTGGTTGTTGATGCTGACTGTCATTTTTGCTTGCCCTTAAGCTAAACCAAACATGGTTAACCAAGCCTCTTGCAGAAAATTCTATCAGCTAGATAAGACATGCAGCACTTAATGTACAGTACATTGGCTGATTGTGGATGTCTCCGGAGAAGAATGTGAGGCTAACTCATTTTTGTTACAAACTCTGATCAGGACAATTCCATCTCAGCATGTAGAGATTATCACTGTGCCACTGATTGGTTAACCTCTGTTCTCCTTTTGCATGCAATAAAAGGTCTATCTGATACATATTGAAAAATCAGTGCAAGAATTCCCATTGATTTACATTAGATTGTGCCATAATATTGGGCCCAGACTTTTATTGCATTATTTTTGCACTTGGTCATCAGTACTAAGTGTCAGCTAACAGAAGCCAAGGAGTTGTGGCAACCTTTTTCTCGTGAGTCATGAATTGATGAAAGCATTAGACAAAGCCAAGATCTTCTACAATTTATATTCCTTTAATTATCTTCTGTCACGGCAAGTTATCATTGTTTTTAATTAAGCAGACATCCTCAGACTGGCAAGATGTGCTGTTTCATCCCTGGTGAAAAGGTTTATTTTGTTTTGAAATTTTAATATGAAATATCAAGGAGGTGGAAGGAGAGCAGAGGTTTCAAGCACCCAGACATCATCCCTTACTACATCTTATGTTTCCCTAACTCTCTCTTCAAGGTGAGCAGTCAAGATAAGCCAGTGATCTGCAGCCCATCTAATTTGTTTTTCCATCATTTTCTTAAGTTGTCTTATGTGCAATAATCATTACAGTGTAAGTGACACTGCTGGGAAAATCAATTCTTCCTCACTGAATAGAAAATAAATTACACTACACTAGAATCATAATTGGTAGTTTCTTTATTTTGTTGGACTTAAAGTTAACCACTGAGTACTTTGCCCAAGAAAGTTCTGTGTCTTCTGGCAAAGGCACTGCTTGCTATAAAACATTAAGAAATCTACTTCTAATCAAAACATAATAAAAATGCTTATGGATTTACAATGAAAGAAGACTATAATGTATCTGAATATTTATTAGCAAGATGGAAGTCTATTCCAGATAAGCTTGGAGCCATGCTCATCACTGGAGCATGTGAAGGACTTTCAGTAGTACATCTGTCATATATTCTATTATTATGAGATTACTATTCATCTTTTGCTGTTTATCTATAATTCAACAACACCAATGAAAAAGACTTTTATGTGCTATATGTAAGCACAAAGCCCACGTAAGTGATGCCAGCTTTTCTGCCTGAGAATGAATGGGAGTTAGCAGAGGTTATCAGCACAGAGCATTGTTCTCACACCACTAGAGTGTTACATGGTGCACCTAAACCTCTTCAGTTTTACAGTATTTGGTGATATAAATTCAGGACCAGTAGTTTGTACTTTGCTTAAATGTAACAAAAATGTCTATTGGGGGGGGAGGGGGAGTGTTTAAGTGCTTTAGTTTCCTGTGTAGGACTTGTTCTTCAGAGCTGATGGTCAAGGTGTTTAGGATAAAACGGCAGTGGTGAAAGGGTGGGGTCCTAGTGATGAACAATACATGTCTACCCAGGGCTGGTGATCTGGGGTGTAACTGAGACTTGAAAAACTGTTTGTAGCTTCAATAGGCTTTTCCTTGGTTTCATTATTGGGGGAGGAAGCCACTATTAATCAAAATGACCTTATGTGAAGTAGGGTCATCCCCCTATTACCCTGAGTAAGGAGGCACGTAGTATTTCTACTTTATCCTACCCTTGCAGGTGGCATGTGGTGTAGCATATAGTTTATGTGCTGTTCCCTTACATTGCTGTGATGGACCTGGAGCCTGGCTCTTGTCATAACACCGTGCACCTGTGTGCCCTAGCAGAGGTGTCCTGTGCAGAGTAGGAACCCAACTGCTGGCACAGTCCTGCTCTGCTCCTCAGTGACCAGGACCCCTGCTAGTAAGACACTGCAGCTTCCCCAAAGTCCCTTTGGGAATAAAGAACCCAACAACATAAACACAAAGTATGAAGAGTAAAACAAGGTGCCTGTGTGTACCCCTCCCATTGCCAAAAGCCTGACTGAAGTTGATGGCACCCACCTTATTCCCCTACCGTTAATAATCTTTGGCACATTATTCGGGGTAGAGAGAACTTCTGAATGTTCTCCAACACCCTTTCCTAATCTCATATGTGGAAAGAAAGATGACCAAGAATCTCCTCACCTGAGCATTAAATCCTATATATAATGCAGGATACTTGGTCCTTGTTTGCCTTCTTAGTTTTGTCCTCTCTGTAAGTTTTTGAATTTATCTTCAGGCCAAAGAATTAGTTTTCTGATTTTATTTTTTCTTCTAGAGAAAGAAAAAGGAGAGACAGCCTGTGTTTGAATAACCAGGACTATTTTCAGGCTCTGTGTCCAACTATGTGTACAGCTGTTTTGGGAGAGATACTGAAAAGCTGTAAGTGGATTCTTGTGTCACCTTATCACATTCATACAAGAGCAGACACCCCATGGCTTATAACGATAAGCTACAGCCTTGATCGATTTGATCTGTCCTTTTGTTCTTCTTCATAATTTGAGCTATTGATTCTATTTATTAAAACTGATTTAAAAAAAACACAAGCCCTGAATGCTCTGCTGTTCCAGATCTGCTCTGGGCAGTCTGATCTGAAGCTAATCCATTCACCACTGATTTATTTTCAGTTTGTTTTCAAGCAGAGTTCTGTTCTGTGATTTTTTTTTTATTCTCTGTTTCCCTCTGGGGGAAAAAAAGGGCATTTATTTCACACCTCCAGTGCAAGCAGGGGGGGTTTAGATTCCTTTTTCTGATATATGAAGTGAACGCAGGAAAGTTTACCTGACTCATTTTCATGTACGGTTTGTTCAGATGGTGGCCCACTGTGTATTGTTCTCTATTGTCTTAAATCAAAACACTACCATTATGCTAGAAAAGAAAGTATTTGCTTACATGTGCTCATCTTGCCATCTTACAGATAACGGGTCTGACTGTGTTCCTGAATTAAGGACTAGCAGAGGAAGTCCTTTCTCTGCTACTTCCTGGAAAGCATAGGTTTGTTTAAGAGCTGGTTCTCTGAAAATAAATACCTTTATTCAGACTTAGATAAATCAAATTAATCCCTTATATGGTGGGGATTAAAAATAGAGCCTTAAGGAGATAGATATCTTTTAGCACCAAGCTGGGCAAGGATCAGCATTCAGTGACTTAATGGTATTTATTTATTGTCAGGGCACTTTGCTGGTGATTCTGCTGTAGCTTTCTTTCCCTTAGTTTAACACAATTATTTAAATCTTCAACCTTCAAATTCTTTAGCTGGTTAAAAGCCCTCTGTGTGTCCTGCTTTTGCAGGAACTATGTAATCCCCTCTATTACATCTTTTAGTGTTTGCTTCTGTATTGTTTTTTTTCCAGAGTAAAAACACCTCATAGTCTCTTCCTCATTTATCCTGAGGTTTATTTGGTCATCCTCACAGTCTAAAGCCTGTGATTTACTCTGCAATATCTCAGAACTATCAGGTGGAATCAATCAGGCAAAACATAAGCTTTGATAGTGTCATGAAGAAAACAGGCATAGGGTAGTACAGAGTAATATCCTCCCATGCCTTGGTCTGTTTTTAAAAACACTGAGCTTTACTTCAGAGTCAATATGGGCACAGAAGGATGGAGTGAGTGTTACAGAATATTTCTTTGTACCTTAGGAATGCCTTATGAACTGCATTAGGGAGATATCTCTGTTTTGACTTCAGAGCCACAAGTTATTGACAGGATACTTGCTACAATCAACACTTAAACAAAACCACAGCCATTCAGATACAGTAAGAGAGCAAATCCACATAGCTTGTTTACGATGTGATCTTGCCCCAGACTTTCACAGAGATGTTGTATAGCCCAGAAAGGACATTTTGCAAGTGATCAGCAACTCAAATTCGACCCATCAGCATCAACTAAGGGCATGCTAAAACCAGTTTGCAAAATCTATTTCATTGTCATCTGGTCTGCCTGCAGGGTTTATAGCCTAATAAAGGCAGATGATGATAAGACTTTCTTCTGTAGGAAAGGACCCCCTCCTTCGCCTGCTCTCTCCCTGCAATATAAGCTGTGGCTGTGGTAAGGTGAATCAAGTATCTTACGTACAACAGGGATTCTTAGGAACTGCTAAGGCTAGCTTAAATATAGGGCAAGCATTTAAGATATATTAACATGATACTCCTCCAGCCTCCAAATAATTCCAGTCCAGAGGGTCACTTGAGATTCTTGTTGTTTGTTTAATTATCCTAATTTATCTGTCCTCAAATTACTTGTACATTCTATATGCCAGTCCACTTCAGCTTCTTGCACCCAGACACACTGCATGAAGGAGTTCTGGCAGCCCATGTGCACTGCATGAAGTGCCTGGTCCTGTTTTCTTTGAATCTAGCTGGCTCTGGCCTCACACCTAGGTTTTTGGAAGAGATGATAAAGCATCAATCCTTGCCCTCCTTATCCAAGACTTCTGTAGGCCTTTAGCATCCCTATAAGCTTTCCATGCTGAAAAGTGACAGCCAAATTGGTTATTCCTCTTAGAAAAGCCATATCATATCTCTGATCAGCATTACTGCCTTCCTCTTTACCTTTCCCAATACTCATATACTCTTTGAGATGGAAGGGATCAGAATTGCACCCTCTGTTCAAAGGCTATGTGAAACTGGTAGAGAAGAGAGAGAAAGAGTGCAGCAAACAAGTAATGCAAAACCCTTAAGCATTTCACAGAATCACAGAATATGCCAAGTTAGAAGGGACTCACAAGGATCATTGAGTCCAACCCTTAGCTCTGCACGGGACCCAGGAGTCACACCATGTGCCTAAGAGTGTCATCCAAATGCTTCTTGAACTCTGGCAGGCTTGGTACTCTGATTGCTTCCATGAGAAGCCTGTTCCAGTACCCTTTGGGTACTTCACTCTTTGGGTGAAGAAATTCTGTATCCAACCTAAACCTCCCCTGACACAAGTTCAGTCAATTCCTTGGGTCTTGTCACTGTTTACCAAGAAGAGAGATCAGTGCTTGCCCCTCCTCCTCCCCTCACAAGGAAATTGTAACTGTGATGAGGTCTCCCCTCAATCTCCTCTTCTCCAGGCTGAGCAGACCAGCTGGCTTCCCTTGATCAGCTGGTGGGTTACCTTGTCATAGAAGGAAATCAAGTTTGATAAGCAAGACTTCCGTCACATGAAACTGTTCTGGCTGTCACCGATGATTGTGCTGTTTTTCAGATGCTTTTCAATCTTCCCCAGAATAATCTTCTTCATAACTTTACCAGGCACTGAAGTGAGACTGACAGGTTTGTAGGGTCCTCCTTCTTGCTCTTCTTGAAAATCAGGGCAACATTTGCCAGCTTCCAGTCAGCTGGGACCTCTCTGGGTTCCCAAGACTGCTCATGTCATTGAGAGAGGTTTTGCAATGACATCAGCCGGCTCTTTGGGGATTCTGGGATTAATTCAATCAGGCCCCATAGATTTGTAGTGATCCAACTGGAACAGCATATCCCACAGAATTTCAGGCTTGACTGGGAGTTGATCCTTCTCACAGTTACGGCTCTCCAGCTCAGGGCACTGAAACCCCTTGGTCTGTCATCCATGTTGAAGACAGAGGTTAAGAAAGTGTCAAACAGCTCTACCTTATCTCTATCCCTGTTTGTGAAGCAACCATCCTCACCCTGTAATGGGCCAATGTATTAGGAGCCCCAATCTGCCTATAGTCCCCCTCTCAAAGAAGGGACTGGGAGAAGAGTAAGGGGCAACTTAAGACTTTGAAGTGGCAGTGCAATTTGCCTGATTTTACAAAGATTATCAAAATGAACTAGCAAAAGAATTTTTGGTGAGTTGAAATATTGTTTTAATATTTTTATTATTTAAGAATGTTGAAGCATTCTTGTCACCTTAGTTTTGGTAATGTCTTATAGAGCCAATTCTGTGCAATGAAATAGTAGTCTGAATGAGATACTGAAAACATTGCTCCTGATTGAGCCTTAATCTTTAATCTTCTGTCCAAGGAAGGGGCCTAGTCTATGAATTGTTTTAATCTAAGGAGCAACCTCTTCTTTTGTAGTGTAAGAAAACTTGCATGAGCTGTAAATATTGACGAACACTTCAATGCTTCAGTCCAGAGATCATCTGTTTCAGAGTGCCAGAACAGATGGCATTTGGTTGTGCTGATCTGGGTATGCCTCCCCATTTTGGCTAAGCTGTCCCAGTCTGACTGTGATGCAGGTACTTTACTGTTCTGATGAGTATTTCAACAGAGATGTATTTCTCTCCAGCTCTGCCTGTTTAAGGGATGTCTTGAGTAAAGGGATATCTTGGTGGTAAACCTTCTTCACATATTTTGCTTTCATGTATTTATCCATTTCTTCTTGAATGTCTGCCATCCACAATGTTCGTAGCAAAGAGTTACAGTGTTGGACTACATGTTTGTGAAGACTGAACTCCTCCTTTGCAAATCTTCTCACTCAGATCTTGTCTTACTGCCCTGGTCATCATACATATTTGTCACCTTCCTCCTCCCCCTCTGTCAGATCACTTGTGACTATTGAATGCAGGCCCCATGCAGGCCTCTGTTGAAGAAGGACAATGGGATCCTGTCTTATATCAAAAATAGCATGGCTAGCAGGACCAGGGAAGTGATCCTTCCCTGTACTCTGTGTTGGTGAGGCCACACCTTGAGTATTGTGTTCAGTTTTGGGCCCCTCAGTTCAAGAAAGATATTGAGGTGCTGGAGCGGGTCCAGAGAAGAGCAATAAGGCTGGTGAAGGGACTGGAGGATAAGTCCTATGGGGAGAGGTTGAGGGAGCTGGGGTTGTTTAGCCTGGAGAAGAGGAGGCTCAGAGGTGACCTCAGCACTGTCTAGAACTACCTGAAGGGAAGTTCTAGCCAGGTGGNTTGATGATCTCAGAGGTCTTTTCCAACCCAATTGATTCTATGATTCTATGATTCTAATACCATTTATGACCTTCCTTCACTGAGATGACTGTTAGGTCTAATTCTTCCAGTGAGGTTTTCATAGAACTATAGAATCATTAAGGTTGGAAAAGACTTCTCAAGGATCACTGAGTCCAAACATCATTCTGGTACCACTGTGTTCACCACTGAATCACAGCCTCAAGTGCCACATCCACATGCCTTTTTTTTAATCCAATTTAATGCCAGGAGATGCCTATCACAATCATTTAGAGAGCTGGTGACAACATCATCACTGAAGGAAGATGATGGAAGGGTGTGTAGGAAGGGGGAAGAAGCCTAGGTTTCCTCCTCTGTGATTAGATGTTGCAAAGAATATATTTTTCCAGGCATAACTGCTAAGCTCTTTCTTAGAGCTATTCCATAACCTTCAGCTGTGTCACGATCAGGTCAAGTTTCTCCCATTCACTCTTTTGTCATTGTTTTTAAGAGAACCATGCATGTTTATTATTTTTAATTGCTCCATAGAGGGTTACTGTTTGAGAAGCACTCTAAAGGTGAAAGCATAAAACATACCTTTATTCTGAATGTAAGCTGGTATTTCAGTTGCCAGTGTGGTCAAGCTGGCCTCTTTCTGAAACAATAATACTAATTTTCAAATGCAATAAAGATCCATGCTTGACACCAGTGTAAGCTTTGCCCTGTGTGTTACTGAGAAGAGACCTGTCAGTCTTAAAGGACTTAAATTACAGTTAGTACTGGTGCACTAGCTGCCATGCTATATCTAGTCAGGAACATCATTTTAATAACATGAAAATAAATCCATAGCTAGTGGATGGTAGATGGATAAATAGAGCATTTGCAGTGGCAAGCTAATTCTTGCAAAAATAATAGGGAAATATAATTATTTATTTAATTTTCTACATGGAGAAGTAATGAGAATTCCTTGCTTTTTCATTCCCTATCAAATTGGTGATGTCTATGGGGAAGAGATCTCAATAACAGAGAAAGATTGAGAGGGAGAAGAGATGCTCTCAAGAGAGTGTAGGATGAAATTGAAAGAGTCCAGGCACCTGCAATTGTGATTGTTTCCCTCAGCAATCTCTAAAAGATATACTGAGAAAAGTTCTTGGCGTGGAACCTCTGTGACAAGGAAGAGGACCAGAGATGCAGGAATGTGTGGTGAGCAATGGCAGTAAACAGCAATGTTTACAGGACTGGAATAAAATGTACAAAGTGCATTACAGTGCTATAAGCTCTTTTAAACATACAGGAACCTGTTGCTCACTTTGATCTCATGGGTACTCTCATTCTCCATGTGCTTGCTTTGTGGTTCATCCTCTTGCACAGGCAGCAGCAATTCTTGAAGCCAGCTTCCATCCCCCTGGAAGAGTCAGCAGAGACATTCAGATTAGAGGAAGGCATGACCAGAGGAGATTTGCTTTTTCAAATAGTACTAGAGTAACCAAAGTTAGGGGGTTTTAACTTTTGTCACTTTTAGTGTTATCTCGAAACCTAAACATTTAAAATTTAAATGTGGATTTCAGCATGTAAAAAGAAGTAAACACTCCACCCACCACTATGGGGGAGAAGTGGGACAGTATGGCACAGGCCCAGCACATTTCTCTTTTTCAGGCTAGTTTTGTTAGCACAAGTCTAGCTGGAGCCCTGAGAGCAGCAGAGTACACTCTGTTTGCATCTGGGACCCCTTCTTCAGGAGATGTGGTTTTCCCAAGACTGCCACTTGAGTTAGCTGTGTTTGGCACTTGCACTGCTCTTTGGAAAATACAGCACGTATTAGATAGCAGAGAGAATGTTTACTTTTACAACACTCATATTTAGACCCAGAAGAAGAATGCAATCAAGTCTCCAAAGTTTCTTAAATGGTTTCTGACTGCTTGGGTATCAAGAGTATCTGATATCTCATTACAACTTCAAACAAGCCTTTGGATGTATCCAAATTAATCCAAATATTTTGTGGAGACCCTGTTACTTATTAGGCTGTCTGTGCTAATTAGGGAATGTAACAGTGACTGTCTTTATTTTATAAATATTCTGCGATATTTCAGCTGTTTCCTGTTAAGCAGCACAGGTATAGTGCCTATGAAGAGATGAATGAGAAAGGAGATAAAAAGAACACTAGCTGTTTCTAATGAATTTACCAAGCAAGATAGTGTGAGCAAAGTTATTTGGTGTTTTGCTCTACAGAAGTGGCTCAGCAAGAGGTTTAGCAGAAAACCTTTCTTTTTCTCTTTTGCCTTTACTAAGGCATCTAACCAAGAACTTAAGATTTTGTCCCTGGAGAATTTCTCTCACTTGATAAAAATAGTGTATGGTGGGTCTGCCAAGATAGAAAGTCCCAAGGTCTTAGAGGTAGAAACACTACACACAAAGAACACTTGTCACCTTTCTGCTATGACCTCAAATGATGAACAAACCACTGTTCTCTCCCTGCTGTGCAGTAAGATCTTTTTTGACACATTCTTGGGACAGGAAGAGAGTCTAAGTGACTGGCTGTGTGTGAGCAGGATGGCTATTCTTGCACTGAATCAAAAGAGGGGAAGAAAGTTTTGAAGACAATACCTAAAAAACCTCCCATGTCGTTGGACTGTGGACATTTTCCAGAACCCTATTTGTCTTGAAAAGTTGCCCATGGGAAAGAACACAAAGTAAAACACTCTTTTTGCAAGAACAAAATCACCAGTACTTGTACAATGCTCCTTTTGTTAGGAAAATATGCAGAGATATTAATATAAATAGATGTAACACCAAAAGTGTGCTCAGAGTGAATGAATTTTTAATGGCTCCTTGTCATAAAGAGCATTGCAGATATCAAGGTCAGATTTTAAGGAAGTTGCACATTTATCATATGCAGTACATTTCTCAAAGACCCACGTGAGTAAACTGTGAGGAACAAGGATGTCCTCTTCTAAAAGTAGTGTAGTGTCTTACAGAAAAATCAATACTAATAAAAGTATAGCTATTTGTAAAAATAAAGCAATCACTACTTCCTGACTCTCTGTAACCAAGACAGGATAACTTCACTCACTTGTGTTACTTACCTTACACAGAACACTTTTCACAGCATGCCTTTGACATCAATAGAAGCAATTTTAACTGTGCTTTTCAAGCTTACTGGTGGCCTTTTCCATGGATAACTCATTCCAAGCTGTTAAACTCTTCCCAGATGCGAACAGGATAACTGTGATTCTGCTCGTAGTCCTAAAGAGGACTTGTTTGTTGCAATTTGTGCTTGGCGGCAAACTCTTTTTCTCTGTGTGTGCTTAATGTAGAGGAATCCAGAGCTCCAGCTTTGCTTTGCTCGAGCTCTGGGTAAGCTTAAAGGGAGGAAATCCTTCCTGCCAAGACAGCATTGCGTTGCCTGCTTTACCTGCTGCAAAGGTGCAGGGTATGCATTTTGCCTTCAGCTTGCAGCCATCTGGATTCACTGAAGGATCCAAGATCCTTGTATGAGAGGGTGCTGTTCCCAGGGCAGCTGTCATTTGTATTTGTGAAATGTCTTTGAGTTACTGCTACTTGCTCCTAAATCTTCAACAAAATTTTTTGGCACAGACTTTACAAAATGAGTTAACACATACAGGGAGCTGGTCTGAATAGTCACAACTCTGTTCCTTTCCAGCTTTGCCCCAACATAAAGCCACTCAACCTAAATTCATAGAATTAACTACACTAAGTGTAGAACAAAAATATCTCAGAATTAGTAAAAATCTTGGTGTTGCATTTCTTTCTCTGATTGGGACCTTTGCCATCTTCTCTTTTTTTTCTTGCCCTCCATCTTGTTGTGATTGGGTTGGGTTTTTTTAATCCCCCATCTCCAGATTCATCCCCTCCCTATTCAAACAGAGCTATTTAAAAGCATCTTGGAGCTTTATTTTTAACTGCCTGCACATGTGACCTCAGAAAGAAGCTACGTGCCGCATCACAGGGGGATATAACAATGTTACTGAGGACAGCCTATGCTTTGTCCAGAAATGAAAACTGTATCAGTGATGAGACTAAACATTCCACAGTTTTGGAAAACTAAGACAGGGGGGAGGGAGAGTAAGCTTTACAAGCACATTGTTTTACCACTTTTACAGACTTTCAAATGCTTGCTGCTTTTTTTTTATCTCACAACAATTTTTTGTCCTTCTTTATCTCTTCTTATCAGCTGCTAGCTGCTGAAGGGCACTGTGTGCAACTTATTAGCTGACCTAAGTGATGTCCTCAGAGAAAAACAAATCCCACAGCTAATTTGCTGCGTGGCTGTGTAAGCACCATCACATCTCTGTTGAGGAAATAGGAATTTTGTTATCCATGTTATGGTATTGTGGGCACTCTGCAAGTGAAATGCCCAGCAGGACATCGGGTGGTCTTGAAAGGCTTCCCTTCAGCTTTTTCTGGCTTGGGGGGCATTATTACACTGGGCCAGTGTTCACTAAATTTAGAATAGGAATGGCATCAGTACTACTCATTATCCTTTTAATCTACTCAAAAAAGAAAAGGAAATTGATCTCTAAGGGAGGCCACTGGTGAAGATTAAGGAGAATTCTTTTAGATTCAGACCTGCAAAGCAGACAAGCATAATTAATAACTTTATAATTGCATTTCTAATTGTATTTACTTTGTCTGTACATTACTTCATTTAATAGCTCACAAATGAAAATATTTTCTTTCTCATGGATGCTCTTTACACCGCTCCCAGACCTGAAAGGGTTCCCAGGTAGCGTACCTGAAATGAGGGCATGTGCCCTCCCAGATTAATCATATGTTTTTCAGTCAGCTAAAAGAATGGTTTCCTCTTGTGTGGATGAGCATGATGATATATGATATGGCATGACATTATATGATATGGCATATCTGGTTAGTTTGGGTCACCTGCTCAGTGTGTATTCCCAGCCCTTAGCCCACCTCCCAAACTCTTCATTGCAGGGGCAAAGTGAGGAACAAAATCAGCCTCAATGCTGTGCACAGTTCAACAAAAGCTGGAAAATTAATGTGTTTTCAGTACAGTTTTGGTCAAAGGTCTAAACCACAGCACTATCTGAGCTGCTATGAAGAAAATTAACTTACTTCTAGTCTCGTCCAGTACAGCTTGAAAGACAGAAGGGGATCTCTGTTTTTTGTCTTCTCCATAAAATACATATTGTTTAGGTTTTCCTTGTAATACTCACCTTTACTAGCTTTTATTATCCCACAAAAGGAAGAAACAAGTTGCACAGTCAAAATAACTTGTCCTTTCACAAGCACTTGAAAGGATGAGCAGCTGATTTAAGCACATTAGGTGGATGCAGTGATCAGTTTCTTCAATCCACATTGCTCATGTTAGCAGAGGATTATGGCCTTTCTCTCATAAATCCTTTTACATGTGTGCAACGTAGGGCCTCTCAGACTCTCAAATACATGGATCGTGTCTCAGCTGAACAAATGAATTGTAAAGCTCTTCCTCCATTATTCAAGTGTGCCTGTTCTATCAGAGTCCACTTTTGAAAATTAATCTATAGTTACATGAATAGTCATTATTAGAAAAATACTCCACTTGGCATCGGTTTCCTCTTAAGATAATTCTGTGGCTCTCTGAAAATATGAGCCAGCAGGATGGTGGGAGATGTTTTTTGTCACTGCCAGTGCCATTCCTCATGTTCTTGTCAGCCTTACAAAGTCACTACTTTAGCATCTCATGGAATTGAAGTGACTAGTATAAACCTTTCTCTGTTCTTAAATTAAAGCCTTGTGAGTGTTGAAAATAGCTTTGCAGCATGACATGAATGCACTCTAAAGACTTTAAAACCAAAAAGCAAATAAACACAAGATTTTTGAATTTAGCTTGATGGTTTTTGAAACCTGATGTTTTAGCATCTGGTTTATGACTTTTGTTCTCCTCTCTGCCTGCTATTAGGAACTGAAAACCATAGGTGTGTCTGAAAGCAGCTACAAGCTACTTAATACATTACAGAGATTTTCCACCTAGGCAGTGGATTAGAAAAAATACTTTCATGTTCACTTGTATCTGCATATATCCCTTCCCAGTGAGATGCTCACTAGAAACAGATCCTAGTCATAGTGAAGTCATATGGCAATGTGAACCCATTTCGGTGAGCTGCAGGCTTAACAATGTTCTTCATAAATTTAAATTAAATTGCATTTATCTCAAAGGAAGCTCATTATTCATTCCAATGAGAATTAGGACAAAAGTTTAGGGCTGAAATGACACAGGTCAGTTGATTTACACCATCTGGGATGTGGTCTGCAGTATCTATTTGTCTCCTATTACGGCATGAAAAGCAAAATAATCCTCCACTGTTGCATTAACTAATCAAGGAAAACCAGAAAAATAAAAACCAGGGTGCAGGTTATTGTTGATTTGGGCATTTAATCAAGAGCACATTAAATAGGTCATAGCATCATTTTGTCTTTTCCTGATGTAAAGCGAAGACTCATCTGTTGCTTGTGCTGGAACCTCTAGCACATCTCCAAAGCAAGAAGTAGAAACGAAAAAAAAAACAATCAAAAAGAATTACAGATAGTAAATTAAATTTCACTGTAAATCTTTTTGTGACAAAGTGCACATTGCTGCAGAGGATTAGAAGGTGATAGCATCAGTGTATTAGCTCAGAGATGAAAGTAAAATGTTCTTCAAAATCCTGTCACCTTTATTTCTACAGAATCAAATTTGGTTATTTAGTATTATGGTCACTGAATCTTTTTGGCTTTTTATTTTATTCTCCTTTGGTTCTTAAGTTATAAAGTTTATTGTATCTGCTTGATATAGTCCATTTTAACATCATGAATTTGCAGTTTACATGAGCCAGGGAAGATAATTCTACAATGCACACACATTTCTGATTAACTGTGTGTGACTTAAGTACATCTGAGAAATGAGTTTTAAAGAGTGTTTTGAAAAACCTAAATTCAACCAGGCTTTATGAAGCAGAAATTATTTTTTTACGCAGTCTAATTTCTGATAATCAGTGCAGTCCTTTGTTGTGCAAGGTTATTGCCAGTGGCAGGTGGGGGGGTGTCTGGCAAAGAAGAGGGCTGGGAGGAGGAGACGTGAAAGCAGAGCAGGAGCAAGTTTTGGTAGAAGAATTATGTCAAAAAACATCTTAATAACTGTTCAAGAAAAACTTGGGAGACTAGGATCTGAGAATTCATTTGATGAATATGTAAAATACAACATTTTGCACATAAATGACTAACCTCACAAATACGTCACAAAGGTGTATTTACATTGATTTGATGAATGTGCACACTTCACAGGTTTCCTACGCACTTTTTTTTTTCAGAGACATTTAGTAGAAATTACCTGTATGGGTCCATTGATTTATCTTCTAATTACCAAGTCTTTTTCATCACCCATATGTTGGGCACCAGATACTTGAATAATTACATCCAGTCCTCCATCCTTTCATGATGAGGTCAATCTCCTTTCTGTCACTGGATTCATGTGGAGCTGGATGGGAGAACATTAATTTTTCTGGAAGGGTTTTTTTCCCTTTATGTCTCATGTTCTGCCTGTCTCAACTACTTCAGCTGAAGAAGAGTCTATTTTAGGAAAAGATTGATGAATCTTTTCATAACTGGAAATGTTAGAGGGTTGTTTAGGAACATTTTAGCAGTACCTGCTAATTTCTATTCTTTGTATCATGTCCTCTGTAGGCTTTAAGTGGCATTATGTTATTTCTCTTATACTAGACACAGCCATACAGAAACAAGATGTGTTTGTGTCATTTGGTCTTCATAGTGATGCAAAGTGCAAGTCGTCTGTGTTAGTGGTTTCATATTAACTGAGACCCTGCTCTTCTAGATAACCAGGTTTACATGTCTCTATATAAATAAACAAATCAGCAGGAGATAGTTCTGCCCTAGTCCTGACAGGTCTAGCTTTAAGTAGGAACATTTTTTGAGTAGCTTCATAATAGAGGAATTGACCCACACCCATTCATGAGACAAACTAAAATCATATCATAAGGAGGCATATAAAACACTTAAAAATAAAAGATAGAAAAAGCTGTGGGAATTTTGCATGTTCAGTCCAGAGGAATATAAAAAGTACAAGTGTGATTGTACAACTAGAGCAGACAGTTCCTATCTACAAACTCCATAAGAGTAATTTTCAACAGATGTATTGAAGTCAGGATTTAGAAACCTACCCTGGATATCCGGGCATAGGCATATCAGCAATAAAAGCCACACTTAAATCTATCTTATACTTATCTACATAGTGACTAACTATAGTAATACAGCCATTCTTCTATTTCCAGCTATGTATATTGCCTTCACATGATGCAGGATCACCGTGTGACCATGTGGATCTTGTTTCCTTTCCTGTGATTTCTGGTCTCTCATTTGTTAAGTTTTTTGGTGATTCCAACACTGAGGTCCTTCCTAGGACTTCAGGGACCTGCTGTAGCCCAAATAAGATTAGCATCACTGAACTCTCGACTTAAAAAACTATAATTATCAATTTTATATTTTTTCCCAGGGACATCAACTGTAACTGTAAAGGCCTCTAAAGAGTATAATAAGTTCCCCCTTGTCTTCTTTGGTGGCACAAGTAGTCTAGCCCTGGCTGCACGATGCTTGAGCCTGGACAGGGAGAGGTCCCTTGACCACTGAACATCCTCCTGAGGCATGAAATTCAAGGGTCTGTAGCAGTCAGGGTAAGGGAGGACTTAAAGAGAGGACTCTCATTCCATGTTTCTGCTTTGGCTGCCAGGGCTGCGTTGAGGGACCACAAGGCTTCCTCCCTCATGGCAAAGCCTGCTGTGAGTGGGGATCCCTGTGTGTGATGAGGCTGGTGCTGAAAGCCCTGGGAGATGAGAACTGATGTTTCCTGGAGGTTAACTTTGAATACACATTTTTGGATCACCTAACCTTCAGTCTAATCTTTCTGGATCCTTATGTTGGGTGCCTGCTTCTGGATTTTCAATTCCATCCTATTCACTGAAGGTTTAGGCTTTTCAGTGCTTTCCTTGCTGGTGCTTAAGAGCTAACATAAATTTTTAGGACAAATACTGTGTATTTCTCTTATGTACATGTTTTTTAAGGAAGCTTTTCTTTCTTTTTAAGAAAGCTTTTCTCTCCGTTTAAGGAAGCTTCCTGTTTGTCGTGACATGAAATATGCTTTAACAAGGCTGCGCTGTATTCATTTCTCTGACCCTAAAATAGTGCCAGCAACAAACTCGAGAAAATGCTTTTCAATTGTTTTCTCTGTGTACCTCAGAAAGAATTGGTACTGAAAAGCCAGTATCTCAAGTACAGATTGATTCTTGGAGACTAATTGGTGAGATTTATTAACAATACAGTACTTGGCTAGTTATAATTACTCCTAATCATTGTACAATTGATAATTCAATAAATAGCTGATTCTAATTTTCAGTGTTCCTTTTACCATTAAGGGTGCTTTGTTAACCTACTCAGAGATGTTTAAAAACAATTAACCTTAATTTTTTTAAGTGGGATGTGAGATTTCAGCTATTAAAATTCAATTCTACTTTAACAGCTACAGGGTATTAGACACGTGGCTACTGAATTCTGGCACGTTATTAATGCAGGATGTCAGGAGTTTCAACAAAGAAACTCAAGGTCTGATTTTTGGTTCTGTGAATAAGTGGTTTTCTCATATAAGTAACCCCATCTATGAATGAAGTTCCCTTCTTTCCATTAGGTTCTGTACCAGAATGTGATTTCTTGTTGTGGTGAAGCATGGCACAGGCCAGTATTTAATTAAAAAATTGTAACCCTCCTGATGACCTGCTCCTGCAGAGAGAGGATTCATTCTAGCACATTGCCCTAAAAAATTATATAGGTGGCTTTTCAGAGAAAGTCTACTTTCTAGGGCTCAAAAATTAGGCATGCAATGCTACAAAGCAGAGTTTGAGAGAGATTTCAAAGCAGATCAAAGTTAAACAGTTTCCTGATGGTTCAGCTTTGTAGCACTAAGCCTGGTGGGTGTTCTGTAAGGATCCATTGTACCTAACTTTTCTGAAAGCACAGCCGTAGCTTTGCATGCATTACACCAGCCGTGTTTTCAGTAGGGTTTTACAAATTGCCTAATCCAGGTTAGGCCTTTTCTGGAATCTCTTTTATCCTTCTAACATTTGCATAATGATCTCAATACTGTAATTCTTGTGTGACAGTATGTTGAAGCTCTTTCTGATTTACATTAATGATAGTACAAGAATAATGAAATACCAAATTGACTTCATCGTCTTTCAGGGTTGAGAATACCATAAATTCAATGTTTAAAAAAGTATGTGCCAAGTTCACTCCTGGTGTTATCACAGTGACATCTCTAGAGCTAGGTGAGGTGTGCATTGACTTTATCCTGCTTAAGTATATATTAACTCATGAGGAAGTAGTCTCTTCTAAAGACCTACAATTAAAAAATGGGAACCTTTTACACTGGTACTCTGCCAGAGTATTACTTTTTTCCCTAAAACTTTGATTAAAACTTGATTACCTCCCATGAAAATTCTAAGCTAATAATTTGAAATAAAACATAGATGAGTATTGCATGAATACTTTATGTGAACAGTAAGAACAGTAATCTCTGGGTTTGAGCATTGAGTTAAAATTTGCAAGACTTTCTGTCCTCCTTCAGACCTTACAATGAGGCAGCATAGACATGAGCTGAAAGGCAATCCAAAACAACCATGAAGAAGCAGTTATGAGGCGATAAAAATTAGGATTGGTCTGGTAGATGTGCTCACTGAAAAAAAGACTTCCATAGTTATTCAGAAAAAAATTAATTTGCATTTCCAAGGGAAAATAGACTAAGAAAGTGAATCACAGAGTGTGATGTATGCATGTATGTATGTAATGTCCTCATGCATGCAACATAAGTGGTTTGTTGGGGTTTTTTTGAAGAAAAAATATTTTTTAACCACTGTCACTCAATGCAACCAGTATTATCTGATGTCTTGCAATGAGCAGGTAACGTTAATATTTGCAATTGCTTGTTCGCACTACCTATGAATGATTAAATGTGTGAAAGAAAACAATTACTCAGATAACACCTTATTTCTCACAAGAGTAGTAGAAACCTTACTTCTGATTTGTTGAGTGCCATCAGAAGTTTTCTAGTCTTCTTTGTTTATTGTGATTAAAGGAGATGACTCCAATCAAATAAAAGTGTTTATATGACATTTTAAATGGTTTTTTTTCTTTATCAAGCATATTCTGTGGCCTTTAAAAACTGTAAAAATGTTGTCCTGGAGCATATATGATTGTGTATTCCAAAGTCCTAATTTTGTGGCATCTTATAAACTAAATAGAAGAGACATTGTGAGAAGCAATAAAGTTATTAAAGTTACACTGATAGGAGACAGTAGCTGACTCCTTAAACTGTCTGTGCAGCTGGTTAAGGCTTATCCTGCATGAGCATGGATGTACCACTTTGCAGCCTTGTAAACAGTTACGCCAGTCTGGATCTACAGAGCTGCTTCATCCTGTACTTGAGCATCACTCGAAAGAGTGGTCAAGATGAGAAAGACACTGTTGCCTCCAAGTACAGAGATGCTGCAGGCTTGTATTTCTTAGTGAAGCAAACAGGGAAATGGCAGCTCCTGACCTTTTGCCCCTGAGGACCCCCAATGGTCACCCAATGCTGTGCTGTAATTTTGGTCCAGTTGGAGTCCCACAAATCCTTTGAATGTTATAGCTGTATTTAGAGGGCAAAGCTTTTAGCCCAGAGGCTATCCTCATGCAGGAGATAAAGGCCTCTCCTGTGTTAGTAAGGCTAGTGGGCAGTCCTGTGTTTTGAATAGGGAATAATCACCCCATTTTCTCTATTTTCAGGAGATTTGTCCTCACCAAGATGAGAGTCATTCCAAAAGGAGCTTTCAAAGGACTTGTTGACCTAGAGAAAATGTATGTATTATGTCAACAACTATTTTACTCCAGCAGCAGTTTCTGGTTGCAGCTCCTTTTACTGTGATCAAGCCTCTATCTCTGAGCTTCATATAGTTTCATCTTTCTGATTTAAAAAAAAAAAAGAAAGAAAGAAACTTTTTCTAATAACACTATGTTCCTGAATAATACTGTCATAAATATATTTTCATATCACTAATAAGAAACTGATTATTTTGAGAGTTTGATCAGGGAGGAAAGCGCTCCTGTTAATAACAGGTCAGCCAATTCACTAATGAATAAACAGGACTGTTTTGTGCATGTTCAGAGTCAGCTGGCAAGATATATGAGAGAAGTTTCTTAAGGATGATAAATCTAAAAATCTTAGCACATAAAGAGTGTAAGCACCTAATTTCTGTGCATTTTAGTGATAAGCCTGAAAGAATAAGCCTGAAGATACAATTAAGAGCACCTTTGATGAACAGATGTATCATACATTCATTAGTATGCATTGTGGAATGTATTGCAGCTTCACCAATACTAAAAGGAAAACCCTTCAGTAATATGTTTCCTACTGTTCTTTAACAACAGCAAATCCATGGGTTAGCTGGTGCTAGCACTAGAAATGATAACTGTCACTGTCCAATCTGAACTATTCTAATGTATGTATGGTTTTTCTGAATTACTTCATATATGGGGAAATCACAACATTTTGCTTAGAAACACAGTCAGCACTTGCACCCTGATAGGAGAGGATCACAAACAGGCTATTCACCCAAGAGGAGTCTAGGTGGGAGTGGGGCACTTAAAATTTGTGCCTTTTTTTCAGTGTTGTGTATGTAATGGCAGATCTCACAGGGACAGTTCTCTGCATTATTTCCACCCTTTCCCTTATACACTTGAATAAGTAACCAATGTAGCAGAAGGTGAACACACCAGAAGGTATGGAGAATACAGGGAAGGGATTTTGAACCTAGAGAAGGAAAGAAGGAAGGAAGGATGGATAGTAAAGCTCATACAGCATCTGGCCTTTTCTGAAGTTGGAGATCCATTTCAGGATATCACTGTAGGTTCAGAAGTCTTTTCATGGCATGTCCTACAAACTGAAAAGCTTCCAGTTGCTGCATCCCACTTATGGAACCAGAGGCTGATAAACCCATCAAGCACCACTGTACAAGATCATTTTTCTTGAGCAAAGAAATAAAGCCTTAGTTCTTGTGGGCAAGAGCTACCAGTTAGGACCAAGATTAGCTCTGTGTCACCAGCATTGTCGGCACTTCTCCCCAGTCCTGCTAAATTCCTTTTAACTTAGTCCTTATGGAAAATCATGGAGCTCTCTGGACTATGAAGTGAGTTGCAAAGTGCGTTGTGAATTGCTTCCAATATCTTTAATTACTTAGATGACGTATGTCAGATAGGTTTGAAGACATTGAATAGGCTGTCTCTAAGGGTGATTCATTGTTAAACAGAAAAATGATATATAGAAATGAGCTCAGTTTGAAAATACATCCATCTACTAGGCCTACATGGAGGAGAAATGGGGACAGACAGTTTATAGCAAAACATCCTTGAAAATAGAAGTGTGATAAATATGTAAATGAGACCAATCAGCATCAACAAAGATGCAGTATTTGCAGATGATATGGCAAACAGATAAAATTTGAAATAGCTCACAAATCCTAAACTTAACCCATAAAACATTCATCAGAAATATTCATGATAATACAGAGACAAAAAAGTGGGTAATCAAATAATAGATTTGCATATAAAAACACAGCCTTTGTATGAAAGCCTTTTTACTTTTACAAGATCATGCACAGAAAGAAAGATTAAGCAAACCGTAGCCTATTTAAGGAGAACAGCTATTAATAATGTGATAACTCCATATGGTAAAATGTAGATAACCTGATGTATACAAATGAGATACTTCAAAGTAGCATAAGTATGTGCTCACCTAGAACTGAATAGACTAAAAATGAAGTGACAATATTTCCTGCATGCAATATTGAAGAAAGACCACTATCTTGTGCAGTTCAACATATTTGTACATGATTTTTTTATCACTAAGAAATCATTCCTAAGTGTGTTTCTGAGAACAGGGTAGGTTTTAAAGCCCAGAATTTAGAGGGAAATGGTGGCCTTGGAAATCATCCTTAGGGGATGAGCTGATTGATTACAAGTTGGAATGCAGTGATCAGAGGGCGTCTTGGGTGTAACAACCATGAAATTATAAAAATTTTCAATTCTTGGTGAAGTGAGGAAGGGGGTGAAAAAGCCCACTACCCTGGATTTTGGAAGGGCAGACTTTGGCCTGCTTAGGACATTGGTTCAGAAACTCCCTTGGGAAGCAGTCCCTAATAACAGACATCTTGGAAGGCTGGACATAATTCAAGGGAGAAATGTTACAGGCACAGGAGCACAGTGCCTCTATGGGCCAAAAGATGAACTGTCAGGGAAGAAGACCCGCCTGGCTGAACAGGAAGCTTTCATAGGAACCCAGGGGAAAAAAGCAGTTTATGACCTTTGGAAAAAGAGACAAGTGACTCAGGAAGAAAACAAGGATGCCATTAAAACATGCAGGGAGAAAATTAGAAAGGCAAAAGCTCAGCTAGAACTCAACCTTGCACTGCTGTGAAAGATAATAAAATGTGTTTTTATGAATACATTAACAACAAAAGTAGGGCCAACGAAAATCTTCATCCTTTTTTGGATGCAGGGTGGGAACACTGTCACCAAGGATGAGGAAAATGCTGAGGTACTTAATGCCTTCTTTGCTTCAGTCTTTAACTGAAAGACACGTTGTGCTCAGGGCAACCAGCCCCCTGAGCTGGTAGACAGGGAAGAGTAGAATAAATGCCCTGAAATCCAGGAAGAAGTACCTAGTGAACTGCTGAACCATTCACAAGACTATGGGGCCAGATGGTATTCTCACGAGGGTGCTGAGGGAGCTGGTGAAAGAGCTTGACAAGTCCCTCTCCATGATTTATCATCAGTCCTCGTTAACCAGGGAGATGCCAGATGACTGGAGGGTGGCCAAGGTGACAGCCATTCACAAGAAGTGATGGAAGGAGGATGGAGGGAACTACAACCCTGAAAGCCTGATCTTGGTTCCCAGCAAGGTTATGGAACAGATTATCTTGAATGCAATCACATGGCACATACAGGACAACCAGACCCAGTTGGGATGGGTTTAGGAAAGGCAGGTCCTATCCTACTTGTTCAACTTGATCACTTTTAATGACCAAGTGACCTGCCTAGTAGATGAGGGAAAGTCTGTGGATATAGTTTACCTGGACTTCAGTAAAATCTTTAACAGTCTCTCTCATGGCATTCTCCTGGAAAAGCTGGCAGCCCATGTCTTGGACAGTTGCACCCTTCGCTGGCCTAAGAACTGGATGGATGGCTTGGCCCAGAGAGTGGTAGTGAATGGTGCCACATCTAGGGGGTGGCTGGTCACCAGTGGTGTCCCCCAGGCATCAGTATTGGGCCAAGTCCTGTTCAACATCTTTATTGATGATCTGGATGAGGGGATTGGCTGCACCCTCAGTAAATTCACAGATGACATCAGGCTGGATGGGAGGCTGGAGGCTAGGAAGGCTCTGTGGAGGGATCTGGACAGGCTGGATAGATGGGCCAAGGCCAGCACTATGAGATTCCATAAGGCAAAATGCCAAGTCCTGCACTTGGGTCACAACAACCTCATGGAATGTGACAAGCTGGGGGACAGAGTCACTGGAAAGCTGCCCAGTAGAAGAGAACCTGGGGCGGCTGGTTGGCAGCAGCTGAACGTGAGCCAGCAGTGCACACAGGCAGCCAAGAAGGCCAATGGCATCCTGGCCTGTATCAGCAATAGTGTGGCTATCGAGATTAGGGAAGTGATTGTCCCCCTGTACTTAGCACTGGTGAAGCCACACCTTGAATGTTGTGTCTAGTTCTGTGCCCTTCATTACAGGAAAGACACTGAGGTTCTGGAGTGAGTCCAGAGAAAGCCAACAGAGATGGTGAAGGGTCTGGGGAGTAAGTCCTACGAGTAGCGGCTGAGGGAGTTGGGGTTGTTTAGGTTGGAGAACAGGAGGCTCAGGGGAAACCTTATTGTTCTCTATCACTAACTGAGGTTATAGTAAGGTGGGGTTTGATGTCTTCTCCCAGCAACTAGTTACAGGAAAAGAAATGGCCTCAAGCTGCATCAGGGTTAAGGTTGGATATCATTCTTCAAAGAAAGGATGATAAAACATTGGAATGGACTGCCTAGACAGGTGATGGAGTCATCATCCCTAGAGATGTTCAAGAAATGACCGGACATGGCACTCACGGCTTTAGTTTAGTTGACGTGGCGGTGTTTGGTGAAAGGCTGGACTCAGTGGTCTTGGAGGGTCCTTCTAACTCAGAATACTCTGTGAAATACCTTTGAAATATCTGTCTTCTTCAACCTTAATGATTCAATGACTCTATTCAATGATTCCAAGTTATAAAAGATGAGTTCTCCATAAGAATCCTAACTCTGTTGCATTTTCTTTCAAAGTGAATGAAGGCCTTTGAACAGTGACGAAATAGTTCTGGTTTTCAAAGAAAAATAATCCAATAATTTTTTCCTTCTTTCTCCATGCATTTTAGTATCTTCCCAAACTGCTGAGAACTTCGAATAGATGTATTCTGGCAGAAAATATCAAATACTTTCAGTCAGGCTCTAGTCAGAGTATCCAGGCAAGATGTCACTCATTTGCCATTTGGACTGTCCAACGACTTTCCAGAATGGACACTTGGGACCATGACTCATCATGCAAAAATCTATGACTTGGGAATAATGGCATGGAGCACTTGATCTACCTTCTTTTGTGAAGCTCCAATTTTTGTTAGCAGGACCAAATCCTCTGGATTTCATCTGATTTTTTTTCATTTGGCAGTATTGTCATTTTGCCATTTTTAATTTTTTTTTTAAATTGAGACCCCATTTGAACTATCTCTAGCTTGCCATTGTCTTCTCAACCATCTAAATTATTTCAGTTATTGAAAAAAACAGGAAATGTCCATTCTGTAGACTGTCATATAATGCAACAACTTTCCCCAAATATATTCTAGGACAAAGATCTTCTTGTCTTCTTAGATAAAATGTTTAAATTTGTGAAATATACTGACAGGCTCTAATTATCAGAGATTTCTGTTACTAAACATGCAACTTGAATTTCCGTATTGAAAACTGTTTCAGGAACTCACAGCCTTGCCATCTTGTTGCTAGAAGCTTTCCAACTTCTGCACAACTCTGGCTTCATGTTAATTTAGCAAATAGGCATTCTGGAAAGCAGATTAGTTATTCTTGGTACATGTTTAGTCTACATCTAAGTCTTAGCTGACAGGAGCGTGGCAATTCGTCTGGACTCCTGCTTAACCAACCTGTTTACATTCCCAGAAATAATTAACATTCCAGTCACCAAATTAAAAAGCAGTCCAATGTAGGCACATACCTGGCAAAATAAATTTGACATGCTCTGCATCAGCTACATCATGTTCAACCTGCACTCAGAGTGCTGCATTTGGAGGAGACACCGTCTGAAGGAATATCTCTTTTTTTCTGTTGTTGTTTCCTCTTACAAGGTAGCAAAGTAGATTTGTGAATGTTGATCTAAAAAGGCCTGATTTGGGCATCATATTTATAGGTAGTTTGATCTGATTGTGTTACGCTTTCCAAGCCAAAGAAGCCTCATGTTTGTACCCTGAGGCACAACCCCTTTTTGAAAACTCATCATCAGTTATTTTTTCTTTTTGAAGAGTTAAGCATAATGCTTTGGTTCATCATTTGCTCTCAAATCCCTTCAGTGTGCAGCCTAAGGAAACTGAACCATGAGGATGAAATCCTTCTTGAACTAGAAGTCACAAAGCAAAAAACCCCACCATTATTTGCCCTGTTTTTTCTTTTGGAGTAATAGGAGAAGGGCATTTCTTTAACAGATTTTGGCAAAAGCACATTTTAAGAATGAATCATGCTATAGATAACAGAGCTTGATGAGCTAAATCCTTAATATGCTCTGGAAATTCTGGAAAGCTAAAACTTTTAGGGTTGAGAGACTCTACAAGAGTTGATAGTCCTGGAAACTGAAGATTTCTGTCCATGCAAGACAGCAGGAGTATATAGACTAGCTATCTACCAGTTCCTTATAAATTTCTAAAACCAAATTAGCCCTTAGTTATGTATTTATTTCATCACATAGTCAAGCTTTTCCAGGTCTTTTTGTTTTGGGGGGTTTTTTGATTTTTTTGCGGAGACTGTTGATCCAATGATAGTTCATAAGAACAAATGCTGGTGGTCTATGACCTAGATACAGGAGCACCAACTTATTTCATGTACAACCACCAACACAATGAATGATGCTAAAATCTCTCCTGTTTGCCCCTGTAGGGTAAAAGGCAAGTCACACTTTCCTTTGACTTAATTAGATCATACTGTGTTGTCTTTTATGTTTTATCTAAACTCAGGTGAGTTATTTGAGGACAGCAGAGACCAAAAGAGAGTATTTTGAATCACGGGGCATCTCTCTTACTGCAGCTGATGAAGGAGCAGAGTTTTTGACTTGACTGTGGAAGCTGCATCAGGAGAATCTGGCAAACTGGAGGTCTTCACTTTGTTTAGCAATGTTAAAAACCTGGTGGATTGATGGATCCACTATACAGACCTTCTCCAGCAGTAGCCACCAAAACTGCCTGAGCTAGCAAATGGCTAAGCCATCCCACATGCTCCTGAAATGAGCTTCAATAAGCTCCACCATGTGATTCTATAACACTTGTCAGCATCGAGCCCAAAGAAAGGGGAGGGAAATGGGGAGGCAGGAATCACACGGTCACCTAAGGACGAGCAGTCTGTGTCTTCTGCTATCAAGAAAGCTGTTCAGCATTTTGCAGCTTCTCCAATTTTTCTTGTGCAGTGTATTGTGTGCTGTTTCATTTGATATGCAAAAGGCTGTGTTTAAATAAGATCATTAAAGCTATTTTGAGAAAATTGTTAGGATTCAATGTAACCAAGACATTTGGAAATTTGTTCTAGGCAGGAGTTCCTTTTCTATCTTTTGTTGCATCATCCAGATAAATCTGCTATTTATTGTTTTGCAAGCAGCAGAATATGGATTTTCAGGATCTGCTGATATATGTTAAATACTGTTTGTTTACAAAAATATTTGTAATGGGGAAATGGCACATTCTGTGTCCCAGAGTATGTACTGAATCAAGTAACAGTCATACTTTGGTAATAAGTACTTCAGGGTATATTCTTAAGATGCATCTCTATGGATATAAAGTTCTAATTTACATATAGGACTTTATGTGTAACATTCTGCACCTTGAGGACAGGACATGAAAATAAGTATGCTAGTTAATGCATTTAAATTGGTCTAAATATGCATTTTCTCTCAGGGAACAGAGGACTACTATTCAAAAATACTAAGGTGAGTAACCAACATAGGCAAAGAAATTAAAAATTCAGGCTGTCATCCCAAAGAATAAATGTTCTAATGGCACCGCTGTTTTGATGTGGAGCTTTCCCAGCTGTATGCTGGGTCTAATCCTGCTCGAGTCAGCGGGCTGGCTGCTGGTTGGGCAGGGAACAATCACAAGAGGCTTCCTGGGTCCTGCGGGTGGACTTGCAAGAACCAGGTGCCCCCATCCCAGCTGACTGCCTGCGTTTAATGGTGATCAGTGGGTTTGAACCAGGGCTTTCCTACAGTGGAGGGATTGCTTGCACTTCAGGCCTCTGATACAGCCACAAAATGTAAGAAAGATAGTTTATCCTCTGCTAGACATGCCATACATGTTTCATAACCCAACAGCACTCAGAACATTGGTCTTCATTTGCCCATCGCAGCACTCTGCCCTTTGAAACAGGTTCCCACAAACGAGATTTGAAAGGCGAATAGATATGCAAGCATCTCCCAGGGGTTCTGTAACACTTTGTTAGTGGACGAGCCAGGCAGAGCCATGCCTTGTGCCACTGTGTCTCTGTGTGGGCATGAGCAGCTGGGGGACCTTTTCTTCTCCAAGGAACACTATTGCTTCACATGACCCTACTGCAGCCTCTGCAAATATTGTCCCTTGGATAGCAAACTTTTGGTTTGGTATGAATACATAGGAAGCCTAAATTATTTTATGAAAGTTGAAGTCATGCCTTGGGTTCTAAACCTGATAAGCAATGAACAGAGACTAGGTGGTTTTATCATAACCTATGAACATTTTGCTGCATCATCAGTTGGCATTCTGCATTTCCCTACCAAAGCTTATGAAGCCGAAAAACCTTAGAATAAAAGGAATGGCTAAGAGACTTTTTTATTCTTTTAGCAGCAAAGGTATTTTTTAACAACATTGGAGGCGAGCCAGTTCATACTCAGCAAAAACTTGGCCTGGCCTATTTGTGTAAAATAAGCCATTTGTACAGTTTTGGGTTCATAGTTACACCTTCTAATTTACACATTCATGACTAAGCAAAATCTTGGGTGGAGCTTTCCTTTTGGCTTGAAATTTGGGTAGTGGTCTCCTCACTTCATCCCTTGGGTGGTCTTGAAGTATCTTCATCACTGTTGGACTTCTGCCTTTTCTTTGTTCAATGACATGACCAGCCAAACTTGTAAAATCTTGGCTTTAACTCTACAAAATCTTGCCTCTGGGCTTTCATACCTATTTTGAACATCTAAATTTGCTTAATTTATGGCCTAGGAGTCTATTATAGTTGACTTTGATTCAATGAGTAGAACAGAACTATCTTGGTAAGATAGACAGAACATGCCTTGAATAATGTGGGCCATTTTCTCCTCTTAGGAGAACTAGGCACATAACTTAGTTAACTCTTTAACTCTTTTAGGCCTTGCTCTGCATTCACTTATTTGTGGAAGAGGCCTTGCACTTGCAGTTGTTGTTGTCATCCCTTGCACAGTTACAAAAAAGTGAAGCAGAATTTATTATCCATGTCAGCAACTCACTGCTGATGTCAGAGAGCAGAGATTTAATTACAGCTTTGCCATATATTGTGGAAAGTATAATCTGATCTCAATTTTTTCTAATGGTTGGGTGGAACAAAATTACAAATAAAGTAAAAACCCTTAGAAGAAGAAGAAGCTAGGATATATAAAATCAATTAATAGTGTCGATATCAACATTTTCTAAACTTTCTATTCAAAAAGTCTGAGAAAATCAAGCTAATATTTGCATATTTTAATTGAAACACATTAGAATACAATAAAGCAAGTATTCTGTAATTCTTTTTTTGTGGTTTAGCATCTTGGTGCTTGCTTTCTTTGATAAAATAAATTTAGAACAGAAAAAAAAGAAAATACATTTTGTTATTACTTCCTTTTTTGAGCAAGAATTAGCTTTGTGGTAATGAACTGCTAGCAGAATATTTATTTGAAAACTGTATTGGTGTGAAGCCAGTGTTACAGACTGAGGTATTTAATGGGAGAATCATCTTGCACATCATTTCTAGTCTCTGTTTTACAGCTGTCTAGACAGAGAGACTAAAAACTGGGGAATCCACTTGCCTGAATGTATACTAAATTCCTTAATGCCTCTCCCCAGCAACATACTGTTCAGATTACCTGAATGTATAAAAGATGAAATGTGGGCAAACATTTATGAAAATTGCCACTCTTCTTTAGGAAGAAACTTTGATCCAATGTTCTTCTGCCTTCCTCCATGCAAACAAAACAGATTAAGTGCAAGATAAATTAAGATATGCATATCTAAATGTAGGCTCTTCAGTACCCTCATTCATTCAAAATGAGATTTGAGAGTGAAATGCACAGTTCTTAAAAAAAGGTCTCTGTCCAATGTCAAAAAAACCCTCCGCAAATGAAAACATTGTGAATTATTAAGATTGTTTTCTCAATTAGTAAGACTGTTTCTAAATAGTCTTGCTCTGCTTTTACACTGTGTTCTGGCTGTCCTCTGCATCCACGAGAGCGAGATGCTGGGCCAGACAGGCTGCAGGTTTGGAATCACAGGGAGAAATTTGCTTCCTCTGAATCATTATGTTTTGCAGGGCTGCTTCAATCTAGGTCCTTGCATGAGAGGCATGAAGCTGATTACTGTGACTGGCAAACCTATCAAGGAGCCTCAGAATTGATGGTCATCCTGTGGTGCAGAATTAATACTATAATCTTTCTTCTTTTCTCCTGTGGATATGCTTAATGCGTACTGACAAGACTGGTATGTCTGCTTACTACCAGCTTTTTGAGATTCATCTCAGGTGCTTGTTTCCAGAGGGAAAGATGCATGCTGGTGGAGTCAAAAAGTTTTCCCCAAATGTGTCACTTCTTCAGTTTCCATTTATTTGTTCCAGGAGCTTCACTTTATTTTGAAGTAAAGGAAGTTTCAGGTTGTATTTTATTGAGATTCCTGTACTTTCAAGGTAGAATAATAGACCAAGTGACTTCATAAATATCAAAATATGTATTTACTAAGTAACATAAAATAATTCTTATGCTGGATGAGAGATATATTTATTAAACATATGTATATCACAAAACTAAATGAGGACTCAGAATTGCTGGTTCTGTTTACATTTTACATTTTTCAAATATAATTCATTGCTCATACATGACAAAAGACAATTCCTCTCATGTGATGCGTCAGAATATTGTCCTGATTTAAGTAATTCTCTTTTTCTTGATGAAATCAGTATATTAATTCTAATATCCCTAAATAATTAAAAAAATATTCCCTTTTGTGTGTTAGTTGCATAATATCTCGGAAATTTCTGGATAGAATTCAGAATTAAAATGTATTGACTTAAAAACAGAGAACTGTAAATACCAAATTACATTTAAAACAAGTCAACAGCATTAAAATTGGGGAACATTTTTAAAGAGTTGTAAGAAGATTATTATGAAAAAGTTTCTTTCTACAAAAAAAAAAATAAAAACAAAACCAAAAAACACTGAACCTACATTCTTGTGTGAAGTCAAATAACAAAGACATTCTTAGAGAAAACACGTGCATTTAGAATTGCGGCGGTTGCACCCTTATTTCATTGTTATGGCAACTCCATCTTCACCTGGCAGACAGCAAGGGTGGTGAGGGCCCAAGGCTCCTGATGCATCATGGTGCTGTGCTGGTAGGAGTCTGTGGGAGTTTGGGTAACAGCATATACCAAGAGACCATTACAGTGCCATCTCCTTGCAGGTGTATCCAGGTTCTAGTTTCCTTTAAAAATGTGGTTATTAGGAAAAAAAAAGTATTAATTAGAAAAGAAAGTGGGTCTTTTTTACATGAGAAAAAGGGTTTTATTGGATTTTTTCTATTAATCTTTTTGAGGGTATTGTAACTATACCAGTGAGTGAGTGCAAAAGGTGTGACCTCCTTGAAAATGTGCCCACTTTGCTCTAAATGGCATTTTCTTTAATATTTATTGTTGCCACTACTAAATGTTTCTTAGAAAGAAGTCCAGCACCAGGTCGGAAATGGTAATTCAGTTTCATGAGGATTTTGGAAACACGTTCCCATATTAATTTTATCCAGCTCCTCTGTTTATTTTAGAATTAATGTTAGTGGAATTGGCATGTTGCAGTGAAGGAGTGTTTCCCATTATACAAATGCTGATATAACCCCAGCACTTATGGAAAACAAATGTTGAGATGAAGTCAAGACATTTATTTTCTAAGCAGGAGATGTTGATTGTCTGACAACATTATATTGCACAGCCTTTATTTCTATTATGCTGAATGATTGATGTGGATTTAATCATTAGTTTGATGGCTGCTTTGCTCAGAGGAGAGGCAACTGAGCATTTTATCGTTATTAGTGAGCTGCATTTTGATTTTTCTATCAAAGGCACTACTGGCCCTAATTCATCCCAGGTGTAAAACCAGAGATTCATTGTGCCCATTGTTTGTTTTGTGACCAAGCCAAGAACAATTTGCTCTCAAAACACTGTGGATATTTGTTTTGATTTCTAGAGTAGGAACCCTGTTTTGATGAAGGCTTCCATGTATGTGTGTGATCCTTTAAAAATATGTAAGAGGCGTGTACCCCTTGTGACTAAACTACTTCCCACAATATATATACTTATATACTTGAATGCATGCATATGTGTGTATATATACATAAAGCAGTCTGGAAAAGATTTAAATTGCTAGGATTCAGAATGGTAGACAGATACTAAGCCAGAAAATATTTTGAATGCTTGAGAAGCCAATACCACAGATGCAAATTAGAAATTATTGTAAGAGAAATGGAGAAAGCTGAAAAACTATTGGTGTCTGTGCATTTTCCAGTGTAGTTAGCAGAAAACTAGGAGGTGGGGACAGGGACAGGCTTTTGACTTTCCCAGTTCAGAACCTCACATCCGAGAGCTGCTGATGCAACTTGCTAAAGCAGGACATTCAAGAGAATGTTTCTGGGACAATTATGGAATAGTTCATCCACAGGGAGAATATATTTTGTCCACCTCATTGGATGCTTTTTCCTCTGAGGAAAAGAAGTGCACATAATAAGTAGGAGGCTGCTCAGCGCAAACTCTGAGAGTGGTTTCTCTGTGTTGCCTCATGGTCTGAAGTTTCTTCTCTGAAAGCAGGAATAATGCAGGATTTCACATGGGGACAGACTTAAACAAGTTGTTACTTGGAAGGATTGTTTACTTCTGTCTTGCTTGTGTGCTCAAGAACACAAAGATTTATGTTTTTATTTGGAAATGTTTGCCCTTTCTAGTGTAATTATGAAGTGAAGGTGTTCATTAGACATGTCTAATCCTTTTGTCAAACTTATTTTTTATTTTGAATAGGATTTTATGTTGATATGTTTTTCTTCTTTCTTTTCCACATTTTTAAGTCTTCTTGTGTAGAATTTTTAAGATTTTGGTTTTTCCCATCTGTGCTGTGAGAAGGGCTAATCACAATACAGTGAAAAGAACTTGCTTATTTATTACTTCTTTTCCAATTAGGTAAGGCTCTTTTGGACAGCTGGCAGCATCTCCCTGGAGGAAGGCATGATGGGTATTTCCTTTGTGGGCTAATGGGCACATTTGGAGGGGAACAGTTTTGAGGTACTGCAAGAGGCAGGAGGTTTACAGGCCAGAGATGGGAATGTGGCACCCAAGGACTGCACCAAGGGCTGATAAACAGGGTTTGAAAGTGGTCTGGGCAGAGCCTAGTGCCACTAGAAATAAGTCATTGAGTAACTTGGTCATTCAGTACTTAAAGGGGGACTTTAAAAAAAATTGGGACAAACGTTTTAGCAGTTCCTGTCACAATAGAACAAAGAGTAATGGTTTTAAACTAAAAGAGGGTTGTTTAAGATTACATATAAAGAAGAAGCTTTTTACTATTAGGGTGCTGAACCACTGGAAGGTATTGCCCAGAGAACTGGTGGATGCCCAGTCCCTGGGAACATTTGAGGTCAGGTTGGATGAAGCTCTGAGAAACCTGGTCTAGTTGAAGATGTCCCTCAGGGAAGTTGGACTAGATGACCTTTAAAAGTCCCTTACAACCCAAATTATTCTGTGATTCTGTGAACTCCAAACCTCCAAAGGCACTGGATGTTATGTTAGAGGAGGATATAAACTCTTCTCTGTTCTCTTCTAATATTCTATAAGATTTTTCTGCTTTAAAGTTAATTATCTTTCTTGATATTCTAATAAAAGCTGTCTTTTTGAGCTTAAAACCCATTCATTCTTCTTCTGGGCATTCTATGCAGAGGAAGGTCAGGACATATTGCCTCAAAACTCATGGCTTGAAGTGCCATTGTACGGCACCATCCAGACTGTCTTGTCATTACATTTTCACCATGTGCCATGTCTTGACTCGTCTGTTCCCTGAGCTTGACCCTCTATTTGGGGACCCAGTGCTGTGAGTTGGCATGAGATGAGGCTGAAGGCACATTTGCAGCAGAGAAGTAACCTCCAGAGAGGAACAGAGGAGAGAGACAAGCAGCCATGAATTTCTAAAGAGGAAAGTAAATGGATCGCAGTTCATCTGCAACAGCCGTGTGCCCAGGCATAATTGACAACACGCACTGTTTATTTAAAAATAAACTTGATTCTGCCTGTGTCTCTTGGTAGCAGACTTAAACACGCTAACAAGTGGCTTTTCACCAGCCTTCATCTGTCAGTATCAAGGATCCTGTTTTGTATTCCCAGGACCCAGAGTACCTCTGAATAGCACATTATGTTTTCATCCTACTGTGCTGCCAGGAACTGTGCTTTCAGAGTAACAGATAACACGTTAACTACTGAAATAGGCTGTAAAAATGAAGGGGGAATTGTGTTAGTGATGGGCAATCACTCAGATCTCTAGAGGGAGATCTTTTTAATGGGGTCTCAGCTAAGCTCTGCATAGGCTTAACTCCCAGGGAACATCTTCCTGTAAACTTGACAGTGTCACCTTATTTTAGATTTCAGGGATCCTTCCCACGGAGGGAGATTGATTTCAGATGTAGCTAGCTATGTTGATAAAAACCTGTGATACATTTGTTCTTGATTTTGGTGGTGTGCATTCAACATCAGTCCCAGCAATGTGACAGTAAGGTGTCTTTTTATATGCAAATCTAATGATGTTTCTGTTCTCCATATTTTGTGAATCTGTTGGCAGGCTAAAAGCTTTCTGCAGTTGAGTAAGTGACAAAGGTCTTATTTGCCATGACTTCTTTTGTTAATAGGAGAGTAAGTAATAGCAGAACAATGGTCATTCTTTCGAGAAGATCATCCAGGAGCCCTCTCCTCCTCTACCTACCCTTACTCACTTTCAGTATCTGCCTTTTTAAAAATCTATAGAGCTTACTCCAGCACTGACCTTGTCTAATCATATTGATTGTTAGTAACTGAAGGCTAATTGGGAAACAAGTTGCTATGGTAATTCTTGAGTCATACATATAAAGAGAAAATACTGCTAAAACCACCAGTGCATGGTGACTATTAGCATAGTTAAACAAATTAAAAAATATAATTCATTCAGATCTGTGCTGAAATTCAAATGAAGACACAATATGCAACAAGGAAGTTTTCCCCTTGCTACCACATTTTCCTCTTTTGTAGTCATTTTGTTGTTTTATTTGTCCGTTGAAGGAGCTATGCATAATTTTAGTACTAAATGATAAAGTAGGCTTTGGGTTGTTCTCAACCCCCCACGCTGCAGCCCACTCAAAATATGTCACAACAAGCTTCGTGTGACAGGAGGATGACTCAGACAGAGGGTAATAAGACTTGGAACCCCCCTGATTTCTGGGTCATTTGTTCATATCCAGTCCACATGTGTGTGATGAATGCTTTATTTTCACATGGGTAGGCTGATGGCTGGCATAGCATAAGTTGGTGATCTCAGCCTGTGCCCTCAGGAGACGGTGATTCATTGCAAGCTAGGGCTGCTGCAGCTGGTTTCTGACAGCAGCAGCCTCTTTCGGCTAGACTTTGAAATGGCTCTGCAGCAGAGCTGGGGTCTCAGTGAGTGTTCATGCTCCTTTGCTGGGCATTGAGGGAATGTTGGATTGCTTTGGCTGTGCTGTGCCTCATCTGCAGGTAAATGGAACATTTTGCCAGTCACATCTAACAGAGTCTTTTTATCTTATTTTTAACTGAATGTCACACAAAAGAAAATCAAGTTCATTCTTCCCTGTTTAGTGACGGCCTTCGTCCTCCTCCTCTACTAACTAGTCACATCACAGACAAATCTGAGCTCTCCTAAGAGGTCTCCATCTGCATATCTCTAAGGAAGAGAAGGATATGAGGGTATGCATCCTGTTGCTACCCTTCTGGCTAGTTTGAATGATGCGGCAAAATGGTATCTAGGAGAGTCACAGGTCTAGATGTGACAGGAGTGTGCTGAGTTCAGGTCATATCCTGAACTTCGGAGAAGTTTCTCTCCCCTTTTCAGTCTTCAGTGCATGAATGTCCTTAAATTTACTTTAGCAGCACATAGAGAAAAAAATGAGCAGAAATGAAGTCACCATATGGTATTAATCTCTTTTAACAAGTCTCATATATAAATATTATCTGTATGACTTCTTGGGACTTGTATGCATGGAGAGATTCATTCATTTAACTGAAAATATGTTATAAAATTGATTAGAAGTGTGTACCACTTAAAAGAAAAAGAAACAAAACAACAGCAAAGCCAAACCAAAAGCCAAACAAATGAAACCAGAACAAAAATAAAACAAAAACAAAAACAAAAAAACACCCTGAAAAAAAACCCAACCAAAACCACCAAAACCAAAACAAAACAAACAAAGTACCACAACCAAAGGACAGAATTATGTTTGAATTCATTAGGATCAACTAAATCTGAAACATCTGATTTGGGACTTTGTGTGGTTCTGAAGTTAATTAGGTGCAACTCTAGAAACAAGTCCTGCCATTTTAAAGTACCCACTGCAGGATTGCAGTAATTTAGCCACTCATTTAGTAATTTAGGGAAAAGACAAACATTAAACCCCCCTGTCTTACCTGCTGCATAATCTGTCCTCGCCAAAGGCATGGGCATGGGACTCAAGGGATCCACATGGGGAATCTCTTAACCAGTGCTGAACTACAGAGCCATCTTGGAACTGGTAGAATATAAAGAAACCCAATTACCTTTACACAGAATCACATGGTGTGTGCTGGTACTGCCGGTTGCTTCCTGTTTGTTGTACCTTTCTGTATGCAGGAAAAACGCACTCCTGTCCAGGGATCTGGTCCAAATTTGGGCAACTCCAAGACAGAACCTCTTTCAGAGGGAACTATGATCATATGCCATATCATGTGTTATATTTATTTCTTCATTGTCCTTTTAAAATTACTCAAAAATACATATTTTGATTTCAATCTGATAGAAAAAAACAGTATAGCATTTGTCTTTTACTTTTAATTCAATATTTAACATGCAGAAAACTCCTGTAAGTCCGACAGATAATTTGTTCTCATGGCATTGCCTTTGAGTTTGTGTACTTCTGTGTCCTTTTGTGTATCAAGCTCTGTATTTTCTGGAGACAGCACTTATTTAAAATTACACGAAAATATGCACCCCTCTAAAATGTAGAATGTTAATGTAAATACAGATCTACTCTATTAAAACAAATAGATTTCCATTCCTTCTGCTGCAGAGTCTGAAATCTTTAGTCTCAACTAAAGCAATGATAGTAATCAGAAACAATAGATTAAATTTTCTTTATTTGTTTTTTAGGCATACTTCATCAACATGACTTTTCCAAATAGAGTTTTTGTTTGTTTGTTTTGGGGTTTTTTTGTTGTTGTTTGTGTGTGTGTGTGTGTGTGTGTGTGTGGTTTGGGATCTCTTCAGGAATATTTGAAACCCCTAAGCAGCTGTATTTTCTCAAAAGGTTTTACTGGAAACACAGAAAGGTTTTGCCAGGTTTGCGTGCTCCGAAAACACTGTAAATTCCACTTTGTTTACATCAATACAGGAAGTCAGACAGAAAAAATATAAGTATATGCAATACAGCTCAGTAAAGGAATAGACACAGTGACTTTTAATGAAAACATAACTTTTTATTCAAACTACATTTCTCGTTCAGCCTCCTTGTTCAGTGCTGTGCTAGGGAGGATTTCTCTTACTTTTCCCTTAATGAAGAAGGAAGAGCTAGATCTGATAAGGCTTTGTGCATCATCTCTAGCTCAAATTTCTTTCTGTGACCCCAGTTAGATATGACCTAGGATAGAGTGGAGAAGAAGGTCTCCCACATGGATCAAAGTACTTGCACGTAGGAGAAACAGGTTATAACCAAGAAGCCAAGAATTACCTCTGGGTTCTCAAAGGTTTTGCCCATTCCTATGGAGGCTCCTTGCAAGGAATCAGTACTTAGGGCTCCCCATCAAAGGGCTGAGTCCAGTCTGAGAACTTTCTTGTTAAAGCCCCACAACAGCAGATTATAGAAGAAAGCCTTTTCTTGTCTGGCACTTCTTCCATCCTGGGTTATACAGCACAGTTCATGGCACACAGGAGCAGCCTCTTGTAAATGGGGTTAGATGTGCAGAAAGGCTGCTCTTGTCTGATTTTAGTGAGTAAACACCATCCTGTGGCCATGGGTTTATTATTTTTATTGCTTTTATTGGAATATTGTGTGTATACACATAAAAACATAGAAACATATTAATATATTGAATGTTGGCCCAAGTTTCATGACATCTTCCCCCATTCAGATTTTCTTATCTGTGTACAGTCTTGCAGTTTTCTGTCAGAGAAACTCAGGTGGAAGCATATGATTTTCCATGTGTACAGCTGTTCAGTTATTTGTAAAATAAGGCTCTAGATGCACTGAATTGGGCTTCTCTGCTGCCACCAGCCACTTGGCAAAAGGGTTAGGGATTGCATGCAATTTCCATGTTTGTACAGTATGTCAGCTCTGCCTCATCCAATATAGAACCTGTAGATATGGGATTAATGGTATTTTTTTCTGCTCAGGATATTATCATAATCAGATGAATAACCCTCACTGCACACTTGTTTTGTAAAGCTTTCAGCTTAGCAGGTCTTGAGGGTGCCTGTGTTTTCTCTGGAAGTCTGTTAGAAAGCAGAGATTTGGATTTAACTTTGAAAGCATAAAAGAATATCCTTTTCCTGGGTAAGTTTTATCTGACAGTCATAATCATGCAAATATTTATGCAATAGCATCTTGGCTGAGCCTGGTGCCAAACCTCAAGAAATAGTTTGTAGAGTCAAGGCTTCAGTTAGACACAAACCACAAAAAGAGTAAGCAGTTTTTATGGAAGGAAAGAATGAATGCAAATAGAAAAGAAGAGAGAAGAAAATCTCAGTACTGGAAAAAGATATCTCACAAGGAGAATGTAACACTGAATAAGAGAAACCTAAATCCTTTCAGGAGGACGTTTGATAGATGTAGTGCATGGCATTAGCAGCTGTAGGATGATGTCTGTATTCATAATTGAGTTTAACATTAGGCAATGCTAATATTTTTCTCATGATATGTCAAGTCATGGAGATTCATTTTCACTGAAGTGTGTGTATATCCTACACTATTTTCTCTGGTGAGTAATATTCAGTATTCTCTCGTAAGCCTGGAAAGATTCTTCATGCCAAAATTGAGGAATAAGAGGGATATTTTAGAATTTTTCCTTTTAGCTAAAATGTTTAATTGCGCCTATCTGAGGTACTTGCTATTCTGTATCTTTCTGTTTCTGTAATACATTGGTGTTAGTAATGAACTGTCCTCCAGAGGCCTCTTATGAATGTGTGCTTCCTTAAAGCATTTCAAAACTGTCTGTTGAACTATCTGAAAACATCTGTTTAGAAAGGCTGTCACTAGACTTTGGGTCCTGAAAGCCACATATTTTCCCAGTCCAAGACACTCTGCCTATTGATTTTCCCCAGAAATTATTTTTGCCACTTCCTTGTTCAGCTGCTTTCTTGAATGATTATCCAAATGTAATCTCATCTGCCCAGGTCATCTTAATAAACTATTCATCATTCGCTGGCTATCAAAGTCAAGAGAGAAGTAATAAAACATAAGTGGCAATAAATGCTGCTAGCCCATTTCCTTGGAAGGAGTATTTGGGTATTACTATTTGGGTATGAAGCTTATGTGAGCATCTCTGAATGAGGATGTCCCTTCCTCAGCTGGACAACAATCTCAAGATTCTCTGGAGCCCATCATGTCCTAAGAAAATAGTGCCATTGCCAGAGTGAGTGTTTTAATTTTAGAGTCATTTTTCTGTCTTCCCTACAAGCTTTCTTAGTCAAAGATAAAATTCAGTGATACCTGAAGTGGGAGGGGCAATTATATCTGCCCCAGTGGCTGTTGGGCACCAAGTTCCAAGCCCCGTCTCTCTGGGCTGCCTGTCTGGAGCGAGCTTTTCTGCCCAAAGCTGACATTTCCTCCAAAGACAATTGTTTGTTTGACCCTGCAAAGCTTCATGCATTTTCGGCCTTGCTGGCAATATACTAAAACTAGTATAATACACCCCCATAGTGCTGGAGTATGAGGAGATATCTATCCACCCAAACTGTACTGATTATAAAATCAATTCCTGTAATGATGCAGCTACGTCTGTTGGATCTGGTTGTTATCAGTTTCAATTCTGTAGACTAATCACGTGCTTTTTCACATTAGAGAGACCAATTTAAAACTGTTACATGGACAATTAATTTGATGCAACCAAACTCTCAATAGACTTTCATCTGGATTGCTGGCATGGTGCTAAAGCACCAACAGAAATAAAATCCTCTTTGCCTCTGTCTGCTGTCCAGAAATTTGCATTTTATTTTTTTCCATAACTGTACTGATTTATTTGAGTATATGGTTTCATGCCCTTTGGAGAAGACAGGAAGACATAGCATTGGCACCTCCTGATAATCTCCTTCAAAGACTGAAGTATACACTATTTTGCTCTAAGTGGAAGCTGCTATTAATGTTCAGTTGGTTAAATGGGTATTCCACTTATTTAGTAAGGCATGTGTGTGTCTTCAGCAAACTAAAGAGATCATGAGTCAGTGCTTGAATTCATTTTTGAAACGTCAATATCATCTAAGAGATATTACCCTGTAACTCCCTGTTCAATAAATCACAGTAGGGAGACAAGTTTTTCATGTTCACAAGGAAAGTGACAGGAGAGAGTGTCAACCATCTATTTTTAAAAGGTCAAAAGTCTCTAATACTTTTAAGAAAAATAGCTTTTCTTTTTTAACCTTTTTAAATCATTGTAGTAGCATTTCTCTGTCACTTTAGAGGGAAGTTTTCAAAGGAGATTTCAGACCAGCTTGTTTCTGATCAGACTGAAGGAATAAGAGCTACTCTATCCATGACATGGAGACAAAGGTAGCAAGGTGTTTAATTTTCCAGTTCCACTTTGTAGATTGGTACTGTGCGGGTTCACCCTGGGAATACCAGGCAGAATTGCCTGGGCGACACCACACTACTGGCTTACTTCTTAAGCTTGACATAAGTTGTAGCATCACTCAAACCACTGAGTAAAACTGACCTGGCAAATTGCTCTAAAGAGTATTTATATTTTAAAGAAGGGTGAAAAAATAAGCATTTTTGGCCTTTTTTTCTTCTTCCTTTTCCCCTTAAAGGAACGCAATACTATTGATTTGTAAAAGTGCAGGGAGGACAGTGAGGCCACCTGCTCTGGGAGTCAGTACCTGATACCTCCAGTATCTCTGCTGGTTGCAGGTACCTGTAGAGCGAAAAAAAGTATTCACAGGAATCCACAGGATAGTTATACCACAAAAAAACTACCTCAAAGGCTGAGGTTAAAAGGTCAAAAGTCACAATTATCCTGTATCACAGGAAATACAAGGGCGAACAGAACAACTATTTAGCCCATGTATGTACCTGCTCTGGAAGGAAATTTGAGGAGTTTATAGGGAATGGGTCACTTCCAGCACTACCGAGTAGGGCCATGTAACTGGAGAAGGGGGACATCTCTCCTTCACATGTGCCATGTCACTTTTGATACAAGTTAGCACTTACTCATGTATGTTAACCTTCTGTGCCTGTATATAGACACAATACATACGCACACACATGCATTTTTTTTAAATAGACACATTTCCTACCAGGGAAAAAAAATTACTCTATCCCTGTCTGTGTGGTCTGCTCTGATCCTGAAAGGAATTCTTATCATAAAAGATATAAATCTCCAGTCTTTTATTCTTTCATTATTTTAAATATGAGAACACTTTGCTCCAAGATCATTCATTTGTGACTTTAATACAGTCTTGCTTTTGCTGTAAAACTGATTAGTCTAAGAGACTTTTTCTTTTGTGGTCTACATGAACTGCCATGAACCATAACTTCCTTGCTAACAGAATTGTTTGAAAGGCCATTCTAATATAACTTGATTCTTATGGGTCGCGCTCTGAGTGCAGCTGGTTTGAAGAGGAATACTTCCTATGTGTCACATGGGGCTCTATCACAGATGTCATGAAGATGTACCCTCAGCCCTGCCTTAGGGCAGCTTTGCATTTTTCCATCTTCCTCCCTATCATCACAGGCTCTGGCTGTCACAAGTGGGAATGCTACAGTGCAGTCAGTTGCTGGTGAATAGGTAATAATGATTTCAGTCTGCTACTTTAGCTGTGACTTAGAGGAAATCCCTCAGTTGTGTGACATCACATCTTAAAACCTTACATTCTCTTAGCAGAAAAACAAAAACAATTGTCCTTTGTGCCTTTATAAAATGTTTTTACTGAATACTTTTTCTCTTTCAGGCTGTGTTTGAGTAAACAATTTATGCTTTCAAGGATCGCTGTTGATTTCAATATGACTGTGCTTGCAGTGAGAACAAAGCTCAGGCAGACACCTAAGCACTTTGCAACCACTGGGTAGTTTAGAGATTGGGGGTTTTTGAAGAAATTGCCCCTGACTGTTTTGCATACCATCTATTTAAAGCCTTTGATGCTCAAATTGCCAGCTGGATTTCCTGCAATAGCTGGCAGTAGAGCTAATAGTATCATTCATTACAAACAAACAATGTAATAGCAGTGCCATCTCTCTCTTGATGACATATAATACGTATTATGAGCAATCATCTGTTTGTGTGTATTTATACTGTAAGACAAATCACTTGCATAAACACTAGCCAGCAATCCCTTTTTTCCTCTTTGTAGCTGCTGCTGCAGGTATTATTTGCTCTTGTCTGCAGAGGATCTGAGTCTGCTGAGTTGGTTGTTTGATGTGAGCAGCAGTGATTTGTACTTTTAATGCCATAGATATCTGTATCCAAGATGGTGTTCTTTTGGGTTTTCATGAACAGCTGTGCATTTTTTGCCAGGTATGAATAAACCCTTCCTGAAAATTATGCAACCCAAACCCAGATTAGTGCTGCTTATTGTCCACAGTGTGTGACTAATCTCCTAAAAAGAATGATTTTATTTTATTTATCCTCTTACCTGAATGAAAGCCTTGGCAGGGTTATGTGCAGCCCAAAGCACAAGAATAGCAACAGCCTTCTGTAGGAAAACAGATCTTCAGTGCTGTAAACTGGAATTCATCTACAAAGAACGATGATGAGTAAGATCATAACCAAGAGCATTTCCTGGAGAGAGTGTAGCAGAGGGTGCACAGTTCATTGCAGGGGGCAGAGGGTCTTGCCCTTTTTCCTCATGCCTGCAACCCCTGAACACAAAGGACGAAGCCCAACACCAAAATGATTGCTGCCTTCTGCCACTGACAACTTTCCATTTTGTTCCTTTTACTGATCTTGAGATACTCATAGCTTCAACAGGTGCAGCAGTGTTTTGTTTGAGGTAGAAGACAAAAAAAAGTCATTGTAAATGGATGTATTTTCATTAGCTGTTAAAAAACCCACCTGTTGCCTTTGTACCTGTGAATGTTAAAATGAAAGCCAAGTCATTTCCCAAATCTCTGAAACAGCCCCCTCATGCAAGTGTTATTTAATTCTGTTTAAAACTTAATCTTTAAAAATGTAAGTATTTTAAAAACCTAATCTTGCTAAAACAGTTTAGAGATTCCTATCTTCCTACCTCTCTTCATTCTTTTCCTTAACCATGCATCCAAGCCTTCCAAAGCGTCGTGGCCTACTTGTGACCTACTTTCATTTCTTGAATGAAAACAAAGCCAATAATGTACCCCACTCTTAGGAAGCCAAAGCACTCTCCTGATGCAGAAACATTCCTTTTTTTAGCAGTCCATTAAAAGAGGTATGTCATCCAAGTTGTTCCAAAGTTAGATAGCAGATAGGATCATAAAAAATTATTACCCTCAACAGCACTATCAACTGAGTGAGGTCGCTACTGTATTATGGTTTCTTAATAACCTTTTTTTCCTGTATAAGGCCAACAAATCTGCAGCATTTTCCCCTGAACTGCTTAGGGACATGAAATGTCTTCTGGCTAAATGGAATTGTTAGTATTAAACGTTCTGCTTTTTCTGAAGGTTTTCTTTTCTTTCAAGGCAACTGATTTTTTGGATTGTGGGGAATGTCAAATACGCTGCTGACCACCCAAAAAGAGCAAAAGCAAAACAAAATCAATTCTTAAAAGTGTGAGACACCTGCCATGTTGTTAAATCTTCTTGATGTAGTTAGGCAAGTGGATTGTCATACTGTCATATAATTTACATCATAGGGGGTGAATGCTTCTATTCTATTCTGTTCTTCTAGATATTTTTACATCTATCCTATGCATTATTTTAAAGACAAGAAAAAGTCTTTGAAATATCTCTTGCAAAGGCTGTGTACCTCACATGATGTCAAGGAATCCCTGTCTCAGTTGAAGCATTTTGTTGCTGCAGAAAATTAAATAATAAAGAGAAACTTTCACATGTTAGCCGGTGGTTCAGCACTGCTAAACAAATCCAGTTCTTATTGAACCCCACCAAGCACCTATTGTCAGTCCTCATGTACCTTTATTGTCTTATTCTTCAGTCAGTTTATTGCTCCTGGAGGAGAGGAGAGCTGGATTTTTTCCACAAACAAACCTTGAGAAAACAGGAGGGAAAGCTTCATATTAAATGAAAAAGTATTAAAGCATTAAGGCATTTTTTATAATTCAAAAAGTCAGATGGAAAATTTATCTTCTTTTTCAAAGCTTTTGTTTGTCTTAAATTGGCAGGTAATTTCTCAGGTATAGGTCAGTTGTTAGAAGGGAGTGGAATGCTTTTTATTTTCCTCATATTCATTTTTTGATTATTTTTTTGACTGTGCAGCTGACATTACAATCTATTGTTTTACCACAGGCTTTGAATCTATTTGCAACCATCATAATCTCCAAAGAACAAGATATCCAGGAACAAGTGTTGTCCAGTTTGCTATCTATTTATCCAAGGTTTCATTCCAAAGATGTGCACACTTATCTTGCCATTAAAATCCAGTAGACCATCACACTATCACTGAATCACATCTGTATTGCAAACTTAACTTCCTACAGCTGACCTCAGCCTAGGAAAATAGTGGTTTGGCATCATCTCCAAAAAAAAAAATGGCAGTGTGGAATCTTTTGGCATAGCTGTCTTTACCTTGACCTTCCTGGGCAGTGCCAGCATAAGAGATGTAATTGGGACAGGTTGCACTGCAGTAATGCCGACTTGATTCACCAGGAGAACTCCTGAGCTCTACATTACACCAGTGCCTGAGCCCTCTCCTTGCCATCCCACAGATTAAGTAAGCGAAGAAATGTGTACTCTGGACTAGCAGGAGATGTGTTGATAACAGCAAACTGGCCATTTATATTCTGCAGTTCTGTGAGTGTAAGTGGGCATTAACTCTGTACAGATGAAATCAAATAGGATTTTCTCCAAAGTGTGGAAGACTCCTTCACACCTGTGGTCTCCAGCTCCTGTCAAGGGCACATCTGCTGGTTGCTTAATTTTAATCTCTGTACTTTACAGTGGATCAAGACAGCAGTGTCCTGTTGCTGACGTTGTCACATTTCTTGGGAACATTTTAACTGTCTTTATTTTAATCACCTTCATGCCCTAGTTCATTCTCTGAGATAAAAGGTTTCCTTAAATTTCTATCAGCAGTTAGTATTTCAGAGATCCAGTAGCCCACAAGTGAATAGGCTCTGATTTCTAATGCACAGGGAACAGTGACAGCATGAGGTGCAGGGCTGCCACTGCAGATGCAAACTTCAGCCTCAGAAGACATCCATTCTTGACTGTTGTTGTTTGCTACAGCAGTACTCATCGGTCTTTCTAGGGTCTGTTTTCTTATCTGATATTTAGCTTGGTTTTTAAAAATAAGATTCTTACAAATTTTTCACTTGTTCATTCTTTGCTTCACCATGACTTGAAATATCTTGACTTCTAAATTATTTTTCAGAGAGATCTCACAGAATGATGCCTTGGAGGTCATAGAAGCAAATGTGTTTTCCAACCTTCCCAAACTACATGAAATGTAAGTAATGAGCAATCTAAATGCAAAGGAGATGATTATAAAGATTCATTATAGGCATATCAAAGGTTTTGCAGTTTGGTTCAGGTAAGTACTAAAGAATTTGCAGCGATAGAGGAACATTAGAAATCTTCCTTTGTCTTTTCCATCTTCTTGTCTAACTGTCCCTTTTTTCACCTGATCAGTCTAAAACTAGCCTCAAATCACTGGCAATATCAAAAGGTGGTAGGTTCTGCCAGTCAGTGATAGGCTGTTCTTTAAAATCATGCATATCTTCTGCTGTCAAAAAGAAAATATCGGCATATAATCCCACTACATCATGGGACAAACACAATTTTAAGATCAATATATTGATATATTTTCTATGATGTCTCATTTCCTCTCTGCAGAAGAATTGAGAAGGCCAACAACCTTGTGTACATTGATGCGGATGCCTTCGAACACCTTCCAAGCCTCCGATATTTGTAAGATCTTTTGCTCTTTACAACTATTGTAGTTACTTTGAATGACACGCGTGTTTCTGTGCTGAGCACTTTCGGTGATAAGACAGGATAGTGCCCTCTCCTTGCTACTAGTTGTACCTATCTATCCACATTTTCATGCCTGCAGACCTCAGAAAATCTGAAGATAATAGCTTCCAAAGAGTATTCCCATACACAAGTTCCTCAAGCCTTTCTAAGCAATAGGTTTAAACAGAGTGATAAGAGGATCTGGACCTTTTTTATTTCTATAGAAAGAGATTTAAGCTCCTGAGAGCTTTGGGACAAAAAATATCTCTCATCTGTCTTTGCCATGGTGCTGCCTTCTGTTATATGTCATACACATTGTATTAAGCATTCAAATTCTTATTTCTTTAGCAAAGGCAGTGCTTTAGCAATGGGTTTCATTAATGCTTGATGTAAGATGATTAAATCCCTAAAATAAGAACATATCGATGTATGTTATAGCTTTATTTCATCAGCCAGCCTCATGGAAAATGTCATTTGCACTACTGTGGTCACCACATCTGCTTCTATGAGGTTGCCATCAAAATTCAGTGGTAATGGAATATAATCTTAAAATAAACTGTTACTCAAATGTATTTTCACAGCTTTTAGTGCATATTTTTAACATGACTAATAACCTCTCCTCTGCATTAAAACTCCAATGAAGTCCAATGAACTCAATTTAACCTAATTGTTTCTAATAGTCATAGCTTAAACAGCTTAAATGGTGCTCTTTGGTAAGCCATGGCATATACACCCAGCAGGATACCAAGTTAACTTTTGTATGGTCGTCCACCTGAGCACATATACCCCATTGTATTTTCCTGACTCACACAAGATACCTTACTCACACAAGAAGCCTTGTTTTCTCTACTTGTCCAAGGATCCTGGTCATGATTTCTACATTCCAGTACCTAAAAGTTAAGTGTTTAATTTTCTTGTTAAGTATTTCTTAAAGAAAGTATGAAATCAGGTCAGTGGTCTAATAAGTATAGCACCCAGTAAGTTAATGAGTGTACAGAGTCTCTGAAAATCACTAGTATCTGACAGGTTCTGGGCTCAAAAATGCCAAGAGGCATTCCTTTAAATTTGTACTGTAAGATTTAGGATTTGGATTTTAGGAGATAAGGTGTATTTAGCACTGCACAAACCATTATAGTTTAAACCATAATTGAACTGGAATATGTGGTCAGATTTGCAGTAGGATTGTCACTCTCCCCAGTATTTTGACTGATTTCTGCTTCGCCAAATTCATCAGGCCCTTTGATTGACTTTTGTATGTGTGTAACTGAAACACAGATTTTCTCTTGACAGTAGGGAAGTAAAGCTTCAAGTTTGCATTGTCATGAGGAGAAAACATATGCCTTTTTCCTCTCATTTCAAGCCTGAGTCATTCAGTGGTGATTGCTATCTTTGAGTAGCTCTGCCTACCTATGAACAAAACAACAGCATTTGTTTATCCCATGTAAAATCCCCAGAACAAGCTGCTATGGTAATGCAGTTGTTGGATGTACAGATGGTAGAAGGAACAAGAGCACATTTATCTCATACAAAATTGAAGAAGAAATGTGAACACACTAGTGAAGACACTAGTTTCAGTGAGTGTTTAAATGTGGGACACAGAAATCATAGGTCATGAGGAAAAGGTAAATTGCCACTTTAAATACCTGAAGTAGTAAAAGTTTTTCTCTTAACCTTAGTGGATGTTGCCTCTTCTGAACATTTGTCATTCCACACTCCCATACTTGTTGAATCAAATATTCAGAGATTCTACCTGTACAAAAATCCAGCTGTAGCTGCCAAACTATGGCCTATAGAAGCAACAGATTAAAAATACACAGGATTGCTGGTCTACCTAACCATTTCTCTCTCCTTTTTATCTAGCTTTACTTGAGTATTTTTTAAGGGTTTTTTTCTCTTACAAGTATAGAGGGCTGGAAGAGGTCTTCACTGTTCCTTTTCCTCTTTTTTCCAGGAGAGCTTTCCCAGAAACTCAATGATTTGGTGACTAGAATATTTCCTTTAATTTTATTCATGGCGATTTAATTCACATTCATTCTTGTGCTGAAGCTTTTCTCTAATTTATGTTCAGGAAAATCATTTTTGGTGTTTACTCCACTCATGGATTTATACTGCATCCCCTCTGTGCCTACCTTTTAGGAGGCAACCTCCCCAGTCTTATAAGACTATAAAAGTACAAAAGGTACAGGCTTCATGGCTCAGAGCTTCTGAGTAGATGAATGTCAGTTTTGTGCTAATGGCAAGGTTTGAGGAAAGTGTGCTGGGTGTATAAATCAGGGCAACACTGTTGGCTGCAGTGGAGCTACATCATTTCACACCACAGGGACCTGGACACAAAGTTCCTGTTGGAGCCTTCTACACAGCAGTGAGCCCAGGTGTGATGCTGAGTTACATCATGCTCAGATCACTCCCTCTTACATACAGCCACAGCTTTGTATTCTCTCTTGGCACACTCCTGTAGGAAAGGCTGCCATTTTCTCCATCTCCTAGTTTCACTCACTAGTGCTTGCCCTTTCAGAAACTGAGAAGGCAGAAATCTTTACTATTTTAAAGAATTGGTAGTTAATTTAATGAGAAAGCAGAAACCTTGATGGAAGGCTTTAAAACGGCATCTGGTAGAGGTAAGCCAGTCCTCATATTCACCTTCCTATGATATACAAAGAAGGGTCACTTAGTGAAAACTTATATTAAATTTTTATATAGACAATATGCTGAGAGACTTAATAGATTGATTTTTTTTTTGTTCAGTTTGTTGAGTTTGGGGTTTTTTTTGTGGTGGTTGTTTGGGATTTTCCATACAATACAGAACAAGAGGTTGTAAACATGTGGAACTATAGTTTAAAATAATGCAGGAAAGCGTTGTGCATCTATGTGGATAGAAAAACTATCAATAGCTATTGCAGAAATGATAAAAATTTTAAGGCCATGAAAGAAAACTTATAAATCTTTGTACATCATATCCTTATTTTATAGCATTAATTGCTGGATGTTAGGAAGGAATAGCACATGGTTTGAATATCTTGTCAAAAACAAATGAGGAGATTCTGTCTGACTGTGTAAGGAAGTACAGAGAGACCCAGCTGCAACCAGCATGCAAAAGCATAGGGACTGGTATGCGTACTCATTGTTGGATCATTGTGGTTCTTCTGAAGTTTCCAGCTATGATGGAGGTCCAGCAGGGTACAAGACACATAGTCTGATTTCTTACCCAGTGCTGTGGCTGTCACAGAACTGTTAAAACATAATTCAGAAAATCTTGCAGAAAAATACATATTTACTTACAGTTTTAATTTAAAAACACAGAGAATAAAATTAATCAATCTTAATTCCCAAGACTGAGCCCAGGTACCACAGCCCAGGTGGTTAACACACTGTTTGCAAGGCTTTCTCTCTGCATCTTCAAAAATAGTTATATAGCCACACAGCCTTATTTATGGGCAGGCAAGAAACCTGGCTAGCATTGTTAGTCCTCTCATCAGCTTCATGGGCTTGTTACAGCCACCAGCTGTTGAACATTTATATGCTTTTATCTCTGTCACCTTGAGTACAAATACATTTCCTGCTCACCCAATCCCTTTGTCATCACTACTAGTACGACAAAAACACTACGGAGAGAAAAATGTTGAAAAAATACAATGCTGAATAGCCTGAACCTTCTAGAAACACACAACCCTAATTTTCTCACCAGTATTTTAGAAAGAGGGAAGAGAATTGCTAATTGGTCTTCTAGGATATATACCAGAGGGACAGACTGCTTCAAAATGCTAACTTATTAACCTTTTCATGGGTACAAGATTATTTTTCTGGCTCTCATTAAGGAGACCTGTGGCATTGTCTGTTTAATAATGTAGTGACGACTTTTCAAACCCGTTTCTTTTCCAAAATTAGTTTTCATATGTAGTCTGTGTCCTTTGGCTTTTTTTTAGAGAGGTGTCCTGTATTAAGCAATCCCAGTTTGCAATAGAAAGATTTAAATGTAACTCTCTTTTCAGGCCAATTTTGAAAGCATACAACTGAGTTATTGGAGGGGAGGGGAAATGTAGTTGGCAAAAGTGTGTGTTTTGTCTGCAAAAGGAGCAGAGCCCAATCCCAAAGTCTTGCAGCTGCTTTTAGCTGCCTGGTCTTAATTCATGGAGGACCTGACACACTTGCCTGGCATGCTTCCTTAACCCAAATCTGTATTTGCTGCAGATGCAGCAAAGTCTGCAGAATTACTGACCCTTTGTATGGAGTTGACTCGTCAATAAACAGAAGTGGTGCTCCACTCCTTCCTTTTGCATGGCAGCCTCACCATTAAGACCTTTCCCCAGAAGTGAGTGTTGCAGATTTAAGGAGCCTGGGGTACGTGAGTCAGAGGAATGTCTTGCTGGAATCAGGCTCATATGCAGCATGAAGTAACCAGTATGATTCAGGAACACAAAAATAATGCTTCCTGAGTGATGATGTATTTATCTCTGCCTACCTTGAGTTTGCAATTCAGCAAATACCTACAGTAAATTGATGAGGTAAACTGTGTTCCCAGATTTATCAGAATAGCTCCTAGAATTTGGCATAAAAAAGAGCAGACACGTTGCTATATCTGGAGATAAGCAACCAGAATCTTCCAGGAATTAGTTTCTGAAAGAATTTTTTTTTTCTCTGCTGATCATGGTGCTATGTTTTCATAAATGCTGACTCCAGGAAGCCTTTTCAGAAAGACAATTAATGCTTTGGAAAGCAGCCAACAGCCCTCTGAAAAAAAACAGGTTCTTACAAAGCCATTTATGCATGGCAATGGGGGACTCAGTTATAACACAGATTAATGAGGACACTTGTTTAAAGTGAGGCTACTAAGGATGTATACATTATATGGTAAATATATTGACAAAGCTGTCCTGCAGGAAAGATACTCAGTAAATTGTATTATCTACATTCTAAAAAGATTATCCACTTAAAGGCCTCTGGAGATTTGCTGGCTGAATAAAAAGAGAGGGAAGATTTAGGCTGCAGTCTAGCTAAATATTTTTTTTTAGTTCTTTTTCTGTATTTAATTAGAAGAACATCCTCTCCTGCTCCTAATCACCATTCTGTGCTTCTGTGCAATCAGTGCTTTGTGCCACCTGTTGATTTCCTTCAATATGTAATGATTTGTCAAAGATGCTTTCCTCTTCATCTCATGCTGCTCAGTTGACACCAGTGAAAATTGAGCCATGAACACTTTGGAATTACTGGAAAGATCAGAACTAACCCAAGGCATTGGGGATGTTTTTTCACACATGTATGGTGAAAATCCTGCTAACCAATGTAGAATTTTTTATGTTGGGAGTAAGTTGCATTGGGAGCAGTGTTTGAATAGTATATGTTAGAGCACCATCACCTTTCTTTGCTGCACCATGAGGACTGAGATTTTCTCAGAAAAGTTTCTTGTGTCTTTTCCTCTGTCTTACAATAGCCACAGACTACTTGACAGAAGTTTCCCTCTTCATTTACCTACTAAAGGAAATTCATGCCATAATTTGTATTTAAAAGGGCCTTGTAAAAAGAATTGCATGAATTTTTAGTGTGTGACTCATTTAAAATTAAAGGCAGATTTCAACTAAAGTCTTGTATATCTCCAGTAATTTAATGTGTGTATTTTAAAATAGTGTAAGGAGGGGTTACAGATTTTTCTCCTATTGCTTCTGATTTTTTTTCAGTGAACTCCTTTTACAAAGTGTAAGCGTAGAAGTATTTTAAGTAATAAGGGCCTCATGTAATCCACCTGCCTCATTACTCATGCTTTATATTTAATTATATGTGATAGTTTTTCAAAGGCATTTTCATAGAGATTTCTTGGTCACATGTGACAGCTGTTATTTTTAAGCTAATGCAGTGTCAGACAATCTGACTCCTGAGACGAAACAGTCATGACATTTTAGCAACTTTCCCAAATTTGCTTCTTGAATATTCAATATAGTATTTTATTTTTTCCCCGTATATAAAGTATTGCTTTCTGTTACAAGATGAGACAGATCAAAGTTGGCTTTTTGGCATCTGAGGATACCCAGATACCATCTCAGGGAGTTTGGAGTAGTACTTATGCAAGTGAATGACTGTTTTATGGACCTATGTGTCATCCTGAGTTCCCAAATGTAGGATTTGGTTTTCATGGGGAGGTGTTCAGTTTCAGTTCAGATTATGAAATCTGAAAGACTTCAACTCTCCTGAAATAATCTAGGTTCATAAAAAACATCAGATGAATGATGTTATGTTTTTACAGTCTCAACCGGTCCTTTTCATTACAATTCAACTATTCAGGAAGGATTCTGTTTAAGGGGGGAGGAA